>CM049572.1:6433716-6861216 GCA_027123335.1 Amphiprion clarkii
AAAGGTTTTCTTTGAAAAAAAATCATCATGAATTTTGGCGCAAAAAAAACGCCTTACTATACTATGTCGAAAAAAAATGCGACTTTTCAAACATGTTGTAAAAACGTGCCATATGATGAAATAATGTAAAGGAGGGCGTGAAAAACACTCCAGAAAGGTTTTCTTTGAAAAAAAAATCATCATGAATTTTGGCGCAAAAAAAACGCCTTACTATACTATGTCGAAAAAAAATGCGACTTTTCAAACATGTTGTAAAAACGTGCCATATGATGAAATAATGTAAAGGAGGGCGTGAAAAACACTCCAGAAAGGTTTTCTTTGAAAAAAAAATCATCATGAATTTTGGCGCAAAAAAAACGCCTTACTATACTATGTCGAAAAAAAATGCGACTTTTCAAACATGTTGTAAAAACGTGCCATATGATGAAATAATGTAAAGGAGGGTGTGAAAAACACTCCAGAAAGGTTTTCTTTGAAAAAAAAATCATCATGAATTTTGGCGCAAAAAAAACGCCTTACTATACTATGTCGAAAAAAAATGCGACTTTTCAAACATGTTGTAAAAACGTGCCATATGATGAAATAATGTAAAGGAGGGCGTGAAAAACACTCCAGAAAGGTTTTCTTTGAAAAAAAAATCATCATGAATTTTGGCGCAAAAAAAACGCCTTACTATACTATGTCGAAAAAAAATGCGACTTTTCAAACATGTTGTAAAAACGTGCCATATGATGAAAGAATGTAAAGGAGGGCGTGAAAAACACTCCAGAAAGGTTTTCTTTGAAAAAAAATCATCATGAATTTTGGCGCAAAAAAAACGCCTTACTATACTATGTCGAAAAAAAATGCGACTTTTCAAACATGTTGTAAAAACGTGCCATATGATGAAATAATGTAAAGGAGGGTGTGAAAAACACTCCAGAAAGGTTTTCTTTGAAAAAAAAATCATCATGAATTTTGGCGCAAAAAAAACGCCTTACTATACTATGTCGAAAAAAAATGCGACTTTTCAAACATGTTGTAAAAACGTGCCATATGATGAAATAATGTAAAGGAGGGTGTGAAAAACACTCCAGAAAGGTTTTCTTTGAAAAAAAAATCATCATGAATTTTGGCGCAAAAAAAACGCCTTACTATACTATGTCGAAAAAAAATGCGACTTTTCAAACATGTTGTAAAAACGTGCCATATGATGAAATAATGTAAAGGAGGGTGTGAAAAACACTCCAGAAAGGTTTTCTTTGAAAAAAAAATCATCATGAATTTTGGCGCAAAAAAAACGCCTTACTATACTATGTCGAAAAAAAATGCGACTTTTCAAACATGTTGTAAAAACGTGCCATATGATGAAATAATGTAAAGGAGGGCGTGAAAAACACTCCAGAAAGGTTTTCTTTGAAAAAAAAATCATCATGAATTTTGGCGCAAAAAAAACGCCTTACTATACTATGTCGAAAAAAAATGCGACTTTTCAAACATGTTGTAAAAAACGTGCCATATGATGAAATAATGTAAAGGAGGGCGTGAAAAACACTCCAGAAAGGTTTTCTTTGAAAAAAAAATCATCATGAATTTTGGCGCAAAAAAAACGCCTTACTATACTATGTCGAAAAAAAATGCGACTTTTCAAACATGTTGTAAAAACGTGCCATATGATGAAATAATGTAAAGGAGGGCGTGAAAAACACTCCAGAAAGGTTTTCTTTGAAAAAAAAATCATCATGAATTTTGGCGCAAAAAAAACGCCTTACTATACTATGTCGAAAAAAAATGCGACTTTTCAAACATGTTGTAAAAAACGTGCCATATGATGAAATAATGTAAAGGAGGGCGTGAAAAACACTCCAGAAAGGTTTTCTTTGAAAAAAAAATCATCATGAATTTTGGCGCAAAAAAAACGCCTTACTATACTATGTCGAAAAAAAATGCGACTTTTCAAACATGTTGTAAAAACGTGCCATATGATGAAATAATGTAAAGGAGGGCGTGAAAAACACTCCAGAAAGGTTTTCTTTGAAAAAAAAATCATCATGAATTTTGGCGCAAAAAAAACGCCTTACTATACTATGTCGAAAAAAAATGCGACTTTTCAAACATGTTGTAAAAACGTGCCATATGATGAAATAATGTAAAGGAGGGTGTGAAAAACACTCCAGAAAGGTTTTCTTTGAAAAAAAAATCATCATGAATTTTGGCGCAAAAAAAACGCCTTACTATACTATGTCGAAAAAAAATGCGACTTTTCAAACATGTTGTAAAAACGTGCCATATGATGAAATAATGTAAAGGAGGGCGTGAAAAACACTCCAGAAAGGTTTTCTTTGAAAAAAAATCATCATGAATTTTGGCGCAAAAAAAACGCCTTACTATACTATGTCGAAAAAAAATGCGACTTTTCAAACATGTTGTAAAAACGTGCCATATGATGAAATAATGTAAAGGAGGGCGTGAAAAACACTCCAGAAAGGTTTTCTTTGAAAAAAAAATCATCATGAATTTTGGCGCAAAAAAAACGCCTTACTATACTATGTCGAAAAAAAATGCGACTTTTCAAACATGTTGTAAAAACGTGCCATATGATGAAATAATGTAAAGGAGGGTGTGAAAAACACTCCAGAAAGGTTTTCTTTGAAAAAAAAATCATCATGAATTTTGGCGCAAAAAAAACGCCTTACTATACTATGTCGAAAAAAAATGCGACTTTTCAAACATGTTGTAAAAACGTGCCATATGATGAAATAATGTAAAGGAGGGCGTGAAAAACACTCCAGAAAGGTTTTCTTTGAAAAAAAAATCATCATGAATTTTGGCGCAAAAAAAACGCCTTACTATACTATGTCGAAAAAAAATGCGACTTTTCAAACATGTTGTAAAAACGTGCCATATGATGAAATAATGTAAAGGAGGGCGTGAAAAACACTCCAGAAAGGTTTTCTTTGAAAAAAAAATCATCATGAATTTTGGCGCAAAAAAAACGCCTTACTATACTATGTCGAAAAAAAATGCGACTTTTCAAACATGTTGTAAAAACGTGCCATATGATGAAATAATGTAAAGGAGGGCGTGAAAAACACTCCAGAAAGGTTTTCTTTGAAAAAAAAATCATCATGAATTTTGGCGCAAAAAAAACGCCTTACTATACTATGTCGAAAAAAAATGCGACTTTTCAAACATGTTGTAAAAACGTGCCATATGATGAAATAATGTAAAGGAGGGCGTGAAAAACACTCCAGAAAGGTTTTCTTTGAAAAAAAAATCATCATGAATTTTGGCGCAAAAAAAACGCCTTACTATACTATGTCGAAAAAAAATGCGACTTTTCAAACATGTTGTAAAAACGTGCCATATGATGAAATAATGTAAAGGAGGGTGTGAAAAACACTCCAGAAAGGTTTTCTTTGAAAAAAAAATCATCATGAATTTTGGCGCAAAAAAAACGCCTTACTATACTATGTCGAAAAAAAATGCGACTTTTCAAACATGTTGAAAAAACATGCCATATGATGAAATAATGTAAAGGAGGGCGTGAAAAACACTCCAGAAAGGTTTTCTTTGAAAAAAAATCATCATGAATTTTGGCGCAAAAAAAACGCCTTACTATACTATGTCGAAAAAAAATGCGACTTTTCAAACATGTTGAAAAAACGTGCCACATGATGAAATAATGTAAAGGAGGGTGTGAAAAACACTCCAGAAAGGTTTTCTTTGAAAAAAAAATCATCATGAATTTTGGCGCAAAAAAAACGCCTTACTATACTATGTCGAAAAAAAATGCGACTTTTCAAACATGTTGAAAAAACGTGCCATATGATGAAAGAATGTAAAGGAGGGCGTGAAAAACACTCCAGAAAGGTTTTCTTTGAAAAAAAATCATCATGAATTTTGGCGCAAAAAAACGCCTTACTATACTATGTCGAAAAAAAATGCGACTTTTCAAACATGTTGAAAAAACGTGCCATATGATGAAAGAATGTAAAGGAGGGCGTGAAAAACACTCCAGAAAGGTTTTCTTTGAAAAAAAAATCATCATGAATTTTGGCGCAAAAAAAACGCCTTACTATACTATGTCGAAAAAAAATGCGACTTTTCAAACATGTTGTAAAAACGTGCCATATGATGAAATAATGTAAAGGAGGGCGTGAAAAACACTCCAGAAAGGTTTTCTTTGAAAAAAAAATCATCATGAATTTTGGCGCAAAAAAAACGCCTTACTATACTATGTCGAAAAAAAATGCAACTTTTCAAACATGTTGAAAAAACGTGCCATATGATGAAATAATGTAAAGGAGGGCGTGAAAAACACTCCAGAAAGGTTTTCTTTGAAAAAAAAACATCATGAATTTTGGCGCAAAAAAAACGCCTTACTATACTATGTCGAAAAAAAATGCGACTTTTCAAACATGTTGAAAAAACGTGCCATATGATGAAAGAATGTAAAGGAGGGCGTGAAAAACACTCCAGAAAGGTTTTCTTTGGAAAAAAAATCATCATGAATTTTGGCGCAAAAAAAACGCCTTACTATACTATGTCGAAAAAAAATGCGACTTTTCAAACATGTTGAAAAAACGTGCCATATGATGAAAGAATGTAAAGGAGGGTGTGAAAAACACTCCAGAAAGGTTTTCTTTGAAAAAAAAACATCATGAATTTTGGCGCAAAAAAAACGCCTTACTATACTATGTCGAAAAAAAATGCGACTTTTCAAACATGTTGTAAAAACGTGCCATATGATGAAAGAATGTAAAGGAGGGCGTGAAAAACACTCCAGAAAGGTTTTCTTTGAAAAAAAACATCATGACTTTTGGCGCAAAAAAACGCCTTACTAAACTATGTCGAAAAAAAATGCGACTTTTCAAACATGTTGAAAAAACGTGCCATATGATGAAAGAATGTAAAGGAGGGCGTGAAAAACACTCCAGAAAGGTTTTCTTTGAAAAAAAAATCATCATGAATTTTGGCGCAAAAAAAACGCCTTACTATACTATGTCGAAAAAAAATGCGACTTTTCAAACATGTTGAAAAAACGTGCCATATGATGAAAGAATGTAAAGGAGGGTGTGAAAAACACTCCAGAAAGGTTTTCTTTGAAAAAAAAACATCATGAATTTTGGCGCAAAAAAAAACGCCTTACTATACTATGTCGAAAAAAAATGCGACTTTTCAAACATGTTGTAAAAACGTGCCATATGATGAAATAATGTAAAGGAGGGTGTGAAAAACACTCCCGAAAGGTTTTCTTTGAAAAAAAAATCATCATGAATTTTGGCGCAAAAAAAACGCCTTACTATACTATGTCGAAAAAAAATGCGACTTTTCAAACATGTTGTAAAAACGTGCCACATGATGAAATAATGTAAAGGAGGGTGTGAAAAACACTCCTGAAAGGTTGTCTTTGAAAAAAAAATCATCATGAACTTTGGTGCAAAAAAAACGCCTTACTATACTATGTCGAAAAAAAATGCGACTTTTCAAACATGTTGAAAAAACGTGCCATATGATGAAAGAATGTAAAGGAGGGTGTGAAAAACACTCCAGAAAGGTTTTCTTTGGAAAAAAAATCATCATGAATTTTGGCGCAAAAAAAACGCCTTACTATACTATGTCGAAAAAAATGGGATTTTTCAAACATGTTGTAAAAACGTGCCATATGATGAAATAATGTAAAGGAGGGTGTGAAAAACACTCCAGAAAGGTTTTCTTTGGAAAAAAAATCATCATGAATTTTGGCGCAAAAAAAACGCCTTACTATACTATGTCGAAAAAAAATGCGATTTTTCAAACATGTTGTAAAAACGTGCCATATGATGAGATAATGTAAAGGAGGGTGTGAAAAACACTCCAGAAAGGTTTTCTTTGGAAAAAAAATCATCATGAATTTTGGCGCAAAAAAAACGCCTTACTATACTATGTCGAAAAAAAATGCGATTTTTCAAACATGTTGTAAAAACGTGCCATATGATGAAATAATGTAAAGGAGGGTGTGAAAAACACTCCAGAAAGGTTTTCTTTGAAAAAAAAATCATCATGAATTTTGGCGCAAAAAAAACGCCTTACTATACTATGTCGAAAAAAAATGAGATTTTTTCAACATGTTGTAAAAACGTGCCATATGATGAAATAATGTAAAGGAGGGCGTGAAAAACACTCCAGAAAGGTTTTCTTTGAAAAAAAATCATCATGAATTTTGGCGCAAAAAAAACGCCTTACTATACTATGTCGAAAAAAAATGCGACTTTTCAAACATGTTGAAAAAACGTGCCATATGATGAAAGAATGTAAAGGAGGGTGTGAAAAACACTCCAGAAAGGTTTTCTTTGAAAAAAAAATCATCATGAATTTTGGCGCAAAAAAAACGCCTTACTATACTATGTCGAAAAAAAATGCGACTTTTCAAACATGTTGAAAAAGCGTGCCAGATGATGAAATAATGTAAAGGAGGGTGTGAAAAACACTCCAGAAAGGTTTTCTTTGGAAAAAAAATCATCATGAATTTTGGCGCAAAAAAAACGCCTTACTATACTATGTCGAAAAAAAATGCGACTTTTCAAACATGTTGTAAAAACGTGCCATATGATGAAATAATGTAAAGGAGGGTGTGAAAAACACTCCAGAAAGGTTTTCTTTGAAAAAAAAATCATCATGAATTTTGGCGCAAAAAAAACGCCTTACTATACTATGTCGAAAAAAAATGCGACTTTTCAAACATGTTGAAAAAACGTGCCACATGATGAAATAATGTAAAGGAGGGTGTGAAAAACACTCCAGAAAGGTTTTCTTTGAAAAAAAAATCATCATGAATTTTGGTGCAAAATAAACGCCTTACTATACTATGTCGAAAAAAAATGCGACTTTTCAAACATGTTGAAAAAACATGCCATATGATGAAATAATGTAAAGGAGGGCGTGAAAAACACTCCAGAAAGGTTGTCTTTGAAAAAAAAACATCATGACTTTTGGCGCAAAAAAAACGCCTTACTATACTATGTCGAAAAAAAATGCGACTTTTCAAACATGTTGAAAAAACGTGCCATATGATGAAAGAATGTAAAGGAGGGCGTGAAAAACACTCCAGAAAGGTTTTCTTTGAAAAAAAAATCATCATGAATTTTGGCGCAAAAAAAACGCCTTACTATACTATGTCGAAAAAAAATGCGACTTTTCAAACATGTTGTAAAAACGTGCCATATGATGAAATAATGTAAAGGAGGGCGTGAAAAACACTCCAGAAAGGTTTTCTTTGAAAAAAAAATCATCATGAATTTTGGCGCAAAAAAAACGCCTTACTATACTATGTCGAAAAAAAATGCAACTTTTCAAACATGTTGTAAAAACGTGCCATATGATGAAATAATGTAAAGGAGGGCGTGAAAAACACTCCAGAAAGGTTGTCTTTGAAAAAAAAACATCATGAATTTTGGCGCAAAAAAAAACGCCTTACTATACTATGTCGAAAAAAAATGCGACTTTTCAAACATGTTGAAAAAACGTGCCATATGATGAAAGAATGTAAAGGAGGGCGTGAAAAACACTCCAGAAAGGTTTTCTTTGAAAAAAAATCATCATGAATTTTGGCGCAAAAAAAACGCCTTACTATACTATGTCGAAAAAAAATGCGACTTTTCAAACATGTTGAAAAAACGTGCCATATGATGAAATAATGTAAAGGAGGGTGTGAAAAACACTCCAGAAAGGTTTTCTTTGAAAAAAAAACATCATGAATTTTGGCGCAAAAAAAACGCCTTACTATACTATGTCGAAAAAAAATGCGACTTTTCAAACATGTTGTAAAAACGTGCCATATGATGAAATAATGTAAAGGAGGGTGTGAAAAACACTCCCGAAAGGTTTTCTTTGAAAAAAAAATCATGAATTTTGGCGCAAAAAAAACGCCTTACTATACTATGTCAAAAAAAAATGCGACTTTTCAAACATGTAAAAACGTGCCACATGATGAAATAATGTAAAGGAGGGTGTGAAAAACACTCCCGAAAGGTTTTCTTTGAAAAAAAAATCATCATGAACTTTGGTGCAAAAAAAACGCCTTACTATACTATGTCGAAAAAAAATGCAACTTTTCAAACATGTTGAAAAAACGGGCCATATGATGAAAGAATGTAAAGGAGGCCGTGAAAAACACTCCAGAAAGGTTTTCTTTGAAAAAAAAATCATCATGAATTTTGGCGCAAAAAAAACGCCTTACTATACTATGTCGAAAAAAAATGCGACTTTTCAAACATGTTGTAAAAACGTGCCATATGATGAAATAATGTAAAGGAGGGTGTGAAAAACACTCCCGAAAGGTTTTCTTTGAAAAAAAAACATCATGAATTTTGGCGCAAAAAAAACGCCTTACTATACTATGTCGAAAAAAAATGCGACTTTTCAAACATGTTGAAAAAACGGGCCATATGATGAAAGACGACATACTAAACTATGACATTTTCGTCCACATTTTGGACGACATACTAAACTATGACATTTTTGTCCACATTTTAGACGACATACTAAACTATGACGTTTTTGTCATATTTTGGGCGACATACTAAACTAAGATGTTTTTCTTTCTACTTCCTGAAAAGTTTGGTCAATAAAAAATACAAAAACTGTTATTTTCAGCTGAACGAAAGACAGACTTTGTGAGCGTTTGTCCTGTTTTTGTGTTGCTCCTCGGCGACCCTAGACAGCCCGGTCGTAATGTTTTTTGAGCAACACACCATACTATGACGTTTTTACGATGAGGGTTCTTCTATGGAACCAGTTTGACATGTCGAAAAAAAATGCAACTTTTCAACATGTAAAAACTACAGGCCATACTATGTTATTCTTGAGTAGAGCATACTATACTTTGACATTTTCTGAACTACATCCTATACTATGGCGTTATACACAGAGTGCTTTGGTTACATGTTGATTTATAATCTCGATTTTTTTCTGTTTTGTTTTTTGACGGGATTACCACAGACCTGACCATGTACACTGTCGACACCCACCTCAGGGAGACGCTGCCTAAGATCTCAAGGCTGCTTGGTCGTGGTCTTTCTGGCACGTACTCTTCCAAGATGAGCCGGAAAGTTTAACACTGATGGAATGACACCAGGTCTAAGCCGACAAACTTCCAATTCTTCCTCAACCCATAGTTTCTGGGAAACCTACATAGAGTAAGAAAAGTAGACAGAGAAGTAATTAAGTCTGTACACAACATATTAAAAAGAAATCTCAGCTCAGGAGCTTTGTTCTTCAGTATGTTGAAGTGTGTGAAGAACAGAGCTCTTCATCATGGTTTGGATTGTTTGTGACCAATAGGAGAGCGTCTGACTTCTCTTAGAAGGACACAAGATGGTTTTAATGGCACCATGAAGTACATGTGAATATGCTGCACCGATTGCAACAACATGGAGACCGCCTGTTAAACGCTGTAGTTCTGATCCATCAGCCATGGACTCAGAGCTGCTGACAGTCTTTAGTGCTGGCGGTCTTTAACGCTGACGGTCTTTAACGCTGACGGTCTTTAATGCTGATGGTCTTTAGTGCTGGTGGTCTTTAACGCTGGCAGTCTATAGTCCTGATGGTCTTTAACACTGGCGGTCTTTAGTGCTGGCGGTCTTTAACGCTGACAGTCTTTAATGCTGACAGTCTTTAGTGCTGGCGGTCTTTAGTGCTGGCGGTCTTTAACGCTGACAGTCTTTAATGCTGACAGTCTTTAACGCTGGCGGTCTTTAGTCCTGACGGTCTTTAACGCTGACAGTCTTTAGTGCTGGCGGTCTTTAACGCTGACAGTCTTTAGTGCTGGCGGTTTTTAACGCTGACAGTTTTTAACGCTGACGGTCTGATTATGAGTTTTATCCTTGAATTAAGTTTCATTTTTTTCATTCATCCCACAAATAAAGAACACAAATTCACAAAACGTCCTTGCTTTGAAACGAGAGAAAAGCTGGATTTGTTGCTACGGTTTCACTTTTATTTAGATGCTTATAATTCAATAGCTGGAGCATCTGAAGGCTTCATTAGCAGCTACTGGATCAACACTGGAGCCTCTGACTGGACTACCAGCAGCACTGATAGTCCACAGAGCTTAATCAGAACTTTTCAAATGCATGTGGTCACATTTTCCAAAATGATAATCCCCAATCAGCCTCCAAAAGAAAAAGAAACAAGCAGCTGCAAGGACTTCTGCAGTCTGAGGATGTTTCAGATATTTCGGGGGTCACCATAGACTCAGTACCCCCACTGAAAGCTGTGAGTCTCTTAAAATCTTATTGGCAGCATTCTTACAATTACTGCATTCCTCTTGATCTTGGCGTTCAGCGTCTGTTTTCATAAGACATTTATTCTCACATTATGAGCATGTTCCACCTCGTTACTGCCTGGGTTTTTATTTTTATTTGACTCAGAAACCCGTGAAGTTTCCCGTTCTGCTCCACAGAATCCTGACCTCCTGACAGTCAGCTGTCAGAGTTGAAACTGAGGTTTGTCTGTTTCTCTGCAGGAGACTCAGAAAACTCTCCGTCGTCACATTTACCTCCCAGGGTTCTGCTCATCAACGTGTTTTGAAAATGCTGTGGCGTTCTGACAGAGAATATGGAAGTAATTTGATAAATTATCTTGGAAAAGATCTGTATTACAATGAATACTTTCTTTTACAATTCCTCTCCAATAAACCTTCAGCTGTTTAGCTCAAAACACTGATTGAGACGGAGTCCAGGGAAACCTGGAGCTACTTTCTCAGCTTAAAACCAGTTTTAAAAAACAGGACTTTAAGGACAAACCTTTAAAGTTGACGAAGATGTTTTCTGTGAGCCCCACTGATGGTCCTCTCTGATGACCACAGATACAGAAAACATGATCTCAGCTGTCAGAGAACAACAGAACATTTAAAAACCAAACATCTGGCACAGAGAGGAGCGAACCCTGGACCAGAACAGGAAGTGCTCACTACTCCATGACAAACTAAAGCTGGAACACTGACGGAAAAACACACCATAGACCAGTTTACGCAATTTCACATCCAAGTGTGATAAATGTGAAAGCTGCTTCAGCAATAACAGTCTAAATTAGGGGTGTCCAACATGCGGCCCGTGGGCCAAAAGCAGCCCTCCAGAGGGTCCAATCCGGCCCTCAAAGTGTAAAAATTCCTGAGAAGACATTAACTGCAGATGGTAAATTAGTAAAACTATAAGTTTAAAATAATTTCTGGACCATAACAAGTTGTTTTGATCCTAAAATATTAGATTGATCATTGTTCTTTAGTCGTTTTGTGTCTCATTTTTCTAATATGTTCATTTTCTAAATGTTTTCGTTGGTTTTTTTTGTCTGACTTTTGTTGTTTTTCTCATGTTTTTGGCACTTTGTGTTTCCTTTTTGTCTCGCTTCTGTTTATTATCTAATTTTTGTCATTTTGTGTTTTGCTTTATTCGTTGTTTGTTGTTGTCTCGCTTGTGTCGTTTGTCCATTTATTTGTCGTTTTCTGTCTCATTTGTGTAATATTTTGTCTTGTTTTTGTTGTTTTTTTGTTTTTTTTGTCTGACTTTTGTGGTTTCATCCTCCAGTAAATCCTCTATGGTTCAGCTCCAGATGACTAAATGTTGTGTTCCTTTGTAGACACTCTGTGATTTGGAAGTTGTAATGTGGAAATGATAAACTGAAGCTGAATGTTGCTGAAACTGAATTCATTTTTCTTAATAAATTTCAGGTCTTTCATGATGTTTTGTAAAAAGATAATTCTTAAATGTGAACATTTTCAGAATGTACTTTTTTGCACTAAACCAAAGGAACCATTAGGAGTTGTGGTTATTTATAGGTTATTATGCTGTGGTTTTACTGGTCCGGTCTGTTGGAGATCAGACTGGACTGAATGTGGAACGTGGACTAGAATGAGCTTGACTCCCCTGATCTAAAGAGTGTCAGAGTGACCAACATTGAAACTATTTCATTAACATTAACAGTATAATATGTTACTTTATACTAACCCTAACTAAGCAATGGTACTACAGGGACTAAATGGCAGTTTATTTTATCTGTTACTTTAAGCTAACTGTTTATTAGTAATAATTTAACTGTGAATTTTTGAAAGATAAAACAAGATAAAAGTAAATTTGGGCTATGTAATTATTAATATTTTTATTTATTAACTAACTTTATGTTTATTCTCAGGGACTGCACAGTGGATCAGTGGTTAGCACTGTTGCCTCACAGTTAGTAGATCCCCGGTTCGTGTCCCGGCCTTCCTGGGATCTTCCTGCATGGAGTCTCCATGTTCTCCTGTACATGTGTGGCTTTTCTCCAGCTTCCTCCTACAGTCCAGAAACATGCTGAGGTTAACTGGTGATTCTAAATTGTCCGTAGGTGTGAATGTGAGTGTGATTGTTTGTCTCTATGTGTAGCCCTGTGATAGACTGTTACCTGTCCAGGTGTCCCTGCCTTCACCCTCAGTCAGCTGGGATAGACTCCAGCCCCCATGACCCTGATGATGGATGGGTGATGTTATTAGTAATAGTTTATCCATGGATGTTTTAGATAAAACTGGCTAGAAGGAAGTTCGAGCTGTATAATTATTTACTTTTTTTTTTACATTATGTCTATTCTCTGTAAATATCACAGTTGAGACGAGACAAATCATACATAAACTTACAATGAAAATATAAAGAATGCAGACAAAAAATGAGCAGATGCAACATTATCCTAAAAACTGTAGATAGATCAGTTTGGAGTTTTAAAGTGAGCTCACCACATTAAACATGACATCTCATGACTTTACATTTCCATCAGTTTCTCTCATATCTGGCACATTAACATTCCCCAAATCCCTTTCAGAACAGATACCATCTCCTACCACCATCACTACCGCACTAACTATTCAGAGGCCACTGGCTCACCTGTGGCCTCTGAATATTCTCTGCTTTTTCTTGATAAGCCTGTGGTTGGAGGATAGAACCACAAAACAAACCACAGGAGATACAGAAGGAACTGAGCTCCTGGCATAAAAATGTATCATTTTAAACCTTAAAAGACTGTGCTGGTTTCTGTATTGTTTTGCTCGTCTGGTCTCTGAATAAATGAGAATATTTCTCTGAGGAAAGCACAAAAACGTAGCAGAACTTTCAAAATGATAAAACAAACTGTAGTAATCAAAACTCTGTTTAAGAGGCACAAACACCTTTATATGTTCACCACAGACTGTTAAAAGTGACTTCTGCAAGTGTTTGTGAACGCAGCCTTTCTCCAGGAAACACTTTGGATGTGAGTAAACCTGATGGACTCCTGAGGAAGCAGCAGTGTCGGTCCTCCTGCTGGTGATTCACTTTAAACTGCACCAAAGAGACTCCAGCATCAGCAGCTCTGTTCTCCTACAGAGGAAGCAGCCCTGATCTAAAGCCTCTGTTCTACATCACTCTACGTATGACCACTGTAACTCATCGACTTTATGCTTTATTGGATGTATTCTGGTTGGAGGAGCAGAACTGGACTTTCCAGTGAACCTCCCTCCCTCTGCCGGTGGGCTGGAAGTGGGATCTGGATGTGGCAGAAACATTAGCTAACACAGTGTAGCATTAGAACACAGGAGTGATGGTTGCTGAAAATGTTCCTCTGTACCCTGTGGAGATATTCCATTAAAAATCAGCTGTTTCCAGCTAGAATACTCATTTACCACATTAACAATGTCTAGCCACAGATATCTGAGGCTATCAGCTGACTGAACAGGAACAGTGTGATGTGTGACTGAAACCACCAGAGGTCAGTGTTGTTCCTCTGTAGAAGCTCCTGGTGCTCCTCAGACAATCTGGAACCACAGCTGCAGCGTTACTGACGTCACAGAGGTCATGTCCTGAGGATTGTTTTCCAGGAAGCTGGGAGTCACAAGTGTAGTTTGTGTTTTAAATTCCAAATTATACACAAGTGTTCTGTAATGTAAGGACAGAAATGTGTTGTTGTTGTTTTTTTTTTTAACTAAGACTCCTTAAATTTGACACTTTTGGACAGAAATACAGATATTCCTGCTGCAGCCTACTGCTGTGTCGTTTGGTCTACCTGCTGGTAGATCCAGACCTATCTGGGCCATGTGGGCCTCTACAGACTGCTCTTCCCTCTGTGTCCTTCAGACTGGCATTTTTGAACGACTAATATTTTGTATATGTTAACTGGGTGGATAAATTATTAGGAACACCTTTAAATGTGTTGTATTTTGGTGAACTACCATCCATAACTCAATTCAATTTTATTTATATAGCACCAATTACAGGTCAGATTGTCTCAAGACGCTTTACAGAACCCATATGAGCCCCCAGAGCAGCCCTAAGGAGACAGTGGCAAGAAAAACACCCTTTTAACAGGGAAAAAACCTTGAGCAGAACCAGGGACTCACAGAGAAAGGACGCAGGAGGACACAGAGTGAATGCAATGCAATGACAGTATATATATTAAATATAAAGGTAGTTAGAGAAGGGCTCAGCGCATCCAGAGAGGTTCCCCAGCAGCCTCGGCCTATAGCAGCAGAACTAGGGGCAGAACTAAGGGACGTCCAAGAGGAAGACTCCAGCTGACCCCTTCAGGGTCCCCCAGTCAGCCCTAACTATAAGATTTGTCAAAAAGGAAGGTTTTAAGCCTGGTCTTAAAAATAGAGAGGGTGTCCGCCTCCCAAACCCAAACAGGGAGCTGGTTCCACAGGAGAGGAGCTGATAACTGAAGGCTCTGCCTCCCATTCTACTTCTAGAAATTCTAGGAACAAGTAAGCCTGCAGTCTGAGAGCGAAGAGTTCTGCTAGGATAATATGATACTATCAGGTCTTTAAGATATGATGGAGATTGGTTGTTAAGAGCTTTATATGTCAGAAGAAGGATTTTGAATTCTATTCTACATTTAACAGGAAGCCAATGAAGAGAAACCAGTACAGGAGAAATATGATCTCTCTTGCTAACTCCCATCAGTACTGTGGCTGCAGCATTTTGGATCAGGATGTGTATCAAGATGTTTGATGAAGCATTAATGATTGTGATCTAAAACATTTTTCATCAGATACACCTGATGTCCCCTGACAATCCGCTAGCTGCCTGGTCCCTGTGTTTACTACTAAACCTGCTGTTCATCCACAGCTCTGACTGTAAATGACCAGACTAATCCATTCAACACTGTTCCAGCATATCTGTGCACATGACAGTAAATCTGGTAAATGCCATTTATAGAGTACTGGATGAACCAAGATGTGGAGATGAAGGCTGGAGTCTATCCCAGCTGACTGAGGGTGAAGGCAGGGGACACCTGGACAGGTAACAGTCTATCACAGGGCTACACATAGAGACAAACAATCACACTCACATTCACACCTATGGACAATTTAGAATCACCAATTAACCTCAGCATGTTTGTGGACTGTGGGAGGAAGATGGAGAACCTGGAGAAAAGCCACACATGTACAGGAGAACATGGAGACTCCATGCAGGAAGATCCCAGGAAGGACGGGACATGAACCAGGGATCTACTAGCTGTGAGGCGATGGTGCTAACCTGTAGCTCCCTCCAGTAACAACATGAGTCACAAGATCTTGATTAAAGGACAGGGTTTATTCTGCTTCCAGGCCAACCCGTGAGAACTGGGTTAAAGACAAAAAATAAATACAAATAAACACACAACATTAAATCACATGTTTGTCTGTCTTAATAATGAAAGCTTCCGTTGCTAATATAATAGCATGTAGAGCTTATGCAGCATATAGCGCACCTTTCACATCTCAAACACCAATTAAAGGTTTTCAGACTACTTGTATGGCATCAATAACACATCAAACCCACAGTAGATTTCTTAACTTATACATTTAACGCAACACATAGCACGTCCATATATCATTATCGTAGCATGCTAATTGTTCTAACAACACGAGCGCTATTTGCATGTCATTTACACGTCTTTAATTTGAATAACAATGTGAACATAAATGTAACATACCTCGTAGGCTGCTTGTAACTAAAGAGGGGCTCGTATTAGACTGCTCTTCGCTTCGTCTTTCTTTTTAGTTGTGTACAGTAAACGTTATACGCTGAAGTCTGCCGTTTTCTTTCAGTCATTTCGTGCTCTGTCTCCACTTCCGGTTTCGCCGTCCGTCCGTAAACATGACGTGCGGAACACTCTATCAACAATAATTAGTTTCGCATCAATAAATAATGATATGAACAAAATTAGAACAGAACAGGGATATAACTAACTATGAGAGACAGTTACATAAACCACTGAACCACTGTGCAGCCCTCTCTCAGTCATGTCCTGTTTAATATGCTGAGTTCAGCACACTTCAGTCTCCCTTGTAGTTTCTAGGTTGTGCAGCATCTAACATTAAACTGCCTGAAGAAATACAAAGAAAATGTGTTTATTACATATAAAACTTACTAATGTCTTCTTTTTCCTTTAATTTCTGACCTGCAGATAGCCTGTAACTGCGTGTATTCTGCTTCAACTTTGTTTTAACTGTTGATATTAACTCTTGACTGACATATTTAAATAAAGACACATGAAAATGTGTTACAGAGCACACGCCATGCACACATGTACGGGCAATTCATAAAGTATGCAGACTGCTTCACATTGTGTTGTGAAATGCATTTTGATCCACACCCAATGGGTCATAATGATGAAGCAAAACCTGAATTTTTAAATTGAAAGTCAAAAGCTGAAATCTGTTATGTGAGATGAAATTATGACACAGAGCTAAAACCCAAAAGCAGAGGCTGTTAAGGGAAAATAAAACTTTGACAACAGTCAAAGACAAAAACTGATAGGTGGTAGTGTGGAGTGGACTTCAGACTGGAAGCGGGCAGTAAGGCAACCCTAAAACATGCTGTTGAAGATCAAAATCAATCCATGGCAGGGACAAAATATCAGCTGTCAGTGGCATAAAAGCCAAGAAGACTGAATGCTCAGAGCTACAGCAAGGTCAATCATGACAAAAAGTGGGTGCAAATAACAGAACAGCAAAGCTTTGGTTGCTCCGTAACTCAGACCTTTATTATAGTTTCACACACAAAGCACATTGTTTTGTACGCTCAGTTCAAGTATACTGTTAGTATACATAATGTAGCTGTTCAACATGTACGGTCCTCAGAAAACAGAGGACCAGTTTGATAGCACCATTACAAAAAGTACATTAAAACTGGAGTCACACATTATTGTACAATAGAATAAAATGAGGTGACGTTAAAATAGGACCTTACTGATGAGCTGTTGGAGAAAAACAACACATCTGTAACTCTGGCTGTCTAACAGAGAACAGAGAGGATGGTTTCTACCGATCACAGGATGGAAATCAACTCTTCTGTCCTCCTGATAGGAGAACATAAAGCAGTGAAGGGCTGAAACCTTCCTGTACCGACAGTATGCTGATGTAGAGACACTCCAGTAACATGTCTTAAAGCGCACTTCACAGGGATTTTTAAATATATCAGTAATATTTTTACTACTAAAAGGAAGAAAAAGGTTGCTTCAGAAACATTACATGTGTTGTACCTTTGTTGATGTGCACACAGACAGCTGTGGACACCGTGGACGAGCGGCTGTAATTAGAGGACTAGAAACAATAGTAGTATAATAGTAGAACTCTAAGAAGAAAGAGTTGAAATGGTACTTCTCAGTGAACGTGAAGAATGGACATACGGAAAGATAGGGTTAGGTAGTGTTAAGGTTAGGGAGGTGATATTTGGGGCTAGCATGAATTTTAGCCATGACCAATCCTTTAGTTTGGGCTGATCCATTTGGTTGTCCAGAACGGGGTTTGTCCATGACATTGCCCGTTTCTTTAAACTTTTAACCACCTTCACCACAGTTGAAAAGCCAAGAGGAATCCTCCTTGGATGATTAAATTCATCTGCTGTCTTTCAGTATGTCCATCCTTCACTGAGAAGTACCAGTTCAACTCTTTCTTCTTTCCACAAAGCCATATTTAATCTGTGGAGGTAAAAACATGATAGTTAATGAGACTTCCTGTGTCCAGACTTTGTAGACTCCCTGTATAACTGACTACACGTCTGTGGTGTCCGTGGCTGTCAGTGAACAGAGAACGATCAGGGCGTAACACTGGCCTGAGTCTTTAAACTGTACAATGTAATACAGCTGGTTAGCTATAGCTAGCTACCCTGCATTCTTCCCTGGGGGGGTGGCAGATGCTGGGGTAACGCCGTACTATGCCAAGAAAATGAAAGTTATCTTAAAAAAGCTAATGTGAGCTGTTCAGCTGGAGATGTGACTACCACTGGTAAATTACCCTTTGAGCCATCCCATAAATCTGCTGGTGATTACACAAATGGTCAGTTAGCTAATTTGTTAGCTTGGCTAACAGAACAATAACTCAACAGGTAATAAAACATGTTTGTGCTACAAGTGGTGCAGTTAAAACGTCACGAGAGGACAATTCATGGTAAAGTAGCCCACAGGCTTTTCATTTCGTTCCTTTGAACAGTCAGATGGCTTGTTGTTGCGATCAGTGACCAATTAATCAATTAGCTTAATGTAACACATCTTTTCAGGTCACTGAAGTCAAACCTGCTTGAACTGAAAACACTCAGTTGTAAATGATGTGAGGACCTTTATGGTTGACTATGCAAATGAGGAGCAGGAAATGCGATGGCACTTCTCTAGAAATGCAACGTGATGCTCCCAGAATGCACTGCAGACCGGTTTCCATGGACAATGAAGGGGACGGATCCTGTGGACACACACCATCAGAGACTGGAGGTCTTAAAGAAGGGAGGTGGAATGAATGTAAAGGCAAAAAGAACGTTTGCTTCAGACACATATTGCTACATGAAAACAGAAAAAATAAGAGTAGCATTTCTATCTATGTTAAATGAGATTGCTTCCACTATACTTGTACAACACAGTAGTGCACCTCTGTTCTTGAAATGTAATTTCACTCTAGCCCATTCACTTTGCAGAGCAGATTGGAGGCACTTTAGTACGTCACGTTTCAGCCATGGTAGATCAGTCCTGCAGCTGAATCAGGCAGTTAGCATCTGTAATTGGTGATGAACGGGTGGTTTGCTTTCTGAGGACTTGCTTCTGCCACAGCTCATTTAGCCCTCAGTGGAGATGTGAAGCTTGTGCCTCCACCTTAAATACCCGGCATGCAGTAGGAACGCCTGTGGAACATAACCTCAGTGTGTCTGGACTTCAGTGTGTAAAAGGCACTCTGTGAAACTGTTGAAAGGTGGAAGAAAATGGCCTGTGCTGCCACATTGATAATTCTCTCAATCTTCAGGTACAAAAACCCAAACTCTCTAAGGAGAGCTTTGAACAAAAAACACTGCAGCAGAGTTCCATTAAAAAAAGCACATTCTTGATGACGTTCCCCGCTGCTGCCACTAACCTGCAGGTTTATTCAGCACTCAGTAAAAAGTAAAAAGGTCTCTCAGTCACAGGGCATGCAAAGAGCTTCACCAGCCTCCTGATCTGAACCAAGGAAGTGTTGGTGAAGCTGCAGCTGCCTCTGTCTAGACAGGAGGGGAATCAAATCATCTCGCTGCTGAAGGGAAAGAGGAGGGCTGAGGGTCAAAGAAAGCTGCTGCTTCATAGAAGAGGAGACATAAAAAGAGACGGTTGGACCAGGACATAGCTGGCAGGAGGAATCCAGCACAGATGGAGATGTGCAGCGGTTGGTGGGCGTCAGACAGTCGTCCTGCTGGAGGGAACGGCCGGTTGGCTTCGTTCTTCTTTACCTGTGGGTCACCTGGTTGTTGAGGAGGCCTGGGAACGTCTGTTCTGTTTCAGTGCTTAATGAGCCACCTACAGCAGCAGAGACAGGCAGTTACCACCGACACACTCTGTCCTCATTTCACATCTGACACCAACAACTTTCATTCATTCTCACGGCCAAGCATGAGATCAGATCAGATGTAGAGGGGATCAGACATGCTTACCATAAGCACTGCGTTTACACTTTCCAAGACGTATGTAGAAAGATTAGTGCCACTAATTTTTTAAAAATTACGCTTTGATAAAAAACTAAAATGGTACACTGAGCCAGTCTAAATGTTATGAGTAACTAGGTAAGTTCCAATACTTGGTGGTATATTATATTATATCTTAGCTAAAAGTAATCAATATATGGTCAACATACACAGCAAAAGCTATTACTAGTCATATTTAATAGATAATAAGGTTGAAAAAGCTAAAATAATGTGTAAACTTTGGTATTAACCATGAATATTATCCTGCATTGAAGGTGATTGAGACCATAAACCTGTTAGGACAATGTTTACCGAGTTCGTAAAAGAAAACCTGGGTAGACCATCTGAACATTTGCATTTCTGTCTTTACAGTGACATCAAACATCCTGGAATATCTGCTACTATGCTGGACAGAACAACTCAATCTATCCTGTAATAATAAAGAGCTACCTACCGTTATGGCAGCTGTACATCCACACACGGTGACCATCGTATCGACATCTGCATTTCATGATGTTATTGCTGTAGTCTGACTCTGGCACTTCATAGTTTGGATTGATTATAATCTGGAAGAGAGCAGACATGAGTGAGTGTGAAGCAGAAACAGAATCTACAAGCATGACTCCAGGTTTAAAGAAAGAGCATCACCTGGAAAATGTAATCCCCAGGTTTGAGTTCGGTGATGTCAATCCACTGGCAGTCGATGTCATGTCTGTAGGTATCCCAGCAGCCCACAGTGATGCCCTGCTCTCCAAAGTTAGCACACTCATACCTTTTTTCAATACCTGCAATAACAAATACAAACACTTTAGAGAACAAACCCTCAGACAGCATTTGATGAAAACTTGTCAATGTATTATCTGCTTTTAAAGTCGCTCTAAGCTCGCTGATGTTCCCTCCTGACTCAGAGCAGCATTAGCATCTATTTGTCATCTTCTATCTGGACACTTCATGTATGGTTCTCCCTTTAGCTCTGTTCTGGTCTCACTTAGCTTCTTGTTCACCAACTAGAGCTGACTATGTAGAAAAACTGTTGACTTGTGTCTGGAAACGAGGTTGATGAGAGCAGTGGACCAAAACAGTAAAGTAGTGACCCATAAAAAGCTCCTTCTAACTGAGTGGAAGTTCTCACTAGTTCTCTGTAGGTTTGGTACCATCAGTCATCTGGTCAACCGTGAAAACAGGATTGTTCAGTGCTGCTTTAAAGACTATATTTGATATTAAAAAAAAGAGCTTCCAGCACAGTTTTGAGAAGTGAAAGTGTTTTTGACATCCCAGCAAACATCTTATGGTGGTTCCTACCTTCATCACACTCTGAGTCCTCCAGACAGAAGCTCGCTTTGTGTCCTTCTGCCACTTTGGTTCCATTGAGGCTGAACAGGTCGTAGATGGTGAACACCTCCATGCTGTGATAATGCCTACACACACACACACACACACACACACACACACACACACACACACACATAGAAATGGAGTTTTACAAACCTACTCAGAAACATTCTCTGTTGCCTACCGCAGCTCTAGTTTACTGTGCATCAAGATCCCGTAAAATTCTAAATGAAAATGACATCCTGGAACCTGTAATTCACAGCACGTCTTTAAGGTGGGTTAGTGTCTTTTAGAGGTCCTGCCAGTCCTGACAAATGGAAAGCTGGTAGCTGTATGAAGCTGCAACAGCTTCCTCCAGAGAAGATGGGAAACCACAAAAATGTGGGACTTTCTGCAGTAGCTTTAGCTGTAGTACACATTCAATTAGAAGGCAGCAGAACATATGGATGTCTAATCTGAGATGTGGTTTCTGATTCACGCAAATGTCTTCTTTAATTATGAGGTTCAGCTATGAAGTAACGTCTCTCTAGAAGAAGCTGAAGCTCATTGTTTTGAAATCATCATCTGAAGTCAGAACGCATGTGATTTACAATGACACTGTGATTTATGTTTATAGAATATAAGCTGGAGAACTCTTCTTTCACAAATTTGATTTAGTTGGACCATCATTTATTCTCCAACAGGACAATGACCCCAAACACACCTCCAGGCTGTGGAAGGACTATCTGACCAAGAAGGAGAAGATGGAGATGACCTGGCCTCCACAGTCACCTGACCTAAACCCAGTCCAGATGGTTTGGGATGAGATGGACCACAGAGTGAAGGTAAAAGGACCAACAAGCGCTCAGCATCTCTGGAACTCCTTCAAGACTGCTGGAGAACCATTTCAGGTTCTACCTCATGAAGCTCATCCAGAGAACGACAAGAGTGTTCAAAGCAGGAATCAAAGCAAAGAATCTAAAATATAAAACGTGCTGATTTATTTTACATTTTTTTGTTTCCTACATAATTCCATATGTGTTCATTCATAGTTTGATGCCAGTGGATGTATGAATCCAGCTCTGGTACAGAAGACATTCATGAATGAAAACAGGTTGCTGCTGTGAGTAAATCTCGTATAGAAGCATTGAGAAGACGCTGACCTGTGACAGTCGTGCCACACCCAGGAATGTCTGCCAGCTTTGGGCCGGAAGTCCGACTGTCCGTTGTTGTGGATCTGGGAGGAGAAGCGCAGCAGGCGGCGGTAGGAGTTGGCCGGGACCTGGCTGGACGTGGTGGACAGGCAGTTCTCCTCGTAGGCACACTGCAGCATGAACATAGGGCGGTCCTCCATGTAGGTGGTCTGCTCCACCACCTGAGGGTTCAGCACCAGGTCAGGAGCCGCTGTGGACGGGAGGATGCGATAAAAAAAAAAACCCACAGAGGAGCAGACGGAGACAAAACAGATTTAGAAACAGAGAAGTGGCTCTGTACAGAGTAAATGAGTAGTTTCTGTTTCAGACTGCAGAGGCCTCTGGTGATTTTCAGTTACGCAAACATTTCTCTGAGGCAGAGCTTCTCCAGAGCCAGAAATAATTCCATTTGTTGAATTTAAACTCAATGAGCAGCGCAAAAGGGTGAAAGCTTTTCAGTGGGAAGTGATAAACTGCATAGCAAAGTGGAATTAAAAGCTAAAATGTCAGTTACTTCTTTCCTGTATTCACTACTTCATGGTTAGACAGCTTTCAGGATCTCAGAGGGTAAACCTTCCAGATGGAACGTCACACGACTCTCAGAGAACTGCAGCGATGTCTGAATTTCAGGCTCTTACTCTCGGAGCAGGACACTCCGGCGGCGTTGCGTCCGCCTCCCTTGGAGCAGCTGAGGTGGTGTCCGTGGTGCAGACAGTGGGACAGAGACATCTCCGTTCCAGAGCAGCGAACGCCACTCATCACCACAGCGTCGGCACTCACCTCCCCCGGCCAGTACCACGTCTCCTGAGGAGGAAGCACATTTAACATGGAGACTGAACGAACTGGCGAAGAAAGCTGCAAACTGGACTGTTCCGGACTATTTGTTGACATGCAGGCTCCACATGTGCACAGCAACATGAGCAACGAATCGGTTCTAGACACATATTTCAGCCGCAGAAACGGTGATGTCGATCCTTTCTGCTGTTCGATCGTTTAAATCAGCACCACTAAGCTCTGTATGATGAGTGAACATCACCCTAAGCAAACACTCCTTCCACACGCCTTCTCCATTGAGAAATGTCGCAAACTCCAGAGAGAAATCATTGAAGCAATCACCGTTCAGCTCACAAAAGACATGACGCCACTTCATACAGTTACCAGAGAGGGTCTTAAAAACGTGATCTGGTCGCTTGAGAAGCAGTATGTAGTTTTGTTCTTATCCCAGAGTTGCATGAAAAATGCAACGTACAACCAAACAGAGCTGCCACAGGTAGAACATTCTGCAGCTGCAACAGACAGCGACGGCTCATCTGGATCTATGAAATAAAAATGATCATCACTGTCTGGTCAGAGCAACCCTCAGGCAGCTGTTAGAGGTGAGAGGTGCTGGACACCATGAATTGTTATGAAGGAAGGAGTGCCCTCTCTGACCACTAGGCGGAGCACCAAACCTTCATGCAGTATCATGAATGGGACATTATATTATGCTGATGACTGTGGCTAAAACAGGCAATTAAACTGCAACTTTTTTTCCATGTTGTACAGTGTCATTACCTGCTATGTATTTATTTCCAAAAAGTGCAACTTAAACCGCCAAATAAGGGCTTTTTAAATGATATTCCCATGTCTCTGATGAAGTAGAACACAACACTTTAACCTGGTAAATGGCCCCTATTCCAGCTGACAGTCCTTCTATATAATCACACAGCTCTTCATTCCACAGCTCTGAGAGGCCGTCAGCCCTCCACCTCCACCACGCTGTTTGGGGTCACCCAGTTTACGCCCAGGGCTCTTTTTCTTAATGTCTCCCACGTGTCAGCAGTAAGCAGAGGCAACAGAAGGACGTTTGTCCCTCTGAGCATCCACAGAAACACAGGACAATGTGCGCTGCCAATAAGACAAGGAATCATTTAATACAACTGAAATCAAATCATTTAGGTTTCCTGATTCAAAATTCTATATTTTTCTGTGCACCAGTAGAATTAAAAAAAAAAAAAAAGTTACTGTCATATTTTCAGCTGAAACAAGATTTTATTTTGAAAGGATTTTTTTATTTGACAGTCTGCAGCCTAAACTTGTCCTAAGCATCCAAAGTTAAAAAATGCCAGAAATAATCACGTTTACAGCCTGGTAAACTAAATAGTTTTGGTCTCTGTAGTTTATTTTCCGTAGAGGGGTGAATTTGTAGAAAACTCACCAATTTAAATTGCATTAAAGCTAAAAGTTGTGCATTAAATCGGTGTCTGGTCTAAGGAGCCGTCACAGCCACCCTGAAATGTCTGCACGGCTTTCCAGTTTGCTTATTCAAGTTTATTGGAGTTTCTGCTTGTAAATGAAAATGATTTAAGGGGCAGTAATTTGGGGTTTTCAAGTAAGAATGTAAAAATGAAAATTCAAAGTCTAATTTTATGGTGAACGCTGCACAGACAAGAGAAAAAGAATCGCTTCATATTGGTACCTATAGACTTCCAGTACTGTAGAGGAACAGGTACTTATTACAAAAGACAGACATACAGTAAGGCTGGAATGTTTGCACCAAATCCAGTAAAAGTGATGCCAGATGGATCTCTACCTAAACATGCTCAGCTGCTTAGACTGAAGGTTTTTCTTTTTATTCTTTATTTTAGCAGGTTAGATCAGTTGAGAACTATTTCTCCTTTCCAATGATGACCTGACAAGAGGCCCCAGCAGGAAGAAGGAGAACAAATAAACAATATATATATATACGAAAAAGGATACACGACTGTTTAAACAGAGATTTAAAACTGCCTAAATTAAAGCAGTTCAGTTCAGTAAAAACACTGACACTGTAAATGTATTCACTGTCACATTAATATTCTAGAGAGAAGAAAGAAGTCATGTTACATTTATTACTCTAATAGACTGGAATGCTTCAAAAGCTGGTAGTTGTCTGCAGAGTTGGGTTTTTTTTTTTTTCCTTCAAAATGCAATGAGCTTTCATGGCACTACTGACTACAAACAGCTTGGTGTAGCCAGTCGGATAGAAAAAGGAAAAAATGGAAAAAGCCATGAGACCATGAATGAGCTACACCAAAGAAAACTAACAGACTGATGCTGATTGTAATTTAACCCAGGAAAAGACAGCTGCCAAGGGAGTTACTGGCTTCATCAAGGGAACTGCAGTGCAGCTAGCAGCTAGCATCTAGCAGCTAGCATGTAGCATCTATCATAAAGCATCTAGCAGCTAGCATGTAGCATCTATCATAAAGCATCTAGCAGCTAGCATGTAGCATCTAGCATATAGCATCTATCATAAAGCATCTAGCAGCTAGCATGTAGCATCTATCATAAAGCATCTAGCAGCTAGCATGTAGCATCTATCATAAAGCATCTAGCAGCTAGCATGTAGCATCTATCATAAAGCATCTAGCAGCTAGCATGTAGCATCTAGCATACAGCATCTATCATAAAGCATCTAGCATGTAGCAGTGGCTCTCTGGATGCAGTCAGGACAGAAAAAAGCTGCTTTTCTCTCCACCAGCTCCTCAGATCCACATGGATTTCTACCTTCCACCCACAAACGATGATCACATTTTACTGTTGCTTTCTATCTTTTTCTCTACCTGTTTCTGTGCAGACGTTCTAGCTGGCTGAGTGCTGCTGTCTGGAGAATAAAGTGGCTGTTGTCTACTATGCCACCATCTATTTACTGGAAGCTGTTTTTGTGCGTTTTCAGGTGGGTTGCTGCAGAGTCAGCGCTATTCAATAGAGGTAGATAAATACACCTGTGCATGCACACAGGTAACCCTTTATTTTACCAGCCCCACATACAGCAGTGTCCTACCACTGCTTAGGAAAACACTAATATGCAATGATCAGAGGAAAGTTCCTGCAAAACATGATGTCATTTAGTGTTAATTAACAGAAACCCAGAGGTGGTGTTAAATCTGTACAACCCCAATTTATTTATTCACATTAAGTGTTAAATAAAAGTGGCTTTTAGTCGCCACATAGCAGGTCACTTGGACATGTAAAAACGTACATTTCCAATAATAAATAGATAATAAACGTATATTCATGAGTTTAGATGAAGTAGATCTTTTAAAGAAATGAACTTCTCATGAACTCACAAAGCTTTTCCACTTTTTCCTTGCTCTTAACAGTTTTACAGGACGCGTCCTTTGGGTCTCCACTTAGAAGCTGTGGCCTTGTAAACTAAAGATGCAGATCTAAGAAAAACAACTCTCAGAACAATCATTTAAAAGCTGAAACCAGTGGAACAGCAGGCTGACCTCCCCCCTGGCTGCAGTGACTCGTACCTGGAAAGCGTTGCTGGCGAAGCCCAGGCCCAGCTGTCTGCAGACCACCATGGCCTCCATGGTTCCCCAGCCCTCGCTGCACACCGTCCCCCACACCAGAGAGCCGTTCTTCTCCATCAGCACCTCCACACGGCCTTCGTAGGGGTTACGGCCTCCACTCAGGCGCAGCTAGGGGGGTGAAAAACACATCATTACATACAAACTGTTGCATGAATCAGTGGGGTTAATTGTCATATAATTTTTGTGTACATAAGTGAAGCTGTTAAAGGCAAAAATAAATGTATGAAAATGCATAGAAGACATAGAGCACCAGCAAAACGTTTGGACACATTCAACAGTGTTTCATTTTTGCTTTTTCTGCATTGTAGACCAAAACTGAAGACATCAAAACTGAAATGAGACATTAGGCGTTACATCATGGCAAAAGGAACTCCAACTACTGCATACTTCATCCAGTAGATTTCTCAGAGCAGCCACCACTGGCCTCAATGACAACCCAATTTAACTACCATAGTAATAAACACTATGACACCAACCATTTAACCAAGTACAGAGAAACAACGCTCAGTATTCAGTGAAGAAGGTCAGGTAGTCCAGAACATGTCTGGAACTTTGAGTTTCTTGAAGAGTAAAACCATCAACCTCTGTGAAGAAAGTTTTTCCCTTAAGGACCACCCCTGGAAGGAAGACCAAGACTTCCCTCTGCTGTAAAGGAGAAGTTCACTAAAGGCCACAAACTAACAAGAAATAAACAGTTAACAGCACCGTGGATAAGAGCCCCACATCAGTGATTCTCAGCTGTTGGGAGATGGTGTGAATGAGGTGCTCATAGTGGAACTACTGCAAATACACCACTACTGAAGGAGCCCAATTAGACAAAGTGCTTGAACGAGGAAACATAAGGGACTGACATTAGACCAGTGGAAATCTGGACTTCTTAGCTCCGGATGGTTCCCATCGTGAAGCATGAAGGAGGAACTGTGATTCTGTGGGCAGAATTCAAAGCAGCGCTTCACCAGGATGGCCACCACAACATCTGGCTAGGTCATATTGTTTTTCACAGAACACCCCCTGGCCTCCACAGTCACCCAGCTAAACCCAACTCAGAGGGTTCAGGATGAAGTGGAGAAAGAGAAAGCAGCCAAAAAGTGCTCAGCATATGTGGGAACGTCTTCAAGACTGTTGGAAAAGCTCCCGGTGACGACATCATGATGCTGGCTGAGAATAAAGGGTGTGCACAGCAAGTATCAAAGCTTTAAAGAAACTAAAACATGAAACAGATTTTGTTCTGTATACACTTTTCCATATACTGGATGATTTCAAGTATCATTTTATAGTTCTGATGTCTGCAGCTGCTTTGTTAAAAAAAATAAAATAAAAAATACATATAATGTTGAAATTAGTAGAAATAAAGAAAAATCCTTGAATGAGTCGGTGTGTCCAAACGTTTGACTGGCACAGAGAGGAACATTATTGAAAATGTTTACTGACCCTCTCCTGGAAGCCCATAGCAGGAACGTTACATCTGATGGCTGCATCCTCCTCATGGCTGCAACCCACAGCCTCCTTGTTGAAGAAACACTCAGTTATGGACTTCTCAAATCCAGAGCACTCCACCTCATTCATATGCACCGGGCCCATACCTGAAAACACACACAGAAACTCATTCAGGTTCTTTTCTCATAATCCCACAGAAACTGATACAGGAAAACAAACATACCAGTGATTATAATGGCAGAGAGAGGACTGCACTGTTTCTGGAGTCAGTTCCATTTAAAAATCAGCCTAACAGCACCTAACCACACCTGACTACTAATAGACAAACAAAAATTTAAAATTCAGCACAGTGGATCAGTGGTTAGCACTGTCGCCTCACAGCTAGTAGATCCCCGGTTCACATCCCGGCCTTCCTGGGATCTTCCTGCATGGAGTCTCCATGTTCTCCTGCACATGTGTGGCTTTTCTCCAGGTTCTCCAGCTTCCTCCCACAGTCCACAAACATGCTGAGGTTAATTGATGATTCTAAATTGTCCGTAGGTGTGATGTACTAACAAGCAGAACATTCCATAGCAACACAAAGATCCAAAGACCCTCTCCCAGAGCTGTAAATTTGGTAAGACACCATTTCAGGACACAGCTAACCCAAAATTCACCTCCAAATGGAACATCTGCTGATGGGATGTTTGCTACTAAAGGATCACTCACGGCTCTCTTGGGGACAACAGGATGCCTCCTACCTCCACTAGGATTTGATAAGGGTCTTAAAGTGTCAACTGTGAGGAAAACCACACCTCTGCAGGGTTGGCATTCTGACCTTCTGATCGCCCTAAGTAACACACAGAACTTTCTACACAGGAGTGAATAGAACAGTTTAAATCAGAACATTAAAGAAATGCAGCATCACCAGAGTGATGATCTGGACTCAGCTTCTGACACCAGGTTGATCAGGACCGGTATGGAAGAAGAACACATGGAATCTGAAGTGTTTGTGGAAGATGCACACACATGATACCAACACCACCCTCCTCTCTGTCACAGACCACAACCATAAACGCAGAAAGAGACTTTTTACTCTAAGAATATATTCTCCCTATGTCTTCTTTTTCTCATTATTAATGAATGTATATGTTTTTGTGTTTAACCATGTTATAAATTTACCTTCATGTAGGCTAAAGTCTACAATCTGTAAGTTTATTCTTATGTTTACACCTTTTATTATTATCTCAGGAACCATATGAGATAAACATGTTGTGCTGGGTGTCATTTTAATCATTTATTCAGTGTTATTTCAGATCTGTGATCACCATAAATGTTGAACAACTGGATTTGTACATTTAAGAAATGAACTAAGAGTAAGTTTTAAAGGTATCTGGCCTCTGACCATTTATTTATGGAGAAGCATTTATTTAATTAAAAGTTAAAAAAAAACTTTCTATGTAAATATCTCATGTTACAGTCAGGTGCGGCTTATAAATGTACAAAACTTTTTTCTTTTTAAATTTAGTGGTGCAGCTTATATTCAGGTGCGCTCAATAGTCCAGATATTACAGTATATAGAGGAACGTCACTGGAATGCAGCTGGGCTTTCTATTAGAATTTGTCTTGGATGGATGGATGGACGGATGGACGGATGGACGGATGGATGGGATGGATGGATGGATGGATGGATGGATGGATGGATGGATGGATGGATGGATGGATGGATGGATGGATGGATGGATGGATAGTCGATTTAGAAATTATTCAAGCCAGTTCACTATTTGCAGTTGTGCTGCAAATTTAATTTAAAACAGTTTAACATTAAAATGTTCCCACCAGTCTTCACTCAATAACCCATAATGACAAAATAAAAACATGTTTTTAAATTTTTTGCAAATTCATTAAAAATGGAAAACTGAACTCTGTTTTTACAAAAGTGTTCAGACCCTTTGCTGTCGCATTTCAAACTGTTCAGTATAACCTGTCTCTATTTAATATCTTTAAAATGTGTCTAAAAGTTGATTTATCAGATCTAATGAACGCATTGACCAAATTTTACATAAGTATGTACAGTGTCAAAACTAGTCAGGGGAAAATACCCACAAGGCTGACAGTGTTCTCAGTGGAACTGGATGGCAAAGACAGCATAGCTGAAGAAGCCCGTTTAGTACAGAAAAGAGGCTCATACTGATAACAAATGATCAAATAATCAGAAAACCCAACAGGTAAGAAACTACACAACAGCAGCTTCAACAACATGAAGTCAAGTTTCCTAAAGACCTCAAAGTTCCTTAAAGCTCCAGTTTACTGAACCTGCAGATCAACTCAACCTGCCCTAAAGACACCAAGGCACATCAATAACGTATATTTTATGTCTACTGTGCACTAATAATCCATGTTCTCCTCTGTTAAGGTCATTTAGACCATGTTTCCCTCTGTTATGGTGCACTACTACTATCTGAACAGTTTTCTGATTGTTTCCATGTGTGTTGTTTTTCATGAAGGGTTAGGGTTAGAGAGCCAGTGATGAGAAATCAGGACGGAAAATAAATTTGGAAAAGGAACATTCTCTCCATTTCAACATTTTCCGAGTCTAACATGACTGGAATGTGTAACAGTGTACAGCATGTCCCTGTTGATCCATGAAAACTAAACACGGCCTTCTTTTTTACCAGTTATTGGGGCAGAATATGCTTTTTTTCGGCAGTAAACATTGATAACAGGTGAGCGAGGGCTTTAAAGTCTGTGGAACACATAGCAGATATCTGCTGTGTGTATAATTTAGAAATGGGTTAGCGGCACGTTTCTGTTGGGTGGAGGCTCCAGACCTTCAAACCTGCTTCACCTCCTGGAAACTCCTCATGCAGCATAACTTCATGGAGCCCATAAATGAGACTTCAGACTGGAGGCCTCCGTGTAAAAACGGCTGGTCAGTAAAAGGCGGAGCACTTCTTCCGGACCCAAACTCAAAACAAGCAAGCTTTGCCTTCTATATTTCTGAATAAGACACCTGAACATTAAGGCCTGGTGAGAAAAGTGAGACGAACACGCAGAACACGTCACGAACACGTCAGGTTTATAGTGGTGTGGCCTGAGTTTGTAATTTGTAAAAATGAGCTATGATAACTCTTTTCTTTTTCCTGCTGCTCTGTCTGGCTTTAATTTTGTCATTTGCAATTATAAGCTATGTTAACTTATATAAGTTCACTCATTATTACATATATATTATTGTTTTTACGGTATATTGAACCAGGACATTAAAGTGAAGTTGCACATATACAATCAAGCAATGTATTTACAATGATCTGATATGTGGTCAGAAAAATAAACCTCTCTCTGTTGTCAGGTAAAACTAACTTTGTCATCTGGTTATCGGCTCATCTAGCTGCCTCTCTAAGCCTAAAGCATGTTGGTACAGCTATATTACTATTTCATTTCTATTAAATTTGTTTATTATATTTCAGTATCACTGTTGCTGAGCAGAAAATTTGGACAAATAAAAGCAAAACTGTAATTTTTTGTTATTTATTTAACCAACCTTCTAGGCAGTTTTAAACTTTAAATCTACTCTAATGGGTATCTTCATGTTAAGATCAAGTCATGATCAGCGGTACGATAGATCGTCTTCGTGCCGACAAACGTAAAAACCCAAAATAGTTCTGGTGTTCATGTTTTGGTACACCAGAACATAGGGGGAATACATGTCATAAATGATCCTAGAAACCTTCTACCACACCAAAGGAAAGGGAAACATGGGCTCTCTATAAGATGAAGGCTAACACACTACCAGAACCACTACGTAACGTTATAATGTCAGTATTATGGATACTAGCAGTGGAATGACCCCAACTGGATTAAAAAAAATGCTGCTTTAAAGTAGAGAAAAAAAAGCAATCTAAGTGGCAATCACTTTTACCATCAGGTCAAACTTCTCTGGTTCCACAGATGTGATATAAGGAGGAAAAATTAAAGGCTACAATTACTGTCTGACATGTTTGGAATATGTGGTTTTACTCTACAGTCTCCATCCCATGTAGGAAATGCCGTCCAGTCTGTCATTGGCACGGGACAGTTTCAGATCGACCTTCTAATTATTCCAGACATTTTGTTTTCTCTCTACATGTCCCTATACTTCTCTCATTTTCTCATTATACAGCTAAGGACAGAGCAGCACTTTCATGAGGAGTATTTTATACATTAGTTTCTTCTTCCCTTCCTCTGAACCATGAAGCGGCTGGAAGAAAGATGAAACATGAAACCAGCTACCTTGTCCCAGGCGACCTCCAGACAGGGCCTCCTTTGCCGTGCCGAAGCCCAGCTCTCGGCACACCACGGTGGCAGACAGCAGGTTCCAGTTGTCATCACATATGGTGCCCCACTCTCCATTTTTCAGCACCTCCACTCGGCCCTCGCCCACGATGGCCCCGCCACGGAGACGAACCAACGGCTGCTGAGGAGGACAGACAGACGTACTGTAAGGAGAGGCACTGTAAAATGCTCAAAGAACAAAACCACATTCTGGTTCTTTCCAAAAGAGCACACTCAGCTGGAAGGTCGGAACATCAACTTTTCCTCTCTGAGATGAGAACGCTGAGGCAGCAGACTGGGCGGCTTCGTGTTTATAGAACATGCTATTAATGCGGTTCTCCCGTTAACTGTTTAGATAAACTGGAAGTGTTTCATTTTACAAGACAACACAGTTTAATCTGGTTTACTGCTGTTTGTATACACCAGCTAAAGGCCAGATGTCTTAATGTGTGGGCTCTGGAACACGTCTTTACACTCACTGTGAACATACTGGCATTGTCACTACAATCTTAAAACATCTATCATCCAAAATGTGACACAATCCTGCAAAACAACGGGCTGGAGGAGAGGGTACATGTGTTTCAGATGTACACAATTAAACCAAAATGCTAGGATGAAGCATAAGGTTGATTCTCTCATGACAGCAGCACATAAAGGGTCCCTCCCAACATGTAAACCCTTCATGACCATGGTGTTCCTGGTTGGCAGCGGCCTCTTTCAGCTGGATAATACACACTGCCACGCTAACATGCTGTTCAGCATCGATTAGAAGATCCTGACGGATAGCTCAGAGCATTGACTCGGCCTCTATACTCCCTACATCTCATTCATCTTCAGGATGTTCCCCAAAAAGCAAGTTTGATCCTTGCAGGCTCCACCTTGCATTTCATTAGATTGAAACGATCAGCTGCTGACATATCAGTGCCTGAAATCATCCGTCCCGTTGTCTTCTCTCATCCTGACTGTTGGAAAGTTCTATATTCAAACAAACTAACTCTGCAGAGTTCCCACATTATCCACTTGTTGGCTTCGCCACATTATGCAGCAGCTTCCCAGACAAGGATTCCTGTTTATTATTGAATTCTAAAGCCTTGTAATTATTCTCACAGCCCAGGACAGCTTGGCTCAGGCTGTGAGCCAAAGCATTATGACTGCCCAGTATGCTGTTGGTCTTATAGATGATGCCAAAACCACTCCAAGCCCCGAGGGATAGGCTCTACCAGAACTCTGAAGCTTCCTGTGGCATCTGACACCAACATGTCGATGGAACCTCCTTTCTTCATAGGCCTTACTGATGCTCCAATCCAGTCATAAGGCCACAAACTGGTTCCATCAAAGGTCCACAGGTTGGTACACCTGCTCATCATTCCTCCATCCAATGTGTTGACCACAAGAACCACGGTTTACCTGCTCTCTGATATATCCCAGACCCTGATCTATGGTACTGCAATGAGATCATCAGTGTTCATCTGTCAGTGGTCAGAAAGTTTTGTCTCACTGGAGCAGGAAAAAGCCTTCAGACTCCTGGGGACTGGTTAGTAAATCCACTACAAGCACTTCTTGCAAACAGTTTGCAGATGACATCTCGTGTCACGACTCCCTGCTGATATATCTGGTGTTCCACTGAGCTCTCACATGTTCATGCATGGGTTGCCAGTTTGGGATTTGTTTTGATTAGTGACACAATCCAAACAAAGAAGAAGGAATTATCCTGTGTGGCATATCTCAGCCTGCATGTTGCTCCAGTTCAGACAGATCTGTTTGAAATCCTGGTTGGATGAAAGTCACTTGCATGCTTCCTTGGTTCAATTTATTCTCAGAACTTCTTGTCTTTTGTACTTTCAGAATGAATTTTAAAGACTTCTACCACAAAAAAGGATGGATCAACAGATACTGAAAATAATCTCTAATTATCACCTCAATGTTCATTAACTTATTGAATGAGGAAAGAAAATTCATCAAAAATCAAGATATCAAGTTAAATATAATGAAACAAGTGGATGAAATAATAAACTGCTATGATGCAGAAGGTCCACGTCTTTGGTTCTGATGTGGAGATATTAGCAGATGGTGTCCCTTTTTCTTTCCTTTTTGAACTGCAAACATCTGGCTTCAGGGTAAAATTCCTTTGAGTCAGACCTTCTGAGTGTGTTGGAACATTGAGGATGTGATGTGAGGCAAACCCCTCTCAGTCCGGCCCTCAGCTGTGGAACGTGACAGAGAGCATGCACGCTCCCAGCCTCACATCAGAGCGCCAGAGAAGTCACACACAGAAACTCATGTCAGCTCAGGGATTCTTCTCAGCTTGGTTTGAACGGTGCCCTGGTTGTTAACAGGCTGAGTGACTTTCACGACCCCTGAAGTCTTCAGACGGAGTGGAAAAGAATCACTGTCTGAGGTCAGAGGTCAGGACAGGAGGGAAGGTTTGTGGAAGAAAAAAACCTTCTATGCAGCATGAACTTATCAAGACACTTCTGATGAAGAAGACATTCTGGTCAAAGCTTCTGTGAGCCCTGTTCTGTAAATAATGTGGAGTACACGGCCGTACGTCTGGATGTTACTGCTGAGTAGCCTGAACCCATGTGTCTGACCTGCTGTTTTACCAGCCTCCATTCTGTTGGATTCAGGGTTTCCACCAGATGTTGAAGCTGCAGCTGCAGGGATTTGCTCCCACTCAGACTGTGTGACTGATGGAGGTGTTCCCGTTCATGCCATTGTGTTAGATGGTGAAGAGGTGAACTTAGACCAGGATGGAGGCTTCCCCAAACTGTGTGGAGGTCCATTACTGTTTTATCCTCATCTTGTAATATGGTTTCTTGCCTAATCCATGACCAGTATCTCCTGTCTGGATAAAGCAGGTCAGAGTTCGTACATTCTTTACTGTTTTCAGGAGGGAACAAGCCTGAATGAATGCAGCCACTCTGAGGGATCGACCTACATGAGATTCTGTTGATTTTAGGTATAGTGTACCTGCCAGTTACAGATATCATTCAGAAACTCCACATTTAACTGCAAATAGTTACTGTTTGTGTTTTTGGAAGACATCATAAGCAAAAGTATTCCTCAAAAATGGAAAATTGATTAGAGGTCTGAGAGTAGAACAACCAGGATCTAGAGCCTCGTTCATGAAAGTCCAGCACTGTCTACTCTAATGTGTTTACAGGCAAATATCTATCCTGTACAGAATTTTGTATTTCCCACCTTCTGTAACAACCACCGCAGGTCTGAACAAAGCCAGAAGGAAGATGGAGCTCCATAATGAGTTTCATGTCCCAATGTGTGATCTAATGCACAGCTGGTAGATGATAGGAAGATGAAATCACCAATGACAGCTGAAACCTGACCTATCTAATAAACGGAGTGCTGACTGTGTGATATCAAACATATCTTTTAAGAATCTCTGAAACAAAAGAAGTGGAAGTTCAAATGCTGAGAAATAAGACGAAGAAAAACAAACAAAAAAGAAGGTAAAAGGCTACCGAGGATGGAACTTTAAAGAAAGAACCCGGTTTCAAGAGGACAGGCGTCGGTTTGACCTCTAGGAGTTTTGCTGAATAACAGTGGATGTAAACCTGATTCTGTTTATTATAAAACGCCACAGCGCACCTTTCAGTCTGTATATGAAGTTAGAAACTCCTCAAAGACAACAGAATCATGGCAAACGCACCAAAAAGGAAGAGAGCAGATTTTCCATCCTGAATTCTCAGAAGGAGCAGAGAATGAATCACACCTCCAGGAATCAGCAATCAGCCTCTGTGAATTACATTTACACTTTACTAAGTCTGAGCTTTCTATTACCCAACTGCACTGTGCTCTTTTGGAGGAACTGTTCGTGCCTTCTCTTTATTTCCCTAAATTTCCAGCAAATAGACAAAACTGTGCAGTTATTGAAGCAACTAAAGTGCAAAAAGCATGAGAAGCACCGACTGAGGAGAGAAACTGAGCTGACAGCGGCTCGCTTTCCTTCTCCAAGAATTTGACTACATCATGTCATCTCTGAAACCCAGAGGCGATGGTGATGAGGACATTTCCAAAGCAGCTCCAGCTGTAGTTCACTGAGCGACATGCAGCATCCAGCGTGACTCTTGGCTTAACGTCCAGCCAGAACCTCTCACTGAGCCACCCTCTGCAGTAGAGCCAGTGACCTGAAATGAACCCGAGCAGCTATTTCCTCCCAGCTTTGTTTACTAGATCAGTTAGTTCACACCGTCTCTGCACCGCGACGCCCTGTTCCAGCGCTCACTGGGATAAAAGAAGAGGTTTTTTTACCTCTTGTCGGAAGGCCTTCCTGAATCCCGTCATGGGCGTCGGTGCGAAGGCTCTACCGGGAACGCAGCTCACCACCACCGGCAGCCCTCCGCTGCACGTCTCATTGGACTTCAGGGCTGTAGCCTGGCCCAGTTTGCAGCTGGACAGATGGGCTTCGTTTCCAGTGCAGTTGACGGAGTAGTCCCAGTAGGTGGGCTTCCTCCTGCGAGCAAACATCCTGGACAGGAGCAGGAGAAAGAATGGAGGTGATAAACGGTGATTAAAGGTCCGCTACGTACACCAAAATGTTACCTCTACCATTTTATGTGACTGAACTAAAGCTACACAAATCAACAGTTTCATATGAACAATGGGTACAATGATCATGTATGAAATGTTGCGGCTGGTGATGATTCCACATAGAAGCAGCAGCTTCAATGCAGGCTTCACTCACTCACATTCTTCATTCCAGCCTCCTAGAGGGGATTAAATGGAGCTACGACTCTACTGGCCTCTTGGTACACATCAGTTAAATCCTTTCCCCAGACGTCCAGAATCATCCAGCATTAAAGAGCTGTAATAATTACTGCATTAGTTCATTCACTGGTGCTAGATTTTCAAATGTTTGCAACTTCTTTAGTTTTTCTGTTTTTGTAAACTTGACGGTGTTGGGGTCGGACTTTTGGTCAAACAAAAACACTTAATCTGTTTTATTTGTTCCTCCACTAAATAGTCACTATTTCAGACAGTAACTGTTGGTTGTATTGACCGTGTCGCTGATTGTCGGCATCAGTCTTACAACAATACAGCCTTCCCTCAGGTTTGCTGAGTGTTGATTACTTTGCACACAGAAAAAATGAAGCAATCAGATAAAAACAGACAAAAAGACAAAAAACTGGAAACTGAAAAAAGTTCCAGCTGTTGTTGTGGGTTTAATTTCCATCATCATTCACTGTCTTTACCTCTTTGGTAATCGAGCCTTCCACAGCAGATAAAAACCTCTGATCAACTTAATGCTTCCTGTCCAGCTCCAGCTGCCTGCAGGTTTAACCAGTGAAAGATTAGCAGCTAATGCTTTAGCTGCTGAATATTTAATTCAGGAGTTGTTAGAGACCAAACCAGAGCTAAGAGTGAATAAAAAACGTACTTCCCAGGTTCTCAGACATAGAAATACAAATAAAAGCTACTGGTTCAGCCGTGTGTCTAAAAGAAACATAATTTAACCTAAATAATATTGTTTCAAATCCATGATAGTTTATTTCATGAATAATCATGTCTGAATGAATGAACACTGAGTATAAATGAGCCGTCTAAGCCGTGTTCTGTAGCTTGTACGTTGTGGTAGACCGACGGTTCCTGAGGAGTGGATAATCTATACTAAGCCACCTGACACTATAAAACTAGACACAGGGAAGTGATATCAGCATATGGAACCATTAATACCAGGAGGAAAGGTTAGCTAACAGCTGGAGAGTTCACAGTCTTCATGTGCACTTAAACAAACGGAGGTTAATGATCCTTCCAGGCCTGCTGAGGTGCTAATCTCCTCCTCTCCATTTATTACTCAGCCCATATTCTGTATTTAATGAGCCCCATTAGCAGAATGCCATGTCCTGTGAGCCTGATAGGGTCTGGGTCCTGTGTCTGAAGACAAGAAAGACCAGACTGAAGCAGGACAGGCAGCATTTGTTCTTCATTTGGATCTGGACCCTGGATCCGTTTACTTTTGAACAGTTTCAGACTTAAATGATATTCCAGGTTAAATCCCTCCATTCTTAAGAAAATGTCCAGCATAGAAAACATATCCGAACCACAAATTCCTTGATACTGGAATCTCAGAGTGTCTCTGGATGAAGCTGAAGTTACAGAACATCCACAGTTTCAGGATTATGAAACTGTGGCGGCTGCTGGCTGGGTGTCAGCACTGTTTCAGCCTGTAAAAAGCACGCTACACATTTCACGGGGCTGAAGGAGCAGGCTGACACGTAGATGGAAAGTTAGGCTCTGCTGTGGTTACCTAAAGCACAGCAGACTTCCAGCCCAAGCAGACAGTCAGCTGAAGGTTAAGTTGAGTGCTGGAAGTTTTATGGTACGCTGAGATAAACCTGTGGACGCATTTTATTTTGATTAAATATTCTTTTAATATGTCTTAATTAATATTTTTTATATATTCTTTATGTTGTTTTAAGTTTTTTAGGCTAGAAAACACTTATTTTACAACAAAAATAATTAAAATAATGCAGCGATGGCAGAGCCGGTGTATGACTAAACTGTTGTGCTGCAATGCACCATGGGAGTTCTGTGTGTTGGGGGTTTAAGTGTCATTATTGTAGTTTATGTTAGTGTTCCAGTGTTAGTAGAGTTTGTGTTTTATTGTGTTTTTGCGGTTTAGTCAGCCTAGTTAGTTTGGTTCAGTGTTATGTTGTCAGCACCGTGATGTCTAGTGTGTTTGATGACTTCCTGCTACATTTTTACATACTGCCACTCTCCGTGAGTGTCAAAATAAAAGCATCTGTCAGTTGTAGAGTGTATAAAAGGCAGATATCCTTTCTTCCGAGTCACTGTACAACGCAGTTTGCCACAATAATATATAGATAAAAATACAGTGAGACCGCGAAAAGCAAACCGTGATATGGTGAGGGACCACTGTATGCCAACCAGCCACAGCATTAAAACCACAGACAGGTCAAGTAAATAATTACGATTTAAAATGCAATGTTCCGCAGGGAAACTTCAGGAATTTCTGCAGACATGACTGACACGTACCACTGAACATGGTTGTAAAAACCCTGACAGTATCAGCGCCCCCATTGGACAAAGCACCCCGCCACACCACAGAACTGCCCTGAGATGACTGGAGGAACATCAAAACAGCCCAACCTTCACATTTCACCACAATATGCAGCTGGTTTTAATGCCGTGGCTGACAGGTATGAGTTTCAGTGTTTAAGGACTTGAGACGTGAAGAATCCACACACTGGAACATTTAGCCTGTTCCATGTATTTTAGTGTTATGATCCCCAATCCAGCAGCCGAGCCTTGCCGGTGTCGGCGACACACTTACCGACCAACCCTGCTTTGTCTGCTGCTGGTCCCGCTCCAGGTCACGTCTGACCCCACATTCCTCATCCTGTCTTCCCCGTTAGTTCGGCTCCCCAGTTCGGTGAGCATTCCCTGTTGTATCTAGTGTATCTTCATTCAGATTGTGTCCTTAGTTTAGTGATTTCAGCTCTTTAGTGTTCGTTTGGTCTCAGTTCTGTCTCCCATCACCAGTTATCCTCGCTGGTGTCAGTAATTTCCCATTAATGACTTTCCGACGTTTTTGTTAATTAGATAAAATTAAATTTTGAGTTTAAGATTGTTAAATAGTCGGTTTCCACCTCAGTTCAGTTTTCCTTTTTCTGTATTGGTTTGGTTTAAATGAAGCCTCTTCCTGTATTCCTCCTGTCTGTCTGGGTTCTCTGACCTCCCCATGATATTTAGCCCTTGGTCACCCCTTTATGTCGTCACAACAATTGTGAAAAACCTTTGCTTGAAGTTGAACCTAGTTATTTAATAGACAATAAGAACAATAAAGACTGAAGACACACCTGTATGGACGAATCAAACTTTTAGTGATTTTCTGTCATTTATAACAGTTTTGAATTCAGAAGTCTGGGTTGTAAACGGTGAAAGATCCAGAAGTTGTGGTGAAATCTGTAAATGTCCTGCCTGAGACTAATCCGTGAAAGTTCTCCTGCCTGTGTTTGGACACAACAGTCAGTAGTAAAAAGCTAAAATCGGTCAGGGCTCTGGAGAGATGACTAAGAAGTGTCCAGTTCTGAGTGTCAGCTTGAGGGTGGAAAAGTAATCCAGCACACGGAGGGATCATGTTCTACCATGGAACCTGACATCCCTCAGAGTTCCATGACAGCTGAAATGTTGGGTTTCAACAAACTGACATGAGGTCTCTGCAGGTCAGATGGCTGACCAAGGCTGGATTACCAGTGAGGAAAAGCCACAAACTGCCTCAGGGTTCCAGACAGTCAGGAGGCATAGAAGAATCAAAGAACGGGGTTTACATTTTGAACATATGCAGAGCTGGAATCCAATGCTAATGACCTCAAGTCTGCAGTCTGAGGTTTTCAGACTTTGGTGTTTTAGACCTTTAAGATATAAATATAGATATAGATATAGATATAAACCACACAGACATTGTAATCAACAGAGGGTCTGTAAGGGTTGAACTTTTACCCAGGATCCCATATGAGGTTAACTCTGTCATTCTACTGATTCTCTGTTTTATTATTCAATATGTTGGATTTGGCTTGAAAGATGAATAAAATCCTCTGTGCTGATGTACTTGTCACCCACACAAATGTATTAATTTAAATAATTCTGCCACCGTCCCACATTACAGTAGCTAATAAGTGTAATCTATGTTTCTGTTGTTGTTGTGAAGAGCGCCTCCATAAATCTATGTGAAACTAGGTTGTATGTCACTGAATGTTTCTGCATCCATGCGTGGCACCGGGGGTGGAAGCTCAGCATATAATTACCAATTTGTGGTGAAGGAACACGGGGAAAAGAGATCAGAGTTTACCATCTGCCAACTCCCCCAGAAGCAGATTCAGCCATTATCCAACAGGACGCCCACTGAGCCACAGCGCTGAGCACTAAGCTGGTGTCTGCATTGTTCTAGAAGATCTCATGATACCATGAACCTCTACCAAAGTGTCCGCTATCCAAACCTAAACGCTGTCCTGCTCTGTAAGCCATTTGTAACCTCACATACTCACTTGTAGACCCTGGCATTGTACTTCCTCTCCCCAGGGAAGCCGAACATGCCACAGATGACTCTGCTGTTAAACAGGGTCCACTCCGTGTTACAGATCTGCTTCCATTTGCCGCCATCCTTGACCTCCACGTAGCCCTCAGTCACAGGGATCCGCTTACGGTACGATGACAGGATGGCTCGAATCCGCACATCCTCCACCTGAATATCAAGGTTCTGTGGACAATATATGAAGAAATGTGTCAAGAAGTTTGCTTTAATCACAGAAGAAAAAAAAACACAACCCATTTCTTAAGCAAAAAAAGGAATGTTGGTCTTTCTGAGATGTAATTTGTCACAGTAACTATGTCCATGTGTTTTTGTGTGACTTGTTTAGCATACAGCCATATGCTACCCCTGCAGCTAACAGATGTTTAAAAAGAGCCTTTCTTTAAATGTTAACGCAAAAATGAAAAAGAAAATCAGCAGCAGTTGTGGCATGGGCAAAGTTTTAGGCCCCGAACATCATCTAACCCTTGCCAAAGGCCTCTGCAGGTCAGACTAACCCACAGCCTGATCTAACAAATCTCTACTGTTGTTCAAATCTGCTGGTTTAAAATACTGAGAGTCTGGAGCAGCTAGAGGCTAAACATGAACCTTTACTGAACACGGTTATCTGTGAAGCATTGCTTGGTCTTAAATGGCTGCTTCAGTGTGTTCACTATGTTTCCATGTATACTAGTATCCCTCCTATCCTGGACTTGATCACACTCAGGACATTCATGGACCCTGATAACCCAGTTAGTCAGACTGCTGTATAGAAAGGTTTCTGATCAGTTGTGTACAGTAGAGTAGAATTTCTTCTAATTCATTACATTCTCTACCAGCATGTAATGGTCAGAAACCTGGATAAACTTGTTTCTGAACATTCTGCAACCAGATAAAGAGGTTTCATGTTTAACACCAACCAGGACACTCCAAAAACCTAATTATTAACAAGATGTAAGCCTGGCTAGTGAGGCCTAAGAAGTCCATAAACCTCTTATACTTTATTAAACTATTTATTTACAATCACTGTTATCTTCATTTTTTTGAAATGATGGAATAATTCTTGAATAAATGAAATATAAAGTAACAGTACATTAACATTTGAATAAATGCTTGTTTTTTATATAATAATTTATGTAATTTACTGAGGCTGCAAACTTCTGCTAGATTTGTTCATGTAAATAATGTTTTGGTCCCTTTGGTTTGTTGATGTGAGAAAATACCTGCAGTACGTCAGCATACTGATGTTTTATAAGCGGCTATACATCCCATCTGTACAGAAACTGCCTTTCCTGTATTACATAACCTGCAATAACATGCAGGAACCACTCAGCTCTGCCAGGCTGCTTGTAAATCTTCTCCAGATTGCTCAAACATTTTTACAGTGAATCACCGTATTAAGACTAAACACCATGACCGCCTTCCTTGCAACTGTTTCTGGCTTTACAAGCCAAGCGGATCAAAGGGTTTCCATGGTAAAACGTGCAACATATTCAGGTCGGCCACTGGAAACATGCAAAAACACAGCATTGTGATTACACATGCAGTAAGAGGCAATTAACAGCCATTTCTTTCCAGACGCCACAAGTCTACATCGTCATCGACCACAGATTGAGCTGTGAAGGGTTTAGACGGCACACCAGAGCTGGGTTAGTGTCGGTGGACTCTCAGGTTCTACTTTCAAGGCCTGCTTCCTGCTCTTCTCTTCTCTTTGAGTAATAATGATGTTAGAATCCTAGATATGCTCCTAGTAGTGACTTCAGGCGACAAGGCTGCAGTGGCTTTAAGGGAAACACTCATATAAAGTGATGCAGGATCATTTTAATAACTACTGGCTGTAGCTGCACTTCTCAATAATAGATTAACAACAGATCAAACGCAAATCACATACAGCGATCAATCACCCCGCTGCAGGTCTTCAGCATCTTTCTTTGACTCTTTTTATTTTACAGCCCAATATTTTACTGTTGCGGCTGTTATTAGTGGTGTTTCCTTCAGCGGCATGCAGCTGTTCCAGCTAAAAGAAGCTTTGATTATTGAATACTACCTGTCCAGCAGCAAACACATGATTAGCAGTTATCTGGTAAGCATAGCTGCTCAGGAGCTACACATGTTTATGAGAAAAAAAAGAGAGTGGAGAAATACTGATGCTGTATTTGCTTGGAGCCAGAAATATGACTCAGAGGTGCAGCAGCTCATAGGCTGAGGAACCTCAGGAGGTTTACCTGCAGAACAGGTAGTCATGGTACTGTCCACACCTGCAGGAAACTGCAGCAAGTTTAAGGAGATACTGAAGCAGAAACTCCATCCATCCATCCATCCATCCATCCATCCACCCATCCATCCATCCACCCACCATCCATCCATCCATCATCCATTCATCCAACCATCCATCCATTATCCATCCATCCATCCATCCATCCATCCACCCATCCATCCATTCATCCATCCATCCATCCATCCATCCATCCACCCACCATCCATCCATCCATCATCCATTCATCCAACCATCCATCCATTATCCATCCATCCATCCATCCATCCATCCACCCATCCATCCATCCATCCATCCATCCATCCATCCTCCATGCATTCATCATCCATCCATCAAACATCCATCCATCCCTCCATCATGCATCCATTATCCATCCATCATCCATTCATCCATCCATCCATCCCTCAAACATCCATCCATCATCCATCCATCCATCCATTGTTTAATCCTCATTATGGGGGGTTGGAGTCTATCCCAGCTGACTGAGGGTGAAGGCAGGGTTCACCTGGACAGGTAACAGTCTATCACAGGGCTACACATAGAGACAAACAATCACACTCACATTCACACCTACGGACAATTTAGAATCACCAATTAACCTCAGCATGTTTGTGGACTGTGGGAGGAAGCTGGAGAACCTGGAGAAAAGCCACACATGTACAGGAGAACATGGAGACTCCATGCAGAAAGATCCCAGGAAGGCCGGGATGTAAACCAGTGAAACTGCTAACCACTGAGCCACCGTGCAGCCCCTTAAGCAGAAACTCTGGGAACAAATGTCCTTTCTGTTGTGAATTCAGAACCTGTGAGCTCAGATCTGACAGCTCAACATTAACTCAGATATCGGTTTGTGGATGTACAAGAAACTGTCTTGTCCTTCTGAAAACAGAGATGGAAACAAAAGGTTTCAGCTGCCTTAAAATGATCTGCAAGCTCCTGCATGGGAAAGTGGCCTTATGTAGTGGTACAGTTATCCTTTTATAGTTTATAACGCTGACAGACTAATCAAGAACGACTGGATTGTTGGGGCGCCCTGGTAGCTCATTAACAGGAGCTATAGTCCCAGATGCAGCACTCATGAGTTGGAGTCCGACCCACGGACATTTACTGCAGGTCATTCCCCTACTCTTCTACCCATGTTTCCTGTCTCTCTCTCCACTGTCCTATATAATACATTTTTAAAAAAGAAATTTAAAAAAAGAATGACTGTTTTGTCAGTGTAAGCGTAGAGGAAACCTCCAACCACCTCAGCAGAACTCAGCCAGGAGCCAAATACGTTGCAGGCAAAAATCAGCTTGAAATTATTAAATCAATATTTTCTCTTTCATTCTACTGCCAAAGTATCTTGTCGGTTTCATCATTTGTAGTTATATTTACTGTTGGTATTAGTTTAATTACCTGATTCTATCTTCCTCAGCCTTAAAATGTTTTAACTCTGGTTCACACATGTAAAGCACTTTGAAACCTTTTTTTTTTTTTTTTTTTTAGAGCAGTATTGTATAAATCGAGTTTGTTAAAATGATTACAAACCAAAGCTTCATTCTTGCGCTACGTGACGGAGCAGGCTGAGGGGAGGTCTGGCTGGAGGGGCTCAGCAGATGGGCCTGATACCAACTCCTTTCATTTACAGCCAAGAAGAATTTAGACATGAAATAATGAGAAAACACGGTTTCCTCAGCTGGCATTTGCCTCCAATGAAGGGCAGATGCCACCGGAGTCAGAATTTACAAATCATCGCTCTGTCTGCCATTTTCTCCCAGAGATAACCACATTAATCACTGTGGTCCGAGGCAGTGAGGTCTGGTTGCAGAGGACATGAAACTGCATAAAAGCTGAACTCATGGAACAAGATAATGAGTGGAAATGTGGTGGTGGTGACCCGGTGTGGGTCTACTGGATATACAGTACATGACTGGCTAGTTACAGCCAAACGCTGTGCATCAGATGAGCCAGTAGCCTCCAACCAAACAACACTGCAGTCCAAGCTGAACATCTCATAACACAGAAAGACAGTTGGATCCCAGAGACAGCTACTTTAGTGAGTTCGGTTTCAGGTCATCCGTTTTGTTCCGTGGTTAATTCACGTGCCTGCTTCCTTTAATTCCTCCTAACTCACTTCCTGTTTAGGGTTCACATGGTCTTCACATGTATGTCTGCAGACAAAAGAATGGCTATTTGACTGTAGAAAAGAAGAGATTTCCAACATGTGCGTCTGTCTGGCACACTCCAGGGAGGAGGGCCGTTCCTGAGTCTTTGCTTTCCAAGAAAAAAGTGGCACAGATGGAAAAGCCATTAGTCGGATGAGTGGTTGAGGAAAGGTGAACGGGCCTCAATTTGTTGCAAAATCAGTTCGATTCCCAGAGGTTACTGACAGGTTCCACTATACAGTATATTTTCCTGTTTGAAAAGCTGCTTTAATGCACCAAGTTTCTTGATTCTACGTGCTAAAGTGCAGCTCTCTCTCTGTAGGAAGTAAGCCAATATAAACAGCAACGGAAAAACAACAAGGGTTCTGTAGGAATTCTAAAGTTGAAGCATCACTGCATAGTTAAGCTGTATTCTCTGGTTCTTAGATAAACTGTTTAACTGTCTGTGTTTGTGTCCACCTGTGCTGTGGACTCTACTGACTTCACAGATAAATATCTGTTTCTTCAGCTGCCACATTTTGGACTTTCCTTCATAGCTAGTTGCTAGCTCTGCCTGCTCTTTGATGCTGGGTATACAGTCTGGTATCGTTTTTTTTTCTTTTCTTAAAATAGCTGCCTGCTGCGGCTGGAAATGGCCCTGATGAGATTGGTGAAACTAAACCAGAACAGAAAGTTTGCAGGCTTTAAAACGACGTGTAGCGCTGTAGGCACAGCAGATCACAGTGATAATTCTCTGTAATTAACATTCACATTACACACAGTCATCTGATCCACGTGTTTCATTTTGTAGCTTTAACACACAAACGTGTAGATAAACAGTCTAAACGAGCATCTGTTGTTGTTTTAGCTGCTGATTAGCGCAGCTTTAAAAAGCAGGCTGATACAGACAGACGTCTGAATGCATCTGCTGCATAAAGGCATTAGCTTATAAGTTGTTGTCCATTTTCAAACTAAAAAAGAAAACATGATGAACCTCTTCATAGCCCTTAGCTCTGCTCACTCCTGCAGAAAGCTGACTGGAGAATATTTTCAACTGAATCACAAATAAATCTCAGCATTCAGACTTTAACTAAAAACCAGTCAGACTTGCAGCTGCAGCCGGTTTGCACTGAAGTGATTTAATGGCAGCTTTTCCAGTGAGCACAGAACACAGATATATTCAAAAACTACAAGTGGAGAACAAGATATGAATCACATGAATGCAGGAGACCCTCCATTAGATCTGAAGGTTCTTCCAGGCTGAAGAACACATTGCTTTAAAAGTAAAAACAAATGAATCCATGAATCAAACCCAACTGGACGATAATGATTTTCCATTATTTCCCGAACAGCATACACTTTGGTGAAAAGCATTATTATGCCTTTTGATTTTTCAAAAAAAGGAAAGACAGCTCAACACTAATCGTTGATATGTTAATGGTTGATGCTGGAAGTTTTGGCGAATACCAGATATATAACCCCAAAACGTGTATGTATTAATATTATATCCAAGAAAAGCACTCAGAGAGAGCAGTCCTCCTCCAAGGCTGCTCAGTCCTCCTCCAAGGCGGCTCAGTCCTTGTATCATTTCTGACGGATAAGTCCTGGTAAGTCCTCAGCGGTAGATTTGTAGTAGGATCACAATCATGTGATCATCAGCAGGCAGCTGACGTAGTGTTCACTTGTTGTCAAGGTTACAGTGACGCCGTGCCGCTATCTGGCAGTGATACAGAAATCTTTAACAAATCTGTGAATCCAGACTATAAGCTACATCACTGCCAAAATCTAATCACTTGGTCCTTGTGTCATTTCTGACCTTCCCTGAAAATTTCATCCAAATCCACTAGTCTGTTTTTGAGTAATGTTGCTAACAGACAGACAGACAGACAGACCACTGCCGATCATCACATAACTCCGACTGATAATAAAATAATAAAATAACTAAGCCTGACATCAAAGATCTATCGAGGACTATCTTTCACGTTGGAACAGAAATACCACAGGCCGATAGTATATTATTATCTATTATGAACAAATAAAAAAAATTAAATACTTCTATAAAAGGTTCTCTTCACATTCAGTTAAATCAAACAGTAATTCCCATCTGTGGCTACGGGATAGCAGCTCAGGAGATGGTCTTTATTTCCCAAGATGTGAGTTTCTGTAAAGGCGTGATCATCAGCAGAGCAGACTGAGACTGAGGACGATAAACCTCCTCCTGGAGAGGAGCTGAATGCTGACAGACCAACATACTGTAGCTGTTCCACAAGTATATATTAAAAAAAATCAGCAAAATGAGCTGTAATGCCTGCTACACAGAAAAATCTATCAAAAGGTCGGCAATAATCCTGAACTGTAACCGCCAGAAGGTTTCACTTTAAAGTCTGGCAGGTCTTAATAATAATGTCTTAAAGAAGCTTCCCTCCATTCTATAACAGCTACCAAATGATTCCTCTCTATCCTCCTCATTGCTTCAGCAGTCTGACTTATTCAGACTAACTGTGGGGTTTCCAAAGTTAGTTTTTGTTTATTGTCAATTCAGCGAAGCAGGAAAGTGTGCATTTTTAGTTTAGAATCTTGTTGCTCTACATTCATTGTCAACCATCAAGGAGAAACTAATAAAATATTGAACTGAACCATTCAGTTAGAGATAAAACCTTGTCAGACTAGAAGCCTGTTGGTTTAACTCCTAAAATCAAATGTTCTTTCTTTGTTGTTCTGGAGTTGCTCTGCAGAAAACTGGCCGTCTTGAAGTCCAGGTTCTGCCTGGCTAGTTAATGAGAAACACTGATGGTCAGAGACTTTTCCCACTCCTCATGAGTCCCATCTGATACAAATGTCAACATCCAAAGAAGAAAATCTACACAGAAAAACTAAAACATGATGAATGCGGATGAAGTGGATCAGAGGTTATCTGGAGGCAGGTCTGGGTCCAGGATGTATGGTAGTTAATGAACAGTTCACCTTTACTCGACATTCAAAGAGAACTTGTAGGTGCAGAGACCTGGGTGGCGTTGACAAGGACCAGATCATCCTGACCAGATGACACGGACCTGCTGATGACCCCAGGAGGGCTGAATCCTGGACCAGGACAGGCTGGTGGCTGCTGACGTCCAACAGCATGTCTGATGTTTGGCTACCTTATCTTACCCACAGTCATCTGTGACTACTTGAGGATAAGTGAATGCAGACCATACCACAGCTAGGTTACTATGGTAACCCTTTCTACAGTTCACAGTGAAGTGAAGATTACATTTTAAGAAGAGCTCAGAGTCTAGAAACATATGGTTCCAATAGACGGTAAACTCCAGCCAGCAGAAATCACCTCACGTCCACCGCAAACACCGAGACCTGGTTCATATAGAGTGAAGGAAGCAGCGGCACGTCTCCCGAAGAACATTTAGTGAGTCTGCTGTCATTTTCTGGCACGTCCTGCTGTCAGCATTTTTACATGTTTCTATATGGACTATAAGAAATGAAAACATGTCTAATTAATACCCAGTTTTCCCAGAGAATTGGTATTCCACCAGCTGTGAAGCAAAGTGAAGATTACGTGTTTTTACTGTTTCCAGAATGCGGAGAATGCTGCGTCTCTGTGAGCAGTTCCTCCTTTAAAACCCATCAGAAGAGATCCTTTGTTACCAAACTGGAAACAGATGCTTCACAGATTCGAGACAAAGGAGCTAAACCGCAGTGTAAATTACAAAGACAATGATTGAATGGAAATCAAACATTTTAATATGGTATTAAAGCTGAAGTGGAAAATAAAGGCACTCTGGGGAGTGACTGCTGGGGACAAGGATCTGACTGGTAGGAAGACACTTCTCATGTAGTCTATTGACAGCAAAGTAGATCAGAACTGTTTGAGCTGAAAACGTTTGCAGTGTGACACATCTACTGAATACACAACATTTAAACTAGTTCACTAACATTCAGAGAAGAATTTACACTGCTGTTGTGTCTTCTCATGTCCCCTGTGTATGGCGGGTTAGACAGGACACCTACTGAAGGCTTTTAATTCCAGCCAGAACACTGAGATTTATCCACACACAGCTGGCACTGGGTATTAAAAACAGTAAAAACAGGGCAGTATTAGCTGGAATAAATGCCATGCAACACAAACAGCAGGTGTTGGTTGTAAAAATCTTTTCGAATCTAATTCCTGATATTTGCCAACACATTTAATCATCAGGTCCTTTTAGATTCATTCTAATTCTTAGTCTACTAGGAGATATAAAAAAGTAAATCTGCTGTAGTCTTTTTGTTTTGGGGATTCTAAGCCAAGAGTATTTAGTGTTCCCAAGCCGTTTCTAATATTTCTGAAGAAGAATGTTTGGGAACTGTAAACATCCTTGTGTTCTAGAAAAGTACTGCAAGCACCAATAATAAGTAGCATCATGTTTAACATTTGGAGAGGTGTGGAACGTTAGCTGGAGGTCTTCTGTGTAAGAGGCTATTTATCTGGTTTACCATGTCACAATGACTTTCATGAGAGATATTTCCTCCAAAAGGTGTCTGGGCTCACTCAGTCACTCTAGAGGGTCAGAGGAGCACCAACAGCAGCCTGTTGAGGTGGTTTGGGCATCTGCCTACCAGGGGCCACCCAGGTGAGCCGTTCCAGGTGTGTTCAACCAGGATGAGACCCTGGGCCAGACTCAGGACACGCTGGAGATCACGTCTCTCAGCTCCTGGGGAAAACATCAGTATCCCCCCTGAAGAGCCAGAGGAGGTGGTGGGTCAGAGGAAGGTCTGGGCAACTGCTTTAGGCGCTTTTCCACCAGCACCTACTCTAATCGACTCGACTCGGTTTAGGTCGTTGAGTTCCACCTCATCGTGGGTGGAGTCCCAAAATACTCACCGTCCTCCAACATGATCTCCAATAATGCAGTGGTGGAGTCGAGGCCACTCTCCCTCCCGTTGCTGTGGTGCCCCTAAATGGCGTCCATTTGGCTGAACCACTTGTAGAACTGGACTTAGATACGCAGTGGAAAATGGAGGATGGGTTCATTAGTATATAATTACTTTCTTTAATGTAATTTAATGTTACTTATGCAGACCTGATGCTACAGGCCATTTTGAGTTTGTGTAGATATAGAGCTGTGGTGGTCTGATTTTGTAGTTTGGTCTGTTTTAGTGTGATGACGGAAATTTAAAGGCCTCAACAAAGTCATTAGGATACGATCCCTCAAAGGCCGGGACGCAAACCGGGGATCTTCTAGCTTCAAGGTGACAGTTCTAACCACCGATCCACTGTGCTGCCAATGATTGTCCCAATGTGTTGATATATTTCACAAAACACTGGTGGGAAATGCAAGATATTCTCTGGTAGCATGAGTATCTGTTCCAAATATTTATCCAAAAGTTGTCATCCGATAAAGCAGAAACTGTCATGTTCATCTGAGGCCAGTGGGGGTGCCATCAACATCTGCACCAAAGGATAGCTGTTGAGCCATTCCCATCTGGACCAAAGTGTAACCACATCACATAGCGTTCATCAGCAGATGGAGTTCTGCTCTCTGTCGAGTTTTTATGACAGTAAAAGATTGTAAGAGGACGTTGAACTGGGACCATTTCAACAAAAGAAGAAGATTTAAAATGTACAACTGAAAACGTGATTTAGTCTGACTTCAGGTCTGACAACAGCGGGTTTTTCTGTCACCACTTCTGAGATCCTTTGTTGACTAAGAAGGGAAAAAAGAACAGCTGCCAGACAGTTTAAATGGCTGCATGCCTCCTAACAACAACAGCATACGAAATGCAGCAAATATGTGGCACATGACTAGAAAGAAGAAACATCAAAAGTCAGTCAGAATAACCAAAGACATTACTTCTGTTGACAGGGACGGATGTTTGTCATCCTCAACAGACTGGATTCTGTATGTGAGAACGTAGCAAACCCACGTTTCTTTAACATGAAATCAGTTTCTCTGTAAAAGCAAACCCTGCTGGCTGAGATCCTCCATCCACTGATGTCACAGCGCTTCATTTTAGAATCTCCAGAGGCTAAACATCCGCCTGCAATGCACTGTGGGAATGTGATGCCTCAGGGTGAAAACAGAAACATCTAGCAGCGATGTGAGTGCCATAATGAAACAGCTCAAATCATTCTGAGGCCGACACAGAGCAGCCATGGATTAATCCACAGTGCAAACATGCTGAAGGGCTGACAAGGCAATTTATGACACCAAACCGCTACATGGTTGGAGGTTTACTATGAGGAAAGTGGAAGATGTGACCTTTAGGCGTCAGAAGGAAAAGATGACTGAAGAGAGGAAAATAGGAGTTGTAAACTCTGCTTGGGGTGACTTCATGGCTGCTTGTAATCCCCTTAGAGAGGCAGAGGAGGCACAGCTGCAGCAAAAGAAGCAAAGAAATGAAGATAAAAATGCAAATACTGAGAACATCTTTGGTTCTATTAATCCCCACAGTCAGATATATCCCCACCTGTGCTGGCATAAATCCCACAGAAGACGTGTTAGAACAGGAGAGCAGACTAACAGAACTAGAGGGAGGCAGCGTGGCCTTCAGGCATCCTATCACCAGGATCTCCTTCCGCCACAGAGAGCAACATGTTGGGATGGATTTCACTCATCATTAATAGAACAAGAAGCCCTTTTCAGAGATGGGATAATAAACGTTGTTGTTTTATTTGTCCTTTAATGTGACAGAATTCTGTCAGTTTTAAGTTAATGTTCCTCACAGCTGTAATCACACATACCTGCATGTCTATCCATTATTACTCCACCAAAGAACGGTGGAGTTATGTGACAATCCGCGTCCGTCCGTCCGTAACATTACTCAAGAATGGACTAATGGATTTGGATTAAATTTTCAGGGAAGGTCAGAAATTGTTCATAATAGATAACAATATACTATCGCCCTGTGGTATTTCTATTCCACCGTGAAAGATGGTCCACGATCAATCTTTGATGTCAGGGTTAGTTATTTCATTATTTTATTAACAGGCGGAGTTATGTGATGATCGGCAGTAGCCCGTCTGTCTGTCTGTCCGTCTGTTAGCAACATTACTCAAAAACAGATGAACAGATTTGGATGAAATTTTCAGAGAAGGTCAGAAATGACACAAGGACCAAGTGATTAGATTCTGGCAGTGATGCAGCTTATAGTCTGGATCCACAGATTTGTTAAAGATTTCTGTATCATTGCCAGATAGCGGCACGGCGTCACTGTAACCATGACAACAAGTGAACACTACATCAGCTGCCTGCTGATGATCACATGATTGTGATCCTACTACAAATCCACCACTGAGGACTTATCAGGACTTATCCATCAGAAATGATCCAAGGAACAATTGATTAAATTGTGGGGGTGTTTCTGAGTCCCATCAATTCCTGCCACCTGCTACATATTTAGGTCACGCGATTTGGTATCTGTACATTACGTTCACATGCATAACACATGCCTGTGCTCAGCTCAAGGTCCTTTTTTATTAAAGATTTTATCTGTCAGAAATGATCCAACGACTGAATCCTTGGTGGAGTACTGCGTCTCTGAGTGATTTTCTAGTTGCAGTTCAGGCCTGTGTTGAAAGTGACAGAGAAATGTCTGGCCTAATAAAACGGCTGTCACAAGTTCTGTAACAAAAGTGAGCAGGATGCATTTAGACATGAAGCCGACTCATTCAGATGTCACTGAAACAACTTAAGGACTGCATGTTTTTTTCTGGTTGTATTACCTTTACCTAACAACTAACACAGGACAGTAAACATGGCCTGTGCCTTCCATACGTCTCACAAAAATTATTTTATTGCAAATAATCTCATAGCCATTAATTATTCAATCATGTAGTCAACATCCCCTGTTAGTAACCTGAATGACAAAACACAGCAAGCACTGGTCACAGTTCATAAACTTGAATATAAAAAGTACTAACTAAAGGCAAAATAAACAAATTTAAGTATTCTTCTCTTACATTCATTATGTCATTGATTAATCTGTTAAAGAACATTGTGAAAAGTCCCCATACGGGTGTCCTGCAGCCCAGGGTGATGATACCAAACTTTAAAAAACAATGTTATAACCTCTTCTGACTTTTTAAAAACTTTCAGTGATTTTTAATTACACTGGCACCAAATTACATCTCAGCACCCCTTCAGGTCTGTCCTCCTCCTACATGCAGTCAGTCATTTAACATTTACTCTGAATATTCCTCTTTCACAGACGCTCCTCAGATGTTTCTAACTGCTGTGTTTGTCCCTCTAAACCAGGATCTGACTGCATCTCTGTTCATCTAACTGGGATAAATGAGGCAGCGCTCAGTGGACGCTGCCAAACATCACATTTCATGAAGCCTGGAATTTCTTAATGTTGAAAATGGTTTCAAATGGAATGAAATGCACGTGCTCGATCACAGGTCAGACCTCAGAATTCTTCTCGTACATAAGCCTTAGTGCAGAGGACTTCCTCAAAGCCAGGAACACATAAACAGCTGAGAGATGTGGCGGTAAATATTCCAGGGACACAGCTGAACACTGGGTCCTACTGTGTGCTGTTTACTGACTGGAACACAAAGCTAAATATACCGCCGCCGGAATCCACCGACCACAAGAGAACAAATTCATGGAATGACATGTTTGTATTCTTCAAGTACGCTAAAAAAAAAAAAAACTTTCAGTGCACAAACTGTCAACACCTCCTTTTCTGTTTGAACAACATAAAAAGACAGAGCACAGCGAGGAATCTACGCAGGGATGTCAGAGGTCGCAACACGCATGTAAAGGTTCATGTTCCCCCTCTGTCTGAGCTCACTCTCTGAGCATTTCCTCTGCGGTTGCTTGGCTGTGCCCCTGTACTGAGCTTACATCACCTGAGAAGGCAGCGGTGCCTCAGCTTACAGCCTACTAATCATCCCACACCACAAAACCCCAGCGACATGCCGTCATGGGTGTACACCCCACAGTGAGGCTGCCTGGTGAGTCACCAGATAGTAAGGACCGGTCTGGCCGCCTGGTCCGGCCGCCCGGTCCGGCCACCCGGTCCGGCCCCCGGTCCGGCCACCCGGTCCGGCCACCCGGTCCGGCCACCCGGCCCAGTCCAGCTGTGTCTCAGAGTGGAGCACCAGGCTGGCAGGCCTTTACATGCTGGGGATCATGTGACTTCTTTCAGGGAATGGAAAAGCTGAGTCAGATCTTTTTCTTTCTAGCTGCTATCCCAGCCTGACTCCAGATGTCTAGACCTCTCCAGCAGCGCTCCCTGGAGAATCATAATCTCTACCTTTTGTCTCTGTAAACCTCAGTGCAGGAAGTCAGCTGGATGGAGCAGCTCTAAAGGGAAGTGATCTCACACTTCAAAGTGCATTTACAGGTTCTGGTTAGAGCTACTATATACACCACTGTTCAAGAGTCTGGGGTCACCCAGACAATTCCATGTTTTCCATGAAAACTCACACTTTTATCCATGTGCTAACATAACTGCACAAGAGTTTTCTAATCATCAATGAGCCTTTCAACACCATTAGCTAACACAATGTAGCATTAGAACACAGGAGTGATGGTTGCTGGAAATGTTCCTCTGTACCCCTATGGAGATATTCCATTAAAAATCAGCTGTTTCCAGCTAGAATAGTCTTTTACCACATTAACAATATCTACACTGGATTTATCATTCATTTACTTTTATCTTCATTGAAAAAAACTGCTTTTCTTTCACAAATAAAGACATTTCTAAGTGACCCCAGACTGAGTTAGGTAGTGGATGTGGAGAAAACAGCCTTTACCGTCTTCAGAGGTAAATGTGGCAAGTTTGATAGATGTCTTCAAGTGATGTAATTTAAGTTGAAATCATTGGAGCTGAAGTTGAGTCGGAGTGGATGTCTGTCCCCGAACACACACCCAGATTTATTTTCCTCTAAATAGGACCATAATTTACTGAATGAACATGATGCTGTGTTCATGAAGTAAATCCAGTAAGAAGCGGCGTTACTTTCTTGTAGACTTCTACATAAGCGGACTTATTTTCTATTTTCCTTGAGGTTGTGAAGCATCTAGAAAAATTCATTTCATGATGTGTTTGATGGAAGTCTTTGACAGAGCAGATGGGGCTTACACTCATGAACATGCAGACGGCCACACAACTACAGACTAGGAAAAGTTTTCTGTGGTTTGTGCAACAAGGAAGCGATTTTCTGAGCAGGCCAGTTTGCCTTAATAAACTCATGCCAGCCATTACTAGCGCAGGACAATCCAATCTCTGACCAAACTGACAGCTATCTTTACATTTTAATGAAGGCACCACATTTTGCTCTAGAAATAATATGTTTGGTGGTGTAATAGCTGTCTATTGTGGGTTCCACAGTGGGACAGTAGAGCAAAGCTACATTTTTTAAAGCACTAAATAGACTCAACTTCAGTTAGAACCTACCAAAACTCATTCTGTAGGTCTCTTTGGAGCAGATATAACACTGAACAACACAAACAAAGAGTTCAAACTCACAACAACAGATTCATTTGCATCAACATTCCCTGTAGGTTCATCGCTAAGTGTGACCCTCTATTACTTTTACATGCTGTTGCTGACATACTTTAACAATGTCAGCAGCCAGAGAGCACATTTGAAAAGCTCAGAGCTTCAGTGAATAGTTTTCTACTCAAGCCAGCCCTAACAAACCGTAAATCCTGCCAGAAAGAAAAGCTCCACACAAGATCCGAGGGCATTCTGAAAAAGGCAGACCCTCGTTTTTAACCTCCAAAGCAGCAGAGGAGTGGGTCAGAAGGAGAGTCAGAAGCAGTGCTAGCTCTGGTCTGCAGTTTGCTCATAACGTTGGAATGTGGATCCATGAGGCCTGCAGTGAGCAGAAAGATAACATTCTGCTTGTGGAGGCAATTAGCTGGAAGCTTATTGGCCAGAGCAGAACGCGATGCACAGCGGGCTCTTCAAAGGTCCGGCCAGATGACAGTTATGAGCAACACCCAACAATTACCACGTTAACTTCGCTTTCCCTGACACACTTTCACTGCAGGCTATTTAGAAAGGACTGTTATTAAGACATAAAGTCAGGATGGGTTGTTGACTTTATTGTACAGAGCTATTTCCAGCCAAAGAACCAGGAAAGATTTATTGTTTTAGGAATACAACAACTGTCTGATGCTCGGAGCCCGGAGAAGTTTTATCAAGTCTGAAAGCAAACTGTTCCTGAACTCAGCTTAGTGTTGATCAGTTTGGGTATTTGCCATGCAGGGACCATCTAACATAAAGATGCTGTGAAGCTGCATGCTGGGATATGTAGGATACACCGGATGCAGTGTTTTGTGCTTAATCTGCCTGTAAGTCAGTCTTAACCTTTAGCTTAGGTTTTTTTTTTTTTAACTCCTCCACATACTTTTTATGTGATTATCTGTCATTTTCATGATGTTCTGAGTTTGTTGTGCATGCTCAGAGCTGTAGAGGTTGAGGTAAATGCATATACACATGCTTCCTGTAAGGCGTTCTAACCTCACCTTCCCATCAAACTGACATTCTGCTCACAAACTGATCCATAGTGTTGGTTACAAAGACCTGGTGGCTGGTTGTTGGTGTTGTCCTTCCCCGTACCGGATACAGGCTTCAACATGTACAGAGTTCACTTCTGTAGCCTCCAGAGATAAGCCAAGTCTGTCAGATTTCTAGAAGCCGTCCAATCAGAACACAGTCTGGTCATCAGGAGGGGCGGGGCTTAGAGAGGAAGGAGCTAAAGCAGCGTGTTTCACCCTGAGTCTACACAAGCTAGTCCAGCTAGCAGAAAAGATTATTCCTCAAAATGAACAAAAATGAGACAAAAACCAAATTATTAAAGAAACTATTTGAAATTTTTAGTTTCACAAATGTACAGTTTGCAGTTAATGTCTCCTCTGGAATTTTTACACTTTGAGGACCGGACTGGACCCTCTGAAGGACCGGTTTTGGCCCACGGGCCGCATGTTTGACACCCCTGCATTAGAGGAATTATGTGTTGAATATTTCATTTGGATGCCATGAGGTCAACGGCAGGACGTGGGTGGGAGGTCCACTGACTAACACTGCTGGGAACGTAGGAATTAGCAAATTTCCAGACACCTTTAGTGAGTTTAAAATAAGAAAAAAACAACAACTAGCCACAAATCTAGCAACTTTTTTTTAACAAGCTTCATGTACGTTCCTTACTAGAGAGTTGAATGGTGAGTGTGGGGTCTGGCTTTCACAGAGCAGCTGGCAGCGACAGGAACAATCATTTAACACAGAAATATCACTGAAAACACAACACAGCCACTGCCTTTAAGCCATGTATGTGGTAATAAATATCTGAGGTGACACTGGTTAGCGTAGATCTGAATGAGCTGCGTTTCATACTCATTCTGATATCTGAGAGCAGAATAATATTCGATGAGCACAATTCTGCTGTATTAGAATCCAGAGAGACTAACGGCTGTAAAGGCCTGACAGTGGCTGTTACTGAGCAGCGTACCAATAAAACAACTCATATAATAAATATGTTAACTACTGCATGCATCTAGCAACATCTGGAAACTTTCTGAACCTTTAGCTACTTTTAACTGAAACTAGTGATCAATATGACTGAAAAACAGAGTCAGGTCATGGCTGACAACAAGGGTGCGGTCCTTCATATTACCTCACTAAATGTGCACATTAATGCTCAGTGCTTCCTTCGCATAAGTGCTGCAACCATAACAGAAATGAATAATGTGCTCGTCATTTGAACATCTCAGGAATATAAAGCCGACTTCAGACATCCACCTCCTTTCATAAATGGATGATAGATTACAAAAACAGATGTTTCGCATGAAAACAACACTTTTATTAGTTTGGATCCATTTCTGTAACACTTTCAACATGACTCTAGTTAAATGCAACGTTCAGTGTGCACAGATGCAGCTGGAGGAGAAACTTCTCATGTCAGTCTGTAAATCTGAGTTGTGTAAATCCTCTCACAACGTCACCAGGACAGAAGGAACACAACTAAACTCCCAGCTACACCCTCCACAGCCCACAGTCCCACAACAGAATGTGAATATAAACTAAAAGCTTCACACAGAACACCAGAGTCTCCACTGCTGTCACTCTGTGTTTGTGTCAGACATTATCAAACGAGCAGGAAAATTCTGAGATAAATGATAAAATAATTAAAATAAAAAAAGTATTGGAAGATTCAGTGTGTAAACAGGAAGTGATACTGCTTCATCATCAAGTTATTAATACCTGTTGGGTATCTGCAGAGTCAACATGTGGTTTTTAGACTTTTTGTGAATCCCTTGCAATAACTGTTTGACTATATTAGCAGTAAGGATGTGAGTGTGATTACCTACAATTATTCATTATTAAATCTAATTGTCTGAGTACTTTCTGGCTTTATGTGGTGCAACAATAAATGCTGTTGTATACTATAGTGGCCTGGACCTTGATAAATGGTATTAAATACACTACAGTTCTACCAGACATTTGCGGCTAAACACCCTTCCAACAATCCCACTCGTTGTTTAGCATCCTTTGGACGAACACTAAATGAAAAAGATGCGGTGAAAAACCAAAGCGGCACAAAGCATTTTGGTTTCCAGCGCTGCAGTCTTACCTCTACATGGTTGGGCAACGTGTTGACGAATTTAAATCCCGGGATCCTCTTGTCGCTGCACACCACGCCTACGTCTTCACTGTGTTTGCAGTCGGAAACGCCGATCCCGTTGGACGGACACAGCGCTAAGGTCTTCTCTTTGCCGGTGCAGTGGAGATTGTCGAACCAGATGGGTCCTGACAAGGCAAAAGACAGACTCATCAGTGCTTCCATGGGGAGTCATTTTTCCTTTTAGTAGTGGAAAGAAAGGGGAAAGAGATTTTTCTGATGCTTAGGCTGCTTTTTCCAAAAACTGTGGAACATTCATCTTAAAACATTTTCCAGTTACTATTGAGGTACACAAACTGACGATCATGCACAGGAGTTACACCAGTATGTCGTCATCTGTTTTCATTGTAGGCCTAGTTTACTGCCTGTTTCTGAAAGGATTGTGATTGAAGTACCTTCTCCTTTCCCATATTTTGAAGATGGTGACCATGAGATGGCTTCCAGGTAGCCCAGCTCCCGACACACCACCTGAGCAGCGTGGATGGTGAAGTCGTCATCGCAGACCGTCCCCCACTCTCCGTTGTAGAAGACCTCCACCCGGCCCTCGTTGTGCTTCCTCTTATCTCCAGCCAGGCGGAGCTGAATCCTGGGCGTGTCTGGGGCCAGCTGAGGAGCCGTGTACTGTTCCTGTTCCGGGTCAGGGTAGCCGGGTGGGTAGCCCAGGTGCTCATACTGGGCGTGGCCTAGCTTCAGTAGCACCAATAGGATGACAGCGCAGCGTGGCAGCATTTTCAATGGAACTGATGAAAAGACAAAAAGAGAAGAGCGCCCATTAAAACTCCCTGGCAGATGCCTTAGACAGTTTTTCACAGTGATATTTGTTGTTCATTTCAGTGTAATCCAACTGAAGGAAGAGCAAGGGATGAAATGCTTAAGAGGCACTTGACTGCTTTTATACATAAAGGTCATTTCACAGTCTGAGAACCACTTCTACAGTCCACAGGGTCACCTCCAGTTTCATACCAGGACGTCTACTCTACACACTAGGCAAGGAGGGATTGACAAAAAGAGCCGTTACATTGCAATATAGGAAATGAGCATTCAGTATTTTTTAGCCATTCTGGGGACAGAAGTCAGCACATCTCAGCTTCTGCTGTTTTCAAAAGAACTTCATAAAGTGCAGTTCTTCATTGTTGACATCTCTAAGCAGCAGCCATCAAATGTGGCTCAGTTTGGATTAAACCTGCAGTAAACATCCATCCATCCATCCATCCATCCATCCATCCATCCATCCATCATCCATCCATCATCTATCCATTCATCATCTATTCAGTCATCCATTCATTCATCATCATCCATCCATCCATCCATCCATCCATTCATCATCCATCCACATCCATCCATCCACCCACATCCATCATCCATCCATCATCTATCCATCCATCCATCCATAAGCTGCTTAATCCTCATCAGGGTCATGGGGGGTGGAGTCTATCCCAGCTGACTGAGGGTGAAGGCAGGGTTCACCTGGACAGGTAACAGTCTATCACAGGGCTACACATAGAGACGAACAATCACACTCACATTCACACCTACGGACAATTTAGAATCACCAATTAACCTCAGCATGTTTCTGGACTGTGGGAGGAAGCTGGAGAACCTGGAGAAAAGCCACACATGTACAGGAAGAACATAGAGACTCCATGCAGAAGGATTCCAGGAAGGCCGGGACACGAACCAGGGATCTACTAGCTGTGAGGCGACGATGCTAACCACTGACCCACTGTGCAGCCCCAGCAGCAAACACTCTTTTTCTATTGGTAATGGAACAACTGTGTGTGATGTTCCAGGGGTCACTAGAGGGAGATCTACAGAGAACATTCACCCTTCAGTGTTTTGGAGCAATTTAGCATCTTTCAGCTCATAGTTTTGGTTCTACAGTCGACACACTTATTTATTTGGTTGAGTTTTACCTCCAGTAGCAACAGAAAAATGTGTTTTTACACAAAAGCTCAGACAAACCCACTGTGCACTACTGGACCATTGCCAACTAATGAGAAAGTCAGCATCTAGCGGGTGGAGCATTTAGCTCTGAGTCAACCATTTCCTTTGAGAGTTAGCAGGGACCCAAAGCAGAGCTAAAAGATAGGCGTCATTGTACTGTTCCTTCACGCCTGCTAACTGTGAAAAACAAAACAGCTTGCCAACGTATTCACACAACTTTGTGAAGTCAGTTAATATTTAGTCTACAGCTGCTTTCATTGTCCCAAGTGGCCAAAATACATCAATGCAACTGATCAGGGCTCTTCCCTGATAAATGCTCGCTCATTCTGCAGTTGGGTGAAAGCATTTCCTGAACAGATGGCTCAGTTGATTTTAACACCTTTCAGTCAAACTGCAGGTTGCGCTCGCATCAATAAAAGACGCATTACTTTCTATGCAGCAGAGAACTTTCCACAGGACAGAGAAATGCCCTTTATGTTCATTAACACAGAAAAGAGAACCTTTTTACAGCTGAGTACTGGTTAAATTATTATACTGACATTAGTAGGAGGAATTAAGTAGGTAAAGTTGGTTGATAAAAAAAACTGTTCCACAACTATTCCAGGTACCCAACTACCCAGTTGTTTGCTTTGAGTGAAGATACCTGCCCTGACGTAACACCAAGTTCCTCCAGAAACATCCTGATAGACCCTACCACTGCTCCCACTGACCGCTGAACAGGGACAATAACTCCTAATTCCACTACTGATGAAACCAAAAATTCACAAAGCGACAAAACTCAAATACTTCCACACAGCTGGAATCACTGCAGCTCCACAGACTAGTGGAATGTGAAAACCTGGAAATCTTGTGCTTTTGCGTAGAAACATCTGGCAGGATACGGATGATCCATCAGCGGCTGGATTTCTACTCTCCTCGGTGTGTAACGTGGCAGCAGTTGCACAAGCTAGAACCGACACACACACTCCACGATGAGCAGATGGAATGAAGCCTCTGGGTCTGTTACAGAGCGTCCGTCCAGACAGAAAACCAGTCAGCACACACAGCGAGCAGAGGTTCAGCTAAGGCTTTGCAGCGACTCACTCGCTCACGTTCTGTAATTGAAGCTCTTTCCTGTCCAGAAGGGATCAGGGGTGGATGAAGCTGCAGCCACATCTGATCATACGGAGCAACAGATCCAGGATGTCCCCTCTCAGCCTTACAGACAAACCAAAGAAGCAGCAATTCCACTGAACCAGAAACCTCGGCCTCCTCTCACATCACAAACGCTGACATTTCTGGACCAAAGAGATCCAGCTTTTAGGACATTCTCAGACTGTATGCAGGTGAACTTCTCTTTAAAGACTCTTAATGTCAGGACCATCGTGCTGGGAGGAAGGCCTTTTTAGTTCTCTATATACGTCCTGCTTGCACCTCCATGTCAGACTCCTGAGTCCCACCTGCTGCTGGAGGGGATCCCTGCATCGGCTAAAAGGTCAAGATGTCACTTTATAAGAATGTCAACTGCTCCTCTTGTAGCCTTTTCTAAAGCACTCCTCCCGTCAAGCACACGTCTGTTCCACTATATGCCCTTTAACACATTTCTAAAGTCATACTAGAAACACAAAGGGCCTGACTCAGAAGAAACCTTGAATTTGAGCATAGTAAACAATATGGCACAGTTCTGATTCTAATTTTATTTTTGAACTTCTTCATGTATGAAGATACTGGATATTTTTCAGATAAATGGAACCATTGTTTAGTCACTGATATGCCAGGAAGAAGAAAAAAAACAACAACATGCTATGAAACACAGAAAAGCAGCAGATCCTCCCAATGGAGAAGCTGCATTAACTGACTCATTGTTTTAGCTCTGTTCTCATGCATAAAATGCTTACAGGATCAAATAAGAAGAAAACTGAGAAACTAGCTCATGTTTCCAGAGGAAAGACTCAACAGGTTTCCAAGGAAAGACTGAAGTCTGAACCCTAAAGCAGTGAGTCTCCTGTGGCAGCATCACGGTGCTCCAGAAACACCGTTCAGTCAGTAGGTCTCAGCAAAAAGCCTGAACTCAGCTCCATGCTCGGCTGGACTCATTAACGAGCTGCAGCTGGACTTACTTCGGTTCCTCCGTCCGTCCTGAAGCTGCAGCACCAGGAACCCAGCAGTCCTCTCTGCAGACCGAGCCTCGACTCAGCTGCTGTCCCAACTTTCAGCCCTCTCCTCTGGGAGGTCCCGGTCCCTCCCAGCTCCACTCCCAGCTCCACTCCAGCTCCACTCCCACCGCCGCCCACCTCCCTACCAGCTCAGACGGCCCATAGACTGGATGATGTATTATGGGATGGCCCGGGACGGAGAACCGCATCCAGCCTGAACGTGCAGCTATGTGTTGCTTTCAAAGACTGTCGGAAATTTGTACGTGGAAGGGAAAAAAATGTTTTTTTTTCCACTTTTATTTTTAAACTTTGTCCTACACTACAGGCCAAAAGCTTGGAAGCAACTTCACGTATCTGTTCACAATGCCTGTCTTAGAACCCAGGGTGAAATCTACGGATTATGGGATGTATTTATGAGTCATTCCAGAACTGGAGGACATTTTACATCCAATAATCCATGTAGAAAATCCTAAAACATGCAGTAGTGGTGTAAATGTTCTTATCCTGAGACCACATCTAAAAAAATAAAAAAAAAAAAACTAGGAGAAAAGAATGCTAGAAAATATTTTTAACAAGTCTGGAGTTCCCCAAAATGTAATTTTTCTCTTGTCCCACCCCCCTGATGACCAAACTGAATCTCTAATAAAACAGTTCAGATCAAATTTAAATCTCCTTTTTTTGGTTTTATGTTTTTTCATTGATGTCTCTTGTAATTGTGGGAACATTTTTAATCAACATAATATTTTAAATAGCAATTATTGTGGATGACAACATGTTAGCGTAACCTGTTGATGATGTCTCTGTCTTTTCTGATTCATTTTTGTCGGTCAGAACAATATTCACACTGGCTTCTTTGGAATAGAAAAGATTTGTGAGTTGAAAAATTAGGGGTTACAAATTTAAGCTAACGCTAGCTTGCAGAAAAGCAGGTTGTTAGGTATTTACCAAACATAAAAAAAATAATATTTGATCAAGAGCGTTTGTATTTCTAACGATATCTCAGCAAAGTAATATATGATCTTTTCTAAGACAGGTTATCTATTATTTTAATACTTTAATATCTGAATGTAATCAACCGTTTCATGATAACGTGTTTAATGAAAAGTTAAAATACTAACAGTGTGAAGGAGTCAGTTGTTGAGGGAATTATGACTTCATGGATATCTACAGACAGTTTTTTGCTCAGCTGTACGACCCACTGCTTTACTCTGAACGTTGCCAGAGCATCATTCCAGATACAGATAATGCACAAGACAAAAACAGATTAATACTGGACTTAGCATTGCATTAATCATGGTTGGCAAAATTCTTCAGCTTTTAAGACAACATAAAATCTTGTTGTGGTTACAACTTCTTTCTGAAGCTCCCATATGGCTTAAAAAACAGTTATTCCACCTTTAAATAGTTGACAACATCTTGACAAGCCAAAGCTACCAATGAACAAAACAATATTAAGATATTTTGATCATTAAAATACTGAAAGACGTTAGCAGTTAATTGAACTGTGTCTCTCTTTTTTTCTCTCACACTAATACTTATTGATGCAACCTTCAGTTCTCTTTTATATTTAAACAAATATTAGAAGCATCTGAATTATAACAAATCTGAAATCTTCACATTGATTTCTTCATAGGATTGCAGATTTGTTTCCTTTGTCAAAACACAGCAACCATTAAAAGACATGAAAATGACTCACCCGGAGAACCCCGGCAGCACTGTGAGGGTCATGTTCTTTGACTTCTCCAGTGCTTTCAACACAATCCAGCCTTCTCTGCTCAGGGTGAAGCTTGAAGGAGCGGGAGTAGACTGTCACCTGGCTGCTTGGACCATCGACTACCTCACCAACAGACCACAGTACGTGAGGCTTCAGGACTGTGTGTCTGATGTGGTAGTCAGCAGCATGGAGGTCCACACGGGACAGTGCTCTCCCCCTTTCTCTTCACCTTGTACACATCGGACTTCCACTACAACTCTGGGAGCTGTCACCTCCAGAAGTTCTCCGATGATACAGCCATTGTCGGGTGTGTATCTGAGGGGGACGAGCAGGAGTACAGGATGGTCGTCTCTGACTTTGTTGACTGGTGTGGGCTAAACCATCTGCAGCTCAACGCCAGTAAGACAAAGGAGATGATCATCGACTCCCGCGGGAGGAGGACACCCCAGACTGCACCGGTGAACATCCAGGGTCTGGACATTGAGATGGTGGACTCATACAAATACCTGGGTGTTCACCTCAACAATAAACTGGACTGGACACACAATACAGAGGTCCTGTACAAGAAGGGCCAAAGTCATCTCCACCTGCTGAGGAGACTGAGGTCCTTTGGAGTGTGTAGGACTCTGCTCAGGACATTCTACGACTCTGTGGTAGCGTCTGCTATTTTCTATGCAGTGGTCTGCTGGGGAGCAGGGAGCACTGAAAGGGACTGAAAGAGACCAAACAGAAGGTCAGGAGGAGGTTCTGTCCTGGACTGTTCCCTGGACTCCATAGAGGAGGTGGGTGAGAGGAGGATGTTGCAAAGCTCACATCCATCATGGACAATCCCTCTCACCCACTGCATGACACTGTGGAGTCTTTAAGCAGCTCCTTCAGCAGCAGACTGAGACATCCACCCTGCAAGAAGGAACGCTATCGCAGGTCCTTCATTCCATCTGATATAAGACTTTACAACATCAGTATCACTGGCTGATGTTAACATAAACTGGACTCATATCATTACCACCCCAAACCATAAAATTTGCACAGCAATTGCACTGCTACATCTTTGCACTTATTTTTTTCAAGCCACTTCATATTGTGTTGTTTACAGTGTGTCACTACTGCACTATTTCATTCTCATTTCTATCCCTGTACATATTGTAAATATTATTACTACTATTCTATTATTATTTTATTTCTATTACTACGTCTATTGCTACATAAGCTGCTGTAACTGTGAATTTCCCCTGGCGTGGGGAGAAATAAAGGACTATCTTATCTTATCTTATCTTATCTTATCTTATCTTATCTTATCTTATCTTATCTTATCTTATCTTATCTTATCTTATCTTATCTTATCTTATCTTATCTTATCTTATCTTATCTTATCTTATCTTATCTTATCTTATCTTATCTTATCTTATCTTATCTTTTAGATTTGGGGGGAAAAAGCTTTAAGAAGCAAATCACTGGACTTTCAGTCAGGATGATGTAAAGCAGGCAAAGCTAACTATAAGCGGCTACAAAGTTCAGTCTGCAAGGTAGGGATATTACCCTTGTACTCCTTAAAATTCACCATTTCTCCCTCTCATTAGCAATAAGGCATGTTTATTATGGTTTGTTGGATTTTCAAGTGCTTTTGGCTTTAATGTGATGATTAAGTTCATCCAACTGTGTTGTGATTTTTGGGTTCTGCCTCAGTTTAGCATTGAGATGCACTCAGATGAGCAGAAAACTGATGGTTTGGAGTTCATTGATATATTACCTGTTTATTTTTGACCCTTTCGCCTCAAGCCAGCTGGGAAAGGCTCCAGCACCCCTCGCGACCCTAATGAGTATTGAGCGGTGTATAGATAATGGATGGATGGATTGTTGACCCTTTGTTAGTTCATTTTATTTATTTATTGTTTAGCTGTGGTTCTTAATTTGGACTGTCATGAGTGGTGGGTGGATATTTATCTGACAATCTCTCTTTCATTTGGTGGTTTTGGGATCAAATTGGTGCACAAAGTTGATTTTTTTCACACTTTTTTAGAGCACAGGAGCAGACCTGGACCGGACTCTGCTGCCACCTTGTGTAAAACTAAACATATGTTCTTCAACTAATGTGGAAAACTTTGTGGCACACTCCGGCCAAGTTTCAACACAGTCAGCTAATGTTCTACTTCATTTATAAAATGTTGTGTCTTATGTGTCAGAACACTTCCAGCATTTTCCTTCCTAACACAACCCAGACTGTTCATTAGGAGATCAGTCAAAATGTTCTGAAATCAAATGCACACGACTTTTGCTGTGGTTCATTTGTGCCTTTTTTGTGTGACTTTGATTCCTCAGGTTTCTATAGCGGTGGAGCTTCCAGTGTTTGCGGCCTTTGATGATCATTTGTTCCATCGCTTTCTCTTTGAGCGTTTACGGCATCAGTGGAGACTGTCACTGCAGCGCTGCCAGACCTTTCATATCTGAGAAAAGAGGCCACATCAAGCAGTGACTGATGGTGATCAGTGTTGCATGAACTCACTTTATCTTCTCCTCTTTCATGTCTCTGGAGCGGAGTTGTTGCCGAGCACAGATTGTCCCAATTTTCCTCAAGGGAAACATGATACTCAACTCCATCACACCTTTGCCATTTATTTTCACTGATCATTATCACAGATACGATGAGAATGATTAGAATCATTAGCGTTTTTGATCCCCTGCACAGGTATTCGATCTGTGTACTTCCTTCATTATCACTGTTTTCCTGTGTCCAGATACATGGAGACACCGGGAACAGAACCTCTACCCATTGCAGGCTGAAATAAACATTATTCCTGCATGTCATCTTAAATAGGACTGAAGGGTGAAAATATAAGACCCAAACAGTGAGATAGTTTGCATAGTATAGTTGACATTTTGGGAAAACACATATTAGATCTTTGGTTAGAGTTAGATAAGAGGATGAGCACGTAGCCTGCCTAAGAAGTTGTACATATTTAGCAGAATGTGAACATGTAGACTATATATAAGAGATGAACATAACCACCATGATGTCCCCTACTGGGTCATGGAGCCTCGTTTTGAAGCCTTGAGTTTGGAATTAGACCACAGTTACTTCTGCACTGGTTTCACTGATCAGATCTGGCAGTTATGCCTGTTTTTATATGTGTGTGAATTGCTGATGAAGGCAAAATAAATCTCCAGCAGTGAATGAGAAGCAGCCAATAAGAGCTCTCTACTGCCATGTTGAGTTGTCCAGTGATGTAAACGCTCAAAAGTCATAAACGTGGGAAACTTTTCCAACAAAGCCGTCCTAACATTTAGTAGTCGAGCTTTGGAATTAAAATGACAGACATCATCTGCATTCTGCCCAGTTGTGGCTACACTGTGACTGGTGATCATTTTAATTCCAGATGTCTACTCTATAACATTTGGACATTGTTAGTTGAAGTAATGGTGGCTGTGAAACAGGTAGAGCTTATCAGTAAGGAGCTCATATAAAACAAGAGCATCATTCATTCAAGTCACGTGGTACAACACTACAAGAACTTTGGTCTCAAGCTGCTCTGACATCGCTGTAAAACGGCTTGTAACCAGTTGTTATGGCTCCAGTGTCATAATACACTCACTGGTCACTTTATTAGGTCCACCTTGCTAGTAAAAGGTTGGACCCCCTACTGCTTTCAGAAATGCCTTAATTCTTGGTGTCATACTTTCAACAAGCTGGTGGAAACATTTCTCAGAGGGTTTGGTCCATGTTGACATGACAGCATCACACAGTTGCTGTAGATTTGTCAGCTGAACATCCATGATGTGAATCTCCCGTTTCACCGCATCCCAAAGGTTCTGCTGGATGGAGATCTGGTGACTGTGGAGGCCACTGGAGTACAAAGAATTCATTGTCATGCTCAAGAACCCAGTTTGAGATGATGTGAGCTTTGTGATGTAGAGCATTATCCTGCTGGAAGTAGCATCAGAAGATGGTCCACTGTGGTCATTATGGGATGGAGATGGTTAGCAGCGAAACTCAGGTAGGCTGTGGAGTTTAAACGATCATCAGTTGGTACTAAGAAAATATCCCCCACACCATTACACCACCAGCAGCCTGAACTGATGATACTAGGCGAGATGGATCCATGCTTTAAGGTGTTTACTCCAAACTATGACCATCTGAATGTCACAGCTGAAATGGAGACAAATCAGACCTGCAACGTTTCTTCCAATCTTCTACTGTCCAGTTTTGGTGAGTCTGTGTGAATTGTAGCCTCAGTTTCCTGTTCTTAGTTGCTAAATGCATTGAGCTGTGGCCTTTGGCTGATTAGCTATTTATGTTAACAAGCAACTGAACAGGTGTACCTAATAAAGTGGCCAGTGAGTGCATGTGTGAAAAGCAAGACACAACCACCTTCCATTTGCTGTATCTTGTGACATCATTACAGAAATCTAGTTCCAACTCTAATTAAAGATATCTATAATTAGATTTCAATTGAAGATGTCAACATCATCCTGACCAGTTCAAGCCTAATTCCAGGACCCTGTAGATTCACTGAACTGAGAGGACTTAAAGATATCTTGAAGTAGAATTGTGGCTCGTTAGAATTCAACTGTGTATATTCGAAACTGGACTCACAACTAATCATAATTCAGCTGCAGATATGTGTAATCCCCATTGTGAATATCTGTAGATGAATCATAGATATCTGTAATGACGACCCCCATATACATCAATGATAGAAGGAACAAGGACAATGTGGATATCTGAAATGTTCTAGTACAGCCTAACAGAGCTGCTAGTATGGAACAGATTAAACAACAATACAGTGTTTTATACACACAGTGTTAATTAGTGATGTTCAGAGATGCTGGTAGAGACAATTTTATTCATCTGTAGACAGGCCCATGCTGGCTGCTTCCTCTGTTTCCTGTCTTCTAGCTACAGCTTCAGATTTAACGGACAGACATGAGAGTGTTCTCAACTATTTTACCAAACTCAGCTAAAAAAAAAACTGCTGAACTAATACATTTCCAGAATTGTCACATTATGAGTCACCCTGGTTCCAGCCAAGCACCAGATCTGCTGCTTTCCATCACCATTAGTTGTGTGACGTCCTGCTGGCCTTCAGCTCACTGCAATCTGTTCAGAACGTCTGGCAGCGAGACAAATTCTGCTCTTCACTGGTTTCACTTTCACACATCTATGTTGAGCACTGGGATGTACACTCCCTGCATACTTCCTCCAGATCTGTCTCTACTTCTGTATTTTGTGGCTTTGATGAACACAGAATTTCATCAACAGTTTGTTATGAAGATCCACTGCAGCAGCAGCAAACACTGGTTTGCCCTGTTTGGTCATGTTCTGGCTTGGGTTTGGGTGAATCATTTATATCCACTATATCTTGTAGAGCCTATCCCAGCAGGGTTCATCCTAGACAAATGGTTAGGGTGTATATGTATTACTTAGAGTTCAGAGAAACAATACAAGGAGTCTTCTGAAATTAACGACTGCTTTACTGTTGGAGTCAACAGAAGTCTGACCTCAGACAACCATAGAGGAAAGAAAACCCTTCAGTACATGACAGCGTGAATGAAAAGTAGTTTCTGCAGAAGCCACAAAGTAAGAGAAACGAGAGTTTACTCATGCAGACAGTTTGTTTCATTAGTTTTAGGAAGATGAAAGCCGTTTCCATGGTTTCCCAGAGAATGCTTCAAGCAGATGGTGACCAAATATAATGAGAGGCATCCTGACAGATTGTTTCATGTGGATTTCAGATCATTTAATAATCACTGTGCACCTGATAGAGGAGGAAAACAACTGTACAAGAAGAAAGGAAAGTCTTTTTCTTCAGCTGTGTAGAATGCAGCAGCATAAGGGATGAGAAAATGTGAATTTCTAGATTTGTGTAATATTTCATGCATTACAGCACAATTCTGAACCCCGTACTGTTTAAGTTTCATGATAGCATCAGAATTCATCTAAGAGAAGTGGAATCCTATGCACTGATCTACAGATCTTCATGTACAACAAGCCTCAAGAACCAATGCTGTCCACTTGCAGGATGGGACTTTCTCTACTATTATTCTCCTTTAGAATCAGTTTATGGTTCAAATGTGTACGACTGAATTCCTCTAATATTACAACTTGCTATTGTGTAGTTTTACAATGTTTGAGCAGTTGTAGGTGAGCTGGTGTGCTCCATCTGCAACAAGCAGGAGGGGTGGATGGAGAAAGATCTGCACAATCTAGTTCTATCTCATCTATTTTAAGGCAGAGGGAACAGTTTTCATGAAAAAAGAAAGTGGGAATCTGTGATTTTGACAGACAGTGATGAGATTTAATCAAAGACAACAGAGGGACTGTAATTAAAAACACTTCACTCATAGTGAGACAATAAACTCATTATCTCCAACATGTTTATCTTGGAGAGTTTTTAATCTTCACTTTCGTGTCTTAATTCTCTGCCTTCAGGAGAAATCAGAACCTCATCATGTGACCTCACCTGACCTGTATAATGTGATCATCTCCCAATGTGGCCGAGGAGGAAAGACGAACACTAGGAAACAATGAGTGAACCACAGATGCTCTGAGGACCAATCAAACCCAGAGCCAACAGCTTTCCCTGCAGCTGTGCTTCCAGCTAAATGTTCACATCACCACACTAATATGTTCAGAATAACACTGGTAGCCTGGAGATGTTTAGCAGGTAATACGCCTGACATCTTAGTTTGACTCATGCTAGCACGGTGACGTTTGGTAAAAGCAGCTAAGGCTGATTCCAGGCAATGGGCTACCAACATTAAAGATCAGGGGCTGCTGTATCCTCCGGGAACCACAAGTAGCTGCTAAGCTGGTGATGAATCCTTACAAGATAAACACAGACCTGACCACAACTCCTGATCTGGAAACTGACTTGAGTTTTGCTACATCAAAGTCTCTCTCAGAATAGTAAAATGGGATTACAGCCACTGATTGGCATATTTTGTGCTCACAAACGTCCTTGTGAGAAATGCAGAACCATCAGTAAACCAGTGTAGGCAGTAAATCTGATCCAGGTACAGCTCAGAGACTGTATAGTACAGCTTTACTGCAGGGAGGAAACGCTGCAGTGCATCATGGGGATGGAAGGAAGGAAAACAATACCGCTTCCACGGCAAACATTCTTTTATTTTTTGAGCAATGAAGCAATTTTAAATATAATTTCAAATAAATATATACATCCACAATAGACAGGCGATTCTTCCACTGCTGCTGCTTCTACATTACAACAGACTTTTATTCGTAACCCACCATGATTGGACTAATTTACCCCGATGCAGTGAGCAGTTTTCAAGTTTCCCTTCATTCATTTTCGTCTTGAAGCAAAGGCTGTGAAATAAAGTAGATAAGGGTTACTGTTAAATGTTCCATCAGATTAAACCCACTAATCTGTCATCTCATATAAACCAGGCTGGTTTTCTCACCGTGTAAGCCAGCTCCTCAGGCCTGGAGTCTGGTCTCTGCCATTTCTGGTTGGACAGAATGAAGAAGACCACCAAGCCGAAGGCCACAATCAGAACTCCTAATGAATTAGCTAACAAAGCTTCAGGTGGGAGGGCGGAGTACGGCTGAGCTCCACCAGCGCTCCCTTTTCTGTGGAAAGAAAAAGACATTTTAACAAGAACAGCATTAATATTTGTTCTTAAATGAAAGAATAGATCAGAAGTAATGATAAAAATGGCACTCACAGAACAAAGAAGAGCTTCTCATTGATGCCAGAGATGCAGGCAGCGATGCTGAGCGACAGGATGCCGCCTCCCAGCCACACATGGACAGGCTTCAGCAGCTTACGGAGGGATATGGGGGAACAGGGCAGGAGGAACACAGCCAATCCGGCCACCCACTGAACACAGAAGCAGGTAACGGTCACTGCACGTGACCAACAGCGTAAAGTGATGGTGTTTCTGCGGTTAAAGTCGTGTACCTGCATGGCAAACAGCGCTGTAGCCGCGATTCCGATCCAGCTGTGTAAGGAGTAGAGGTTGGGGATGCTGTTGGCGTTGTGGAAGCCAAACACAGCACAAAGTCCCACGACTGACAGCACCAGGGCGAGGAGCATCAGCGCCGCATGGAGGAGCTTCCAGGGGAGTTTATTGTGGCCCCAGGTCAGAGGGACGCGGTACAACACAGCTCCTGGAGGGAACACAACGCATTAATACGTTCATCCATCCACTGTGAAAGGGCCACTGAGCTCCACGGTGTCTTCTGTGGATCTGGAGACTCAAAGCTGAATGAAACATGCAGCTGCATTATGGGAAACATTGGAGTCCTTTCTGCCTTTGACTTCTACTAGGAACTAAAAGTTAACATTTGTGTTGTCTGTCCCAGCTGCGTCCATCACTAAACCACCTGAGTACAACCTAAACAACAATGTGAGCCACACTAGTCTGCGCTGATGTTCATGTACGTCTGCATTTCTGGACATCATTTACTTTACTCAGGCTCTGATGTACACATTAAAGGAAGGTTTTACTTCTCAGGTTTATAATAGGAATGACAGATGAAACATTAACAGTGTGAAGACGAAGCTATAAAACTCCTCGGTTTGCTCTTTTTTAGGTTTTCTGCTACATTGTGCCAACACTGAATCCACTAAAATACTGAAACGTCCAGTGAGGGTTTAGTTAGTGGAACCCCTGAACCACAAACACAGCTAGAGAATAAATCTTTTAACTCAATTTCCAAAAGTCGACATTCAGGAGTAGGAGGAGCCAGTTATTCATCACAGCCTTCAATCAGTGACCACAGACAGATAAACCTTCAGATCTTATTAGTGAAACAATAATGTCTAGAATGACCACCAACACATTTAACAGAGTTTTCAGAGTTATTCACTCAGAGAGAAGTCTAAATAATAATACAGTACAGATAATAAAGCCTGTTCATCCCATGTTAACATGCGGAACATGATTCAAAGCAAAAAATCTGACGTATCAAGCACTTCTGATAACATTTGTGTTTGTTCAGCTGTTCATTTTCTGATCTGTTTGTTTTTTATTAGTTATGTGAGACTTTAACAAGGATGGATTTTGCCATGATGGACTTAAAAGTAGTGGAGGAGGAAGGAAAGGTTCTCTGTTTGGACATGAGAGGTTATCACAAATTTTAGAGCAAACTAGCTCAACCACAAATCAGTTGATATGTACATTCACTAGCTAGCGAGGCGCCTTTATTTTCAGCTGTGTCTAGTTAACTTGTTCTGACCAGCAGCAAACATAGAGCATCCAGAATAGTCCACACTGTGCTAGCAGAGTGAATGTTACGGGGTGCTCACACCTGGGCCTGGCAGGAACCTGGATAGCAGATCTCCACCCTCCATCATCTACTGAGCAGTCTCATGGTGCAAACTACATCAGAGATAACGGCAGGTGCCATTCCTATAATGTTCTGGCTTCAGGTTTGTCCAGAGGGAGGAAGTGGTGACATTTATATACTGGCCTCTCAGTTTGGGAACTACTGCTTCAAACGAGGCTCACTGACTTCCTGTATAATCAACTCCAACCGTTGTCATTATGTAAAGTCATACACGAGATCATCACGTTACAAGTTAAAGGAAAATAATAAACTCTGGGTCTATTGGTCACTTATGATTCCAATGATCCCAGTCTCCAGACTAACTTCTTACACTGGATACACATCAACACATAGCTTAGATGCACCCATAGTTTCACTGTGTGTTTTGGAACTGAATGAAACTACTACATTATTCTTAACAGTAATATAAATAAATAAATTAATTAATTAATTAATAAGTAGTGGGACACGATTAAAAATATGAATCTAATTAATTACAGGCTTTCTAATTAATAATTAATTGCTATAAATCGCATTTTGTCAAACAGCAATATTTGACACAATAAGTAAAGTTTTTCACTTCAAATAACTTTTGGTTGAGAGTTGAATCAATGAATAGATATACTGTATATGTGTTTATAATATAAAATGATTAAAATTAATATAATTTTAAAATGGGACAGACAGAAAAAAGTGATTTTGATGATTTCAAGCCTGGATTTAGTTTTAGGGTTTTTATAGAACTTCAGACCATCAGCATGAGTAGTTCAAGGACCTTCAAAAAGTTGAAAATCCATAGATTCATTCTGTTTTCATTGTTTCTGGGTCTGATAAATGGAGCCATTTTGATGTTTCTTTTTTAGGAATACACAATTCTAGTTTAAATTAAGTTATGAAAAGACAGACATTATTGTTATGTAACGCATAATGTTGCTGTTTAATATTATTTCAGCTCCTTCTGCAGTTGAAAGTGGATGTAAATGTAACCTAAAGCCCTCATATGAACTAGTCCACACTATGAAGAAGCGGTGCACAGAGATGCTGCTAGTCTCCACACAGTTACTGCAGGGCAGCAACTCTGACAAGTCTGTGGCCAAAAACTTAACTCTAGTGTCAGATTTCCCAGAGTTGAAGCCAAGCGATCTACCTGGTCACACAAACAGATCTACTAAATGTGAGGAGCACTGACAGACGTTTGGTTCCTCGAACAACCAAGATGGTTTCACGGTGGAGTTCAGCTCATTTACAGTATTTGTACTTCAACGTTACATGGCAATATTCCCTTCCACAGATGATTCTATTTATCAAATATTGTAAAAATATAAAAACTGCTGTCCTCCATCCACCTACAGTCAGGATGATATTACAACTAATGAGGAGAATGAAGCTCATTCATGCATTAAGGACCAAATATAGCTCCATTCACTGCAGTTTCACACATTAGGATATCAGTTCAGGCAGTGAAGTGCTTCAATGTCTAATCAGATTGTCTGCTCAAACTAGCAGAAGTGTGTAGTTCCAACTATTTACTGAATGACTGTAACCACATGAATGCAGCCACACAGAGCAGTGAAAAGTAGACAAGAATATCCAGTATGTTCAAGACATCTTCTTTCACTTGATGGAATTTGACCAAAAATGATAAACAGTCACAGCAGACGTTACCGGAATTACAGCTTCTTCTCTACAAAACCTACAATGTGTGATAAAATTAATGTCTGGAGGAAGAGCAGAAGTGAGAAGCAGAAATGAAAGCGTGAATGTGGTCAGTCACCGTTGCCGTACAGCACCACCAGACCCGCCACCATCAGGATGGGGTGCCAGTTGAACTGCAGACCCGAGCCGTCCCAGGCGAACCCGCCTCTCCACCGCGCGCTCCACACACACACGCACACCAGGCAGGCCAGGCTCAGAGCCACGCCCAGCAGGTAGCTCAGGTAGAAGATCACGGTCTGCCGCATCCTGGAGACACCTGCAGGCTACACCAGCAGAAGAACACATCAGACGAGTGGAGATCATCTAACACAGGGCTGTCAAACTCATTCTAGTCCGGGTTCCACATTCAGTCCAGTCTGATCTCCAGTGGACCGGACCAGTAAAGTCACAGCATAACAACCTATAAATAACCACAACTCCTAATGGTTCCTTTGTTTTAGTGCAAAAATGTTCACATTTAAGGAATTATCTTTCTACAAAACATCATGAACAAACTGAAATTTCTTAAGAAAAATGAATTAAATTTCAGCAACATTCAGCCTCAGTTTATCATTTCCACATTACAACTTCCAGATCACAAAGTGTCTACAAAGGAACACAACATTTAGTCATCTGGAGCTGAACCATAGAGGATTTACTGGAGGATCAAAACCACTAAAGTCAGACAAAAAACCGACAAAAACAAGACAAAGTATTACGCAAACAAAACACAAAACAACAAAAATGAGAAAGAAAATTACAAAAAGATGAGACAAACGACACGAAACAAAGCAAAAAGAGACAAAAAAAGTTACAAAGAAACAAAAACAAGAAACAAAACAACGCATAAAGCAAAACACAAAATGACAAAAACAAGACAAAAAACACAAGTGAGAAAAAAAGGAAAGACAAAACAAAAACAAGACAAATGAAAAAAGACAAAAAAAGAAAAAATATTACCAAAATGAGATGCAAAATGACAAAAGTGAGAAACAAAATGACAAAAACATGAGATAAACAAAAAAGTCAGACAAAAAACAACAAAAACAAGACAAAATATTACAAATATGAGACACAAAATGACAAAAAAAAATGGACAAACTACACGTGAGACAATAAACAACGAATAAAACAAAACACAAAATGACAAAAAATAAGACAAAAAACACAAGCAAGATAAAAAGGAAACACAAAATGACAAAAACATGAGAAAAACAACAAAAGTCAGACAAAAAAAACAACAAAAACAAGAAAAAATATTACAAAAATTAGACACAAAACGCCAAAAGAACGATGAGCAATCTAGCATTTTACTTTATGATCAAATCAACTTGTCATGGTCTAGAAATTCTTTTAAATTTATAGTTTTACTAATTTACAATCTGCAGTTAATGTCTTCTCTGGAATTTCTACACTTTCAGGGCCAGATTGGACCCTCTGGAGGACCGGTTTTGGCCCGCGAACCGCATGTTGGACACCCCTGGTCTAACAGGTTTACGTACTTCCCAGGAAGCAAACTCTAAGCTGTGATAGAATGAAGCCTTTAAAGACTAAAAAAAAAAAATCTGGATTCAAGCTGCACTTTAGAAATGTTAACTGAATTTACTGACAACTACAAATAAAATGACTGCAAAACGGTGGAGAAAACGACATGAAAACACAATTTAACACCAGAAACACGAACAAAACGCTACGGAGAGGGTCGGCTCCTCTCGAAGCCGCTGCGTTCTTCATGTGCTGGATGTCTGATAATGATCGGAGGCTCCTTACCTTCTCCACAGCTGCTGTCACACTGATAACACTTCCTACTCTACATCATGCAGGAGGTCCTGCTGGTCTCATGACCCTCTGGTTAAAGTCTGACTGACTCACAGCTCCGGGGGAGTTCACTTCGTGTTTCTGTGGCGGAGGGAAGGTCTCACTTCCACATGGGTCCAGGTGTGAGAGGGGGAGGCAGTCAGGGCCCCGCTGCATCTACTGGCTGGAAATCACATGCAAAGTGGCAGAAGAGGAATCAGAAGCAACACGGAGAAGTTCATGTCATAAAACACAACTCCTCTCTGCTGCCTTCGTTTAGCAGCTTTGACGCCTACAACTACTCGGATAACTAACTCTGACATCCAAAGCGTGTTTTTATGTATACCGAATTAAAGAGTGCAAAAAAACAGATTCGCCCAGAGTCTTAATTTGCGCTAAAACAGGTGCGTGTTATATTTTACAGCGAGGCTACGTTAAATCTCCTGTTTTTTACGTTAAGTCTTGTATAATAAGTTACGTATCTGTCCTTCACATTAAGACCGGGGTTTATTTAACGTGTTTAAGGAGCTTACAGCTGTCTACCTGATCACCAAACACTCCACATGTACGAAGAACCTGTAAAATGCCCCCAGAAATAACCCGGTGTTTACAAGTAGAACGCTTTCATATCAGGAAGAGATATTTACCGAACCATTTCCTTGTAGTAGCGCAATGCCTTCTGGGAAACGTGGTTTTATTAGTTACCGGCCCGTCCAGCACTGAGCGCTGTCTGCCTTTTTATTAAACAGTGGTGTTCTATCTATCTAAAGTTCACCGTTACAGCAGCTCCAAAAGAAAAAGTATAAAGGCAGTACAAGAATAAATAAGAATGAAACACAGTACAAAAATTACAGAGAACATTATGTACAGATGATTTTTTAAAATACGATACATTATATTGAAGACTATATACAAGAGGATGAGGTATCAGTTATTGTGCATGAACTGAATTCACATTTTTAGACCCAAATTGGAGCCAGCACACTGGAATTCTCTGAGAAGTCAGAAATTTTAATAATAACATACAACCTCTAAAACTATTTTTTCCAGTCAGGAATGCAGCAAATAACTGTAATTTGACATCTCAATCAAATAATAATAAAATATCAATAATCATTTTGATTAAAGAGCTGCACATTCTGACAGATTGACCATTACAGAAACATAAAATAATATTTTATTAATCAGTAATACTGTTAATTTATGTCGGCGGTGGCAAACACCTTACACTGTGTGGTGGTCTAAATTATTTGTTCAGCTCTGTGTATGTCTTGCATGTTGTGTGGTCGCTGTGATCACCATGACACATGAATGAAAATGTAAGAAAGAAGGATCCCTATGGAAAGACAAGGCCTGCAGCTAACCAGTAGAGATGTAGTCTTTCAGCTCCACCTGGAGGCAGCATCAGTCAGTATCTATGTGCTGTCCACAGTCTGCTCTCTGTCAGGCTGCTGTCATACAAGGATTAGACTTAAATACTGACAGTGTTGTTTTTTGTCATAAAAAGGCAAAAACAAGCTTTTTGGTGTGGCTGCTCTACTTCAGGAATGAGGTGGCAGAGACAGACGCGACAGAATGACTCATGGAAGAACTAAATCATTAGGCATCACCTTTTTTAAAACAAAAATCCCATAAATTCCATTTCTGAATTGTCACTACAGATCTATTTGGAACTTGAGATTCAAATTTGACTAGAAATATTCACCACCGCTGATTTGTTGGTGGGGCTGCATAGTGTTTCAGTGGTTAGCATTGTCGCTTCACAGCTAGTAGATCCCTGGTTCGTGTCCCGGCCTTCATGGGATCTTCCTGCATGGAGTCTCCATGTTCTCCTGTACATGTGTGGCTTTTCTCCAGGTTCTCCAGCTTCCTCCCACAGTCCACAAACATGCTGAGGTTAATGGGTGATTCTAAATTGTCTGTAGGTGTGAATGTGAGTGTGATTGTTTGTCTCTATGTGTAGCCCTGTGATAGACTGTTACCTGTCCAGGTGTCCCCTGCCTTCACCCTCAGTCAGCTGGGATAGACTCCACCCCCCATGACCCTGATGATGGATGGATGGATGGATGGACAGATGGATGATGGATGGATAATGGATGGTTGGATGATGGATGGATGGATGGGTGGATGAATGGATAATGGTTGGATGATGGATAGATAGATAATGGATGGATGGATCTGTGGATGGATGGATGGATGTATGTATGGATGGATGGATGGATGGATGGATGGATGGATGGATGGATGGATGGATGGACGGTAGATGTTTGCTGGTCTACACTCACTGCCTTGCTGAAAAAGTATAAATTAACGATGGGCCCTTAGAATCTGTTATTTCTTGCCTTAGTAACATTTTTTGGCAGCTTCATAAAGAGACATTAATTTTTCAATCAAAAGTACCATGTAAGTTAATAAAACCAAAATAGTGAAGGACTGTGTGAGATTCAGCGCATCTAGAAACTCATACTGTAAGTACTAGAGTTACTCAGGGACACATCCAGTAAATACATGTTTGTACTGCAGAGCCTGGTCCCTGTAAATCTGTACATGAACGCAGCATGCCAGGATTCAGACTCCTCTCCTTCCCCTCACTGTACTTTAGAGCCGTGCCTTTCATTTTTCCATTACTGAGTTTTTTTCATTTTGTCTGAACGTGATAGACTTTTAAACATGCATTTGTATGAAGCATCCTTTCACTGAGCTGCTCTCCTGTTGCTCTGCTTGTCTGCAGTCTGTTATAACAGGTAAACACGTGTACAAATAAAACTGACATTTAAAGTGGCGGCTGGGTCACCATGTTTCTCTAATCCTCCTCACCAATTACCAACACCAGGGTTCTCATTTACATGACAGATAAGAAATGACTTTCCTGGAGACCTGTGCATGTGAAGCTGCTGATTAAGGTCCCATCAGTGTGATTTAGTGGCACCTACAATATTATCAAACAAATTTTCACATAATTAAATCACCACAAACTAGTAGCCAAACTGAATTTGGAGACTTGGGGCTCTTGAAGGTCTTTTGTGCGTATATATGTTTGATTTTGCAAATGTACCTTAAATTCTACATTTGGTTTCTACCTGTGTTATCTGACTATCATCATATGAACTACTAAATGACATTCCACTGGTTTCTGGAACACATATGGGGCATATTTCTGAGTGTTTATCATCCTGAATGGTTTGAAAAGTGCTCTTTCTCTCACTGGATTCATTTTTTTTTCTGTCACGCTGCTTTGCTGTGTTTTAACCAGTAAGGTGACCAGACCAGTCAAACACAGCTCTCTGCTCTCGCTGAACATCACATGACTGCTCAGGTTCTCTGCTGCACCAGTGCAGACACCATTAATCATTGCAGTCCAGCGTACAGGTATGCATACTAGACAATCCTGCTGTGTGCTACAAAATAATGTGCACACGCAGGCACAGCCCTGTTTGTGCTGCTCGGGCTCTTCTTCCAGCAGATGGTGCAGGCTTCAGGGCAATAAAGATCACGACGTACTTTCCAATAAATGCCTCAAATTTAAGTGCATTTTGCTGTAAGGGGGTGCGCATAAATCAAGTGCTTTGCTTCTGTTGTAACCACAGTTTGGTGTCAACCACGAGCGCAGTGCCAGGCTGAGTCGTAAACATTCTGATGTCCTTCATGCAGTAGGTTTGTGTTTGCTGTGTGTAGGACCTCCAGCACTGTTGTCAACGGGAGCATGTCCCTGCCTTCTGTTATCAAAGTCTGTGTCACTCTTTGAAGGGATGATTCTCTCAGTTCCACCTCAGCGTGACCCACCTCAGCAGCACAGCGTGGGGACAACACCTGGGTCACGCTGCTCACCTGAGCTCTGCGAGGAAACATCGGTGGACTGCTGCAGACAGTCACCAGTGTTAACGCCATCCTCTGCTGGTCTACGCTGAGTTTAGTGATGGACATCAGTAATAGCATGTTTCATTTCATTTTATTAGAAATGTCATTTATATTTCCTTGAGTCCATCCTCGTACAGAGGAGAGTAAGAGGGGCAGATAGAAGGATGCTGCCCTTCAGCTGCTGTTCTGTGAACTGCAGCAGACTAAGACTCCAGGTCCAGGTTGACCAGCCTTCCAGGTCAAGTCTCTGAACAGCGTTCCTCACAGCCAATAGGAGATCAGGAAGTAGTCACAAAAATAAACAGGAAGCGGTTTTCATTAAATTGAGTGTATGTGTATATATGAACATGTGTCTGTGTGTGTATATACATATGTGTATATCTTAGATGTATAAACAGAAATTGTTTATTATATAAATATTGTATAATATATATTCAACTGGAAATTATCCATCAATAATTTATGGAAAAGGGGTGGAATTAAACAAGTGTTTTTTTGGGTTTTTTTTTTTTACTTCTTCTCACTGCTTTTCAAATCTGTAGACCTGGTCTAGAATTATGGAATATTACTATAGCTTTATGATTTTGTTTTGTGTTAATGTGTATGTATGTATGTATATATATATATATATATATATATATATATATGTGTGTGTGTGTGTGTGTGTGTGTGTGTGTGTGTGTGTGTGTGTGTGTGCGTGTGTGTGTTATATTCCTCGTTTTCTTGGTACTTTTCTTTAAATATTTGAAGTAAATATCTCAATCAATCAGGTCCATACAGTGGAGGGACATAGAGTGAAGCGTTTATGAGCAGCACCATGCAGAGTTGAACAGAAACCAAGTGAAAGTCTCAGTAAATGAGTGCAGATAGTTGGACTGCAAAGACGCCATTTCATTTTCCATCACCATGTGTTTCCGATTCTCTTCAGATGACTCACACCCATATCTGTATTTTAGAGGCATTACATAAGAGACATTTGCATATTCAGATCAGCTTGTTTTGTGTGTCTCCAGTCTGACCTGCTGACTCTCACTGCAACAGAAAACTCACTGTCCTCCCAGAGAGCACCGGAAATACGATCCCCGCTGGGACTCCCACTGAAGCTGACATTTGGCTTATTATGCCACGAAATGAGTGGAATGAACAGGTCTGTCCTAAAGCAGAGTGAGGAGTTGGGCTTGGATGTGTAATGTCACTCTGATCTACAGCGTGGAGAATGCTGAACCCCCCCGACTTATTCTGAGAGAGTCATCCCCAATGCTGTCACTGTGACCTTTCTACCTTCTACAATTTATTCTCTGCAGAGTTTTACATCAATATAAAGAACGCAGCAGTGGAGGTAGTATATTTTACACTCTCTCCTATAGCTTCACATTTTACATCTCCATCTCTCTTCTATTGTCTTTTAAGTTCTATGAAGGGCCAAAAAACGTACGACTGAATATCTTCTTATTCTCTTCTCATCACTGATTAACAGAGCTCTTGGTCTGAAAGCTGGCAAGCTGTTTTATCTCCTTCTTTCTTGGCTTGAATGGAGTGATGATCATCGTCTCCATCGAAATCAGGCCCTATTCATCCAGAATCACACAGAAGAGGCAGCAGCTCTCCTCTGAATCAGCACTCATATGGGTGTGAAGGGAGCTGAGCTGGATAATTCAAGAGCAAATCTAATTTATTCTCCTGGCATGTATGTAGGTACAATGGTTATGAAAATGTCCCTTTAAACTGAAGGCAGCTCACTGAGCTCTGCTGTGTTATGGGTTCTGTGTTGCAGCGATGGGAAACAACAAGAGAGCTTCCTTCAAAAGAAACCAACAGTAATATGGCCACTGGATGTCAGTGTGATCCCAAAGGCCCTCTGGTTCACAATCACTCACACTGGAGATCCTGGACATCTGCCTGCAGCTCTGGGGAGCCAATGGAGCCGCTATCATGAAGTCTGTGGAGTGGCAGCTGGGCTTCTTGGGGTCTGACCAATAATCACAGGAAGCTAGAGTCAAATTACAAAAATAGGAGATGCTAAAGGAGTCAGCGAGAGTCATTTTCACAATGAAGGCTTGATGAAGCCTTTTAAAGCTGCATGAGGATGTTTTTGACCACAAAGGATCAATGCAGCAAGCTATAAAAGGCACTAACACGTTATCATCATATACAGTTAATATAGCTAAAAGTGGCTCATTAAACATAAAGAAGACGCAGTGGAGCAACAGCATTTAGCTGTAATTAGCATTCTTTCCACTCCACAGATGTACATTCAGTGTGACATTCACTCTGCCTTCAGCCTGTCTAAGTGCCGTGATTTCTGATCATCGGTAACTAATAAACAAATGCTGCATTTTTGACAATGCCATATGTGGGAATGAGCAGCCTTGGAGGAGGACTGCTCTCTCTGAGGGCTTTTCTATTTTTCACTTTGATTTTTCTGACCCTTAGTGTCACGTTTAAAAGTGCTGCTGCTTTGAGAGTGAACTGAGCGGTAACTCACCATTAATTATGTTCTGCCAGCATTTCTGTCTCGTGTCATTTACAATAGCAAGGCTTTTTACGATTATACGTGCTTATATTCTTCCGGTTTATCCAGATAACAACTTGTTCCTCTTAACTGAAGTAGGTGGAACAACTGACGTCCTGTTTACTGGGAACAGAGCCTGATGAAGAAAACCAGGTTAGCTAAGAAAGTTGACAGCTGCTGTTGTCAAACCCATTATCTCTGATTTAGGTTTTATCTTTTGTTGAGGCAGCTGACATGAAGAAAACCTTATTGTGTCAAAGGTGCTTTGTCGTAAACACCTCTGATTGTCATTATGTAGCACGTTAGCATGAAATGATCAACATAATGATTACTGAAAACCAAATGTAATTAGTTTCAGTTGTACTGTGGTGGAATGCAAGCTTTTCATTCAGAATTAAACTGAGCCACGACACTCAGACAGTACACACTTTTTGAGGATTATAATAAGCAGATTGATAACTGCAGTTAGTTGCCATTGCGACCGTTCTGATTGCGTTCAGAAATACGAAAACCAAAAACTCCAGTGGCACTGGCAAATATGTACATTCACATTTGTATTGTTTCATTGTGATATAAACGAGTTTCACACTCAGCTTAGCAGCAGTACCTCAGATGGCAACTCAGGCGTTTTCTGATGGAGTTCTTTTAATTGAAGGTAATTGTGTCTGTGGAAACATGCCAAATTTAAAGTGAGTCAGTCATCAAAAGTCCTGCTTTCTTTGTGTGCGCCGTCATCTTTGTGTTTTCTCTCTGCTTTATTTCCTGTCGAGGATCAAACACTTTTTTTGGGCTTCATCTCTCGCATGCTTGTACCTGAGCTGCGTAGCCAACAAGTTGTACATCTCTGAGTGTTTATTACCAAAGGAACCCTGTAGGGTCTCAAGCAGGAGTCTCTGTTTTCAGAACCAGGAGTCTCATAGTGGCAGATTTATAAAGAACAGTGGCAACAAAGCAAATACTATCGTTTTTATAACCATTATTATTATTAGCATTATTGTTATTATTTATTTATTTATTTATTTACTGTGGAAGACAGCTTAGTGAGTGATATCATTACTAACAAACACCCTAAGATGGACACAGCCTCCAAGTCTGAAAATTCAGGCAAATGTGGAAGTTAAACCTGTATTCTGTCTGACATCCAGCAGGGGGCGACTCCTCTGGTGGCAAAAACAAAGCCTGGTAGTATAAAAGGCTCTGAGAATGGACTCTTCTTTTCACTAGATCTGTTGCCTCAGTAATCAGTGTCCTAACGAGTTAATGGTCCCAGCATGGTGCTCATTTTGTCAGTCATGGGCCCTTTCAGAGGAAAATGGAAAACAAAGCAGCGTGTGTTTTAGGGCGGGTCTACTTCTTCAGTCAGATCCACTCCTCACTTCTTACTTCTGCTTTCACAAGACTAAGAAGCCGAAGGCCGAATTCAAGATTCAAAGCTTCAGAACCGTCGTCCACAAACCAGTGAGTGATGTAATGGTGGCTCCATCCATCTTTTATTTACAGCCAACGTAACCGTGCAGCGTTAGAGGGGGACGCTGTACAAACTAACTTCAGCACTCAAGCATACAATTTTTTGATGTTATTTCTACAAATAAACAAATCATGAACATATAAATTTGAACATAATTCTGTGCTTTGTTTCCCGTGCTGGCCTCTGTTCCCCTATGGAGATATTCCATTAAAAATCAGCCGTTTCCAGCTAGAATAGTCATTTACCACATTAATGTCTACACTGGATTTATCATTCATTTAATGTCATCTTCATTGAAAAAAGCTGCTTTTCTTTCAAAAATAAGGACATTTCTAAGTGAGCCCAAACTTTTGGATGGTAGTGTACATAAATACACAAGTACACTAAATACATGTTGTTAGGCTTTCTGTATTCAGAATGACCCTCTTGATTTTATGCTGACTCATAATAAAATATAATAACTAAAGGGAATATTGTGTCTGTCATTTCTGTTATTTGCATGCACAGATTCAAGGCCATAGAGGAGGTTATTCCACCGTCACTATTTAGCAAAGATGAAAGTGAAATAAAAAGCTTTGAACTAAAAAGTTGTTCTGTTTGAAAATTCCTTCAATACTTAGTGATGATAGCAGCTGTTCCAGACATCCAATGTGAGTATTTACCTTCTGTCAGACTAAAAAAACAAGCATCTAAACTGATTAATGTAAAAGTAGAACACACATTTTAATACCCCAGGAGGCACTGTGTTTGTATATCTGCTCCTCCATTCTGGTAAATGTCTTGTAGGAAAGCCTTCATATTTACCATAAACATTTACATGGACTCGAGGATGAACTCACAAAACACACTTCTGGACAGAACTCAAGAATTCATGCACTGGTTAAATCCAAGTTCCACTCAGATGTTTAAGTGGATTAAATGAGGACTCTTTACGTCTACGTGGTCGATGGTTAGGTCTGGACAGTCTGGGTGTAAATTGGAACTCTACTGGTTGGTGGAGGTAGACTCTTCACGGTGGATTCCTCTCCTTGACTCCAGTCTTGGTCCTACATGAGAAGTGAGTGGAGGAGGGAAGGAAGAGATCCGAGGAAAGGAGTCGAGGCAGCTAGCAGAATCTACAGCGAGGTTAATCAAACATGACGTGAAGCACGGCGGCATCATCTGCCTAGCCTACAGCTGTATCTCATGATCTGTCAAACGAGCAGAACAGCGCTCATGAAAACTTAAAATGCATATTTACCTTGAATGCAGCTGACAGCGTGGCATAATGTGACGATACACGTCTAATGTGTGAATCTCTGTATGGCCGTAGAGCCATAGCAGGGAACTGAAGTCAGATGGAATGATCCTTTACATCCTGTGTCCTGATTGCTCATGAAATCACTTAGTTTTCACCTAAATTACTGTGATATTACAGTAAACAGACAAAACTGTACCATCAAGCATCAGCATTATTACACAGCTGACAGAAATGTCAAATGAATAATTAAAATAAGTAGACGTGGTTTATTCCAGCAGTGGAGCTTTGATCCTCGTTACATCTTTGATTTCATGGAATGGAAGAGTGTGTGGACTGAACTGATGCTCTCAAAGCTGCATTTGATTTTGATGGTAAGTTTATAATTAGTGTGAAATGTTTGGAGGACTATGACTTTTCAGGTAGCAGTTCAGAAGTAATGAATCACGTGCATTCTCCTTAACTGTTGCAATATACTTTAATAAATCAGGCAGGAAAATGGTTTCCAAATGACTCTACTTAACATTCAGAAACTGCATGATGTGTCAACAGCTTCTTGTTAGACACTCATGCGTTGTCTACTTGAAGAACACTTTCTCTGCTGCAGCTCCTGACGTATTCTTCAAAGTCAAACACATTTGTATTTCATGTAATAAAACATGATATGGTCAGTGAGCAGCCGAGCTCTGGGGACTGTAATAGATACCTACCTTCAAATCACCTTTCCTGAGTGGTAATTTACTGGCAGCGACAGAATGCTTAATAATGTTCTCAGCCGGCATTAGTTTGATGCATGAGAGTCAGAAAGCTGATTTGTTCCAGCAGAAGTATCATTTAGCTGAATGTTTCTGCGACGCCTCTATTAAAGGCTCCGAGTGCGGGATCTGAACCCACGGACACGGCAGGCCCATCAACATCCATAATGCTAATGTGAGAACCGGACAGTCGTCGTGAGAGGAAATGAACAGCGAGCCGCTCAGCTGGCTGAATGAAGAATGAAGGAGAAAATGAGGCGGGAAACTGCTGACATGATGGCGAGGGAAGTCAGAGCAGCCCATGAGGACGGATTAATGTTGGGATGTGGAGCTTATGTTTGCCAGTTTGGCTTCGGCTAAAGCACCAGTGAGAGGTAGGAAATGCACTCTGGAGAGGAGCAGTCGCCCGTCACCCATCCTCGGCCATTTGCGTGAGGTGCTAATATGTGCTAGCTCAGTGGGACGCTCCATGTCCACCTGCTGATCGCTGTCACCATCAAGGCTGAAGTTGCTCAACAGAGGCGTCTTTAGTTCTGGGTGCTGGGTGTGCTCTCCGCTCCGGCTGCTGAACATCACCTGGGCCGCCGTAAAGCAAATAAAAGAAACTCAGTGAAGTAGTTCTGTAGCGTATTTAGCATGGCAGTGAAGACCAGTCTGATGGGTTGCCATGGAGTTTTGTACAGACGTGAATAGTTCTCAAAGAAAGAAGTCCACTCTGCTGACTGCTGATCCCATGGGACACCGCCACGTGGCCGACATGGTGGTCTTTTACTGAAATGTCTCAACTGTTGGATCGAAATCTGCTCCACATACAGATGCATTCAACACATTTAAATATGGATCAATGGGCTGTATTCATTACGCAATGAATATTTCAAGCTTTTTAGGTTTTATCCAGTATTTCATATCCAGTATCTCAGATCATTAGAATATTCCCTATGATTAACCCTCATGTTAAAGTTTTTAAAGTAAAAACCTGTTTCAAAGTTTGAACATGTGGAAAAAATATATATTTTCACAGTGAAACTTCTGATGTCCACATTTTCAACATTTTTGAGCATTTTTTGGTGGAAAGAAAGAAATGTTAAAAAAAATGTTTCTTTAAGAACATTGGTAAAAAAAAATCAACCAAAATCCAGCAAATTTTGCTGGATTTTGGTTGATTTTTTTGTGAATGTTGTTAAAGAAAATATTAGCAGTTTTAATGATATATATGTAATTACTTTAGATATTTTTAGGATTTTTTTTTTTAGAAGACTTTTACTAATTTTTTTTGAAAATATTTACAAAAATTTTCTTGCCAAATTTGGGGGGTGTTTTAAAAAAAAAATAGAACTTCTAAGGGAAATTTCTAAGGAATTATTTAAATTTTCTTCTTGAAGGTTTTGCAAATTTTCAGAAATTAGGGAAATTTTTTTGCTGAATTTTTGGATTTTTTCAGACAAGGAAACAGTATTTTTTGGTGCCTTCAAATGAAGACAACAGGAGGCTTAATCAGGAATGTCCAACACATAGAAATTCCTATCTTTTGATCTGAAGCAGCCTTCATGTCAGACTGGACTTCTCCAAAATATATGAATTAATTTGGCTTTAAACAGACTTTATGAGTTTACTGAGACACTTTAACCGTCTTTAACGATACCAGAAATGTTTGTTTCGGTTCTAACAAGTTATGATTTTTCCATTATAAAGGGTTACCGTTTTGTGAGAATGACTTTTCCTGCCTGGTGTAAATGAAAAACACGTACGGAGAGCGTTTGTGTGGAACCACATATCGCCGTATCTCCAAACTGAGACTTCGTTCTTCACTTCCTATTTTGCTTCGTTATCTTGTATTATTGTGAGTGTTGTGGTTCATAGTCCACTAAGAAGGGTGTGGTCCTGGTACACAGACAGACCGGACTTCAGTGAATTTCAATCATATTCAAGGCATTTTCACATCAGTACACAAAAAGTTTCCTATATATACTTTACTCCTGCTCCGGTGCCTATATATTCTGGAGTAATTTCACACAAAACCAGGAAGAAAAACAAAACTAGAGAACAGGGCAGTGTTGTGCTTTATTGAGTTCACACAGGTTGGACTATTATGGTCTTCTGTAATTTAGCTTCTGCTATTTAGCTTCTGCAGAGAAAACGACCAAAACAAAGCGACAGCCTGGCAAACAGTGTAGGACCTGAACGTGACAGAAAGCAACAGATAAAACGTGTTAAAGAAAGATGTAAAAACAGGCACTATGTAACATCGTGTCAACCTATTTGTAAAGCAGAGAAGCAGAAGACGAGGAAGCGTGTGGTTGGTTCATCTCCAAGGTGTGGCTGTTATGACCGGATTATGACAGAAGTGTAACAAGAAACTAGAATCAGAACGCACCCAGGAGATTACAACAATAAATAAACAGCAAACAAAAAAAACCCCACATCTCTGTTGATCAGGCTGTTAGAGCTCAGGAGAACACAGTCATGCAGAGAGCACTGGATTTAAATACAATTACTGCCAGTTCTCTGATATAACAACTTCATAGACTGATCATACTGATCCTTTGTTAAATATTCACATCTGGATTCTTGGTAATCAGTGCAAACATTAAGATGTTAATTCCTGAGTTAAATTTGAATAAATACAACTGAAGGAACACAGATGTCAGAATTGTCTAAAAACAGTGACTGAATCAATCATCCTGTGTAGAGATCCAGAGTGAAAAGTAAAAATCATTTTCTGAACAGCGGGTAGAGGACAGAAGACAACAAACACTATTCCACAGCATTCCAAGTAGCTGAAAGGAATGAATCACCTCCACACAGCAAACAGCCACACTGAAGCTGTCATTCTGGAGTGTGAGAAAGGAAGCAAGGATGCAATCAAGCAAAGTTGGACTTAACAACAACCTGTTTTTCCATCTCAGCTGTACAGTAACACAACCCTACTGAAACAGCAGCACAAAGACACTGTATGGATTTAGGACGGCGGCTTGTTCTAGGCAGAATAGATCAACTACTCAACATATAGTCTTCAGCTGTCCTTCAGCTAGTACAGGACATAGAAGAAGGTTTGAGGACCTTCTTCGTGAGACAACACTACTTGTGGTTCCTCTCATTAAAACTCTCTCTCTTTGGCAGAACAGCCTCCAGCCAAAGGATCACCATGTGTGGTAGCATTGTGAGGTGCTGATGAAACAGAAACCCCAACAGGATGCATGGAAACCACATGTTCCAGAGGCAACCATGTTTTTCATGCCCAAAGAGCACTTTAGATGCTCTTCTCGTGCAGCGCTCCTTTAACTAGTAGCTTTCAGCAACAAGGACCTTCAGTTAGTCATCAGGCAACATGTTTTCAAAAGGACTCCTTAAACATTTCCACCCTCATTAACACTCGCAAAGGTAATGACCATGAAGAATAGCGTTCTCTTTGACCTTCTCAGCTGTTCGCCTCTGACTCATGTCCAGCAAAACTTTCAGCAGATCGTTTAAGCTGGCTTCTCTGCCCACTCTCTCTATCCAGATAGTCAGCAGTTCATGAATCTTGTCCTCATAAAGAAGGTGCTCTTTGCTTTTGATCACGTTGTCGTTAATCCCGAGGTTACGGAAGAACCTCTTGTGTTGGTCCACGTCGACTTCTTCAAAGTACTCAAAGCACTTCCTCAGAGACTCTTCACCTGCAAACCGAGACAAAGACTTTCAGCTCAATCTGGTTGTCGCTGTAGTCTAACATTTACTGTGAACATTTAGAACAGCTGACTGGATGGACTCAGTCAGATGTCCCTCTCATCCACATACATCTGAAATTGTGACTGGAAATAAAAACACTTTACCATTGACAGGAACAAGCTTGGGAAACTGCTCATCTTCCTAAATCAGGAAGAGAAAAAACAAACAAACATTAATGTCAGAATCTTTACATTGTTAGTTGTGTAAATGTCTTCTCTTGGCTGGGCAGTGAGCTGAAGTTGGTTTGCCAGAGAGATTTCTCAAAATGCGGCGATGCATGTTCATTGTGTGTGAATGGAAGTTAAAGTAACGTCTCATATTCCAGCTGTGATAATCTTTGTTCCATCTGCAGTAGAGGATATCTGAGTTATCAACTTCTGTTTCCAATAATGTCATCACAGCTCTGGACTTCACAATGACAGCAGCCACAGTTAGTTTCACACTGATTAATGCACTAAATCAAACAGACAATGCATTATTTTCTACAGCTGAGTGTCTCTGACTTCTACCAGACCTGTTTAGTGCTGAGGACATGACTCTGTTTAGAGGTAACAGATCTACCACTAAATCATCAGAGTCACAGGGATTGGTCCAGAACTACAGCACTAGAACTCATGCTGCTGGAGGACACTGGAAATCTGAACCTCTGAGAAATCTTCAGAAAAGAAATCTGAATTTGATCCTGGTGTAGTATGAAAATGCACTAGTGGCGTTTTACTAAGGCAGCTGTATAGAACATGATCCCTGCACTTCATGTGAGACCAAGGTGAGAAAAAGTGGTGAACAGAAACAGTCAGATGAGTGGAATCACACAGCTGAGGAGTTCAGGAAGCAAAGCCTTTCTCAGCAGAACAAACAAGGAATGAGCAGCTGAGAGGAAAAGCAGCAGGACTAGAAGGATGGAAGCAGGGTGGAGATGAGAATGGAAGCAGGGTGGAGATGAGGATAGAAGCAGGGTGGAGATGAGGATGGAAGCAGGGTGGAGATGAGGATGAAAGCAGGCTGGAGATGAGGATGGAAGCAGGGTGGAGATGAGGATGGAAGCAGGGTGGAGATGTTGCTCTCACCCTCCTGTCGGGCAGCCGGAGGATCTTGGGGCTGGCTTGGGAAGGGAAGGCAGAGGAGGCGAGGCCGGTTAGGCTGTGCTGGGAGTTACTGGCTGAGCTGCTGAGGCTTTCACACAGCTTTTTACGCTCATCCTCCACACCGGCTGGAGATTTGACTCTCACCAGTGGCCGGGGCATGATCAGATTGGTGCTGCTTGGCCTTTGGGTTTCTCCGTCCCTGTTCTCGTCAGGGGGACGGATGTCGGTGTACTGCTGAAACACACAGACGGTCTTCAGATCGAACAAGCAGGCATTCATCCTACTTTCACTGATGAAACAAATCCATCACATCTAAACGAACAGTTTGCAGTCAGCTGAGTTTTGCTGCTTTGCTCCTGTTTCCATTAAAGTAATGCCAGAAATATAAATAACTCACCAGGTCAGTTTTCATCCCATCGGGTCTCTGAGATTCTAAGGAAAGGATGCGAACAGAAGATTATAGAACTTTAATCATTTATCTACATGAGCAGCCATTCTGTGTGATCAATTAATCATTCGAGTCTTTTTTTTTAAATTAGAAAAACGCTGCTGCTGTGTGTGAGCTCCAGCGTTCATCAGTGGAGTCAGTCAGAAGCAACGCCTGACCAACACGGTGCCAGTCTGGGCAGCAGCTTCTGGGAAAATCATCGTTCCACAGCTCAGTCCAGGTGGGAACGTTTGGTATTACCCTTACCAACAAGCGACAGCAGGAAAACTTCAAGTTGAATGAAACACGCCCAGACAGACTGCACAGGTTTACGTGAGCCTCCCTGATAATTACAATCAAACACACCTCCGTCTGCCTTTGTCTTTAGTTTACTGCCTCCTGCTGCTGCTGTGAGCTCATCGACTCACACGCTTTGCGTCATACATGCCACTAGTCCGTCCGGTTCAGCAGCTCTGTGTCCATACTTCTATGAAACGGGCAGCGTGCCAGTAAACGTGTGGACCGATGCCATGTGTGTCAGAAACAAACCTGATGGACCACAACCACCTCTTCACCGTCAACCTCTCCGGACAGAGCTCGTTTCTGCTCTAATCAGAACCAGCTGTAGATAATAAAGGACATCTTTTAAAGGGAAACTGTATGGAAAACTCTCGTTTGTCGAGCTAAACCATGCTAATCCTGTAAGCCTCATCTAATAACAGCCGGAGCTTCAAGAACATCATGAAGACGCAGCAGCTCTGGAAGCAAAAAAAGAACATGTCAGGTGATTCAGTATCACCTGAGAGCATCCATTACTGGTGCAGAAATAAATAAATAAATGGAAGTCCTCCACAACATGAAGCAAACACCTGTCCAAGCAGCAACAAGCACAGGAGAGGCGTTTTACTGCTGATATGAAGCAACATTAATAGAAAACACTGTGATTTTAGGTGCTTGAGTCCTGCTGCATGTGCAGTGTTTAAAATAGAACTGGAACTGTGTGAGCTGAAATACTTAGTCGCGTTAATTAGAAGTGAAAATGTCATTTTTCAGGTAATTAATGCCAAACGCTCCTCAGTTTAAACTAAAAGTTGGGATGATTTGACACTTTACTTCATCATATATCTACACAGAAGATATTTCTAGGTTTGGGAATTGTTCAGGTGGAAAATAAATGATTTATCAAGAATATAACAAATAAATTGACAAAAAAATGGGAACGACTAGTTGCTCTGTTGTTCAGATGCAGTGTGTGGTGTGTGTGCAGCTGCAGGGTGTTTAGCTAGCAGCTAACACAGGACAACATGTGAAGGACACCATGAGGTTCACCGATCTATCACGGGCTGAATGAACGCTGACGTCTCAAACGGAAATCAGAAGCAGTGGAACGCGTCTACTATCTGGGGTGTGGCCAGAGCGGCAGCATGAACTTCCTGTATGACTCAGTTTGTCGTCTATTGAGCTGGTAAAGAACGAGACGAGGCTGGATTCACTCTGGAAGGTGAGCAGCTTTGATCCAAGGTCTCTGGACTCAAGTCTCATGAGGACTCGTCCCTCTTAAGCAACACAGCAGCTTCAAGTGTTGTGTTCTACCAGCTGCCATCACCTCCTTTAACCCTCCTGTTGTCCTCATTTACAGGCACCAAAAAATCCTGTTTCCTTGTCTGAAAAAAATCCAAATATTCAGCAAAAAAAATCCCCAAATGTCTGAAAATTTGCAAAACCTTCAGGAAGAAAATTCCAATAATTCCTTAAAAGTTTTAATTAAAAAAAAAAAATCCCCCGAAATTGGCAAGAAAATTCTTGTAAATACTGTCAAAAAATGAGTCAAAATCTTCCAACAAATCCTAAAAATATCTAAAGTGATTACATATATCAGTAAAACTTCTAATATTTTCTTTAAGAACATTCACAAAAAAATCAACCAAAATCCAGCAAAATTTGCTGCATCTTGGTTGATTTTTTTGTGAATGTTCTTAAGAAACATTTTTACCTTTTCTTTTTTCCCAACAAAAAATGTTCAAAGATTTCCCCAAAATGTTGAAAATGTGGACATCAGAAGTTTCACTGTGAAAATATAATTTTTTTCTCCACATTTTCAAACTTTAAAACGGGTCAATTTTGACCCGCAGGACGACATGAGGGTTAATAATAAAACCGGATCCTTTGTCAGGCCTTAATGTGCACCAGTCAGTGTCAGAAATTCAGCTGCAACCGACTGTTAAAAATAAAAAGCAGAAATCTTAAGGAGATTGTTTTAAATGTTTCTTTAAATGTTGGTCACATTTGTTCACACTTCTTTCCATTTCTACATTTGTTATAATAAAGACATGGGATGTGTTTTTCCAGCCTCTACACAGCGGTTGTGCATTTGACAAGACGCTGTGTTTAGTTTTTGTTGTTTCCACTTACCTGCTCTTCTACGTCTGCACTTGTATGCAAGAAATATCATGATGCCGACTGCTGGAGCAGCAACAGACAAGACGATGATCGCAGTCACCCAAGCTCCTACTGGAAAATAAAACACAGACACGCCTAACGGTCAGCCATCAGCACCATATTACACAGGAAATATGATCATCACCGCAAACAGTTGAAGTGCATTTCCCTACAGGGCCGTCTCTGCCTGAACATGCAACCAGCTGCAGCCTCGCATCTGTAGTCACACGCTGCATTTAAAGGCTGGAAAACAGAGCTCATTCAGAGGTTTCACAGTTCTGCACCTGAAGCAGAGCCGGGTTTGGGCTGGGTTTTCTTGCACACTGTGTTGCTGGTAGGAGTGCAGTTCCTCACTGCTTCTTCATCCTTTTCACACCTAGTTTAGAGGCAGGAAAGAGACTAATTAAAAGCATGAATGAATCGCAGTGAGCGAAGCCGTCAGAAACGGTCTCCATGTAGGAACCGTCGACCGCCACTCACTCACAATGAATGACGGGTTCTCAGGTCGGCTTGCATACTCTCACCTTGAACACTTCTTGCAGACTTCACAAGCCTGGTCAGGATCACAGAACCTCCCAGGTCTGCACCGACACTCTGCATCCTGATTGTGAGCACACGGCCGTACGACATCCTGGTCTGAGAAACGAACACGAAGACGGCCTTGTTTAGTCAGAATCTATGCTCAGAGCACCACGAAAAGGTTGGATGCTGATGTTCTTCTGCAGTCATTAGACACTGGAAAGCTGTCAAACAGCGTCACCTGAGCGGCACTGTGTGCACTTGAAGCACTGTTTGAGGCCGTTGGGGTACTCCGTGTACGTCCCGTAGTCGCATTCCTCACACTTCCCCTTCCCTCCCGCTGTGGTGCACGCCGATTTCACATACGTACCTAACACACACGTAGGAAACACACCAAACAATCCTTAAACACCGACTTCACTGATCCTTCAGCTACACCTGTCACTCTAGACCAGGGGTGTCCAACATGCGGCCCGCGGGCCAAAAGCGGTCCTCCAGAGGGTCCGATCCGGCCCTCGAAGTGTAAAAATCCCAGAGAAGACATTAACTGCAGATTGTAAATGAGTAAAACTAGAAACTTAAAATAATTTCTAGACCATGACAAGTTTTTTTGATCATAAAAGTAAAATACTGCATTGTTCACTGTTGTTTTGTCATTTTGTCTTTTTTTTGTCTCACGTGTCATTTGTCCATTATTTTGTCGCTTTGTGTCTCGTTTTTGTAATATTTTGTCCTTTTTTGTTGTTTTTTTTGTCTTTTTTTTGTCTGACTTCAGACATTTTGTACTTGTATTTGTAATATTTTGTCTAACTTTTATTGTTTATCTCATGTTTTTGTCGGTTTAGTTTCCTTTTTGTCTTGTGTTTTTCCGTCTTGTTTTTGTTGTTTTGCGTTTCCCTTTATTTGTTGTTTTTTGTCTCAGTTTTGTCATTTTGTGTCTTTTTTTTGTCTCACTTGTGTCATTTGTCCATTATTTTGTCGCTTTGTGTCTCGTTTTTGTAATATTTTGTCCTTTTTTTGTTGTTTTTTGTCTTTTTTTGCCTAACTTGTCCTTTTGATCATAAAGTAAATTAGTTCCAGATACCTGAGAATGGATGTTTGGTGCTTTTGTTATCTGGAAGCTGTAATGTGGAAATGATAAACTGAGGCTGAATGTTGATGAAATTGAACTTATTTTTCTTCAGAAATTTCAGGTTGTTCATGACATTTTGTAAAAAGATAATTCTTTAAATGTGAACAATTTCAGAATGCACATTTTTGCACTAAAACAAACACTTTGGGTTGTTGTTTATTTATAAGTTATCATGCTGTGATTTTACTGGTGGGTCCATTTGAGATCAAACTGGGCTGAATGTGGCCCCTGAATAAGATGAGTTTGACTCTCCTGCTCGACATAATGAACACTCAGACGGCTTCATGCGGCCTGTGATGGATCTATGGTTCAGGTTGGTCACAGAGCTTCGGTCTCGGTGGACCAGATAAAGTGTTGCTCCATGTGTCTTACCAGCTGGACAGTTTAAACAGCAGATGTTTCCATCCATGTACTCCAGGTCGTCTCTGCAGGAGATGTCCCGCTGCATCCTGCTGTCCTCCAGGCCAAGGCCAGACCGTGGATCCGCCCCCGTGGGTCTGGGGAGCCAGATCGATAGAAAAAGAACCTGTTGGAGAAAGCAGGAGGGCAGTCACAGGGCAGAAAGTGCTCTTTGTCTCAGAAGCAGTTTAAAGAACATTTGTGCAGCTGAAACCTTCGGAGAACGATCAAACTGAAGCTAAAATATGGAACATGTTTTTAGTCTAGGACTGTGTCTAATTCCTGGAGAACTGAGCTGCTGCCCAAAAACAAGACAATTAAATATGTGAACTTCTGCTCTTGTAAATTAAAATGTGCTGTTTTTACTGCTTTATAACCTTTAATAAAATATCTGGCACTTTATAGACCAAATGATTACTCAAGAAAAATACTGGCAGACTAACTGACAATGAAAATAATCATCAGTTCCATCTCTAGGTCCATTATTTAGGCAGAACAAATAGATAACGTCTGATTCCTGCTTCTAAAATGGGACTTTATGTTCTGTTACTTTGAATCTGAATCTCTGGGTTTGAATGAGGGCAGAAAAATATGTAAAAAATAAAAGAAAAATCAGGTTGCTGTTACTTGAACAAATATTGTGATCTGACACATCTATTTCCAGCTGGGATCAGGTAGTTTGGAGAATATGATTTGGAATATGAGAGAATAAGAGCTTAATGACTTAATTGAGAGCATATTCAGCAAACTAATAACAATATTTTCCTATTTGTAATTCTCATAATATTTGATTTAAATATTTGCAAAGCAATGCCACTTAGATGCACTACTGTCCAGAAGTGTAGGGTCACCCAGAGAATTTCACACTTTTATTCATGTGCTAACATAACTGCACAAGGGTTTTCTAATCATCAATGAGCCTTTCAACACCATTAGCTAACACAATGTAGCATTAGAACACAGGAGTGATGGTTGCTGGAAATGTTCCTCTGTAGCCCTATGGAGATATTCCATTAAAAATCAGCTTCATTGAAAAAAAAAAACTGCTTTTCTTTAAAAAATAAAGACCCCAGACTTTTGACCAGTGGTGTAGCTGAATTAAAGTTGCTCTATTTTAGCTAAAGTTGCTCTAAATGAGTTAAAGTTGGTCCATATTAGTTAAAGTTAAACAATGTCTACACTGGATTTATCATTCTTTTAAAAAAATAACAGCTGCTTTTCTTTCAAACATAAGGACTCCAAACTTTTGCACAGTAGTGTACAACAGCCTTCACTATTTAGAAGTTAATGTTTCATTAACGTAGCAGACACTGAGGTTTTTTATGGATTTTGATCTGAAATCTTTTTATTTGTTTAACTGACAACCAACTCTTTGATGGCAGCAACAAATCCTCTGGAAACCGTCTGGCTCAGCTCAGAAAACTGCTGCCTATCAAAGGACCACTTATCTAGAGTTGTAACACTCTAAAGAATAAAAAAATACATAAAGGCTTCCTTATTTAATAGCGATAAGATTTAGATAACGCAACAATTCACAAGGCCGTGCCTCCCTAAAGTTGGAAACACTTGAGACAAACAGAGCTGATGAGGTGAGGGGATTTCCTCCAGACGGCTCAAAGTCCATCCTCAGGTCATAGACCCAGCTACAGGGCCATGGAGGCAGGATGCTGGTCAGCTGGTGAAGTTCATGCAGCTTTAAACTCACAGAGCAGCTTTCAACATCCTAACACACACCAAGCAGTGCCACTAGATGCACAGCTATGTCCAAATACAGTCAGTACCTGCTCAGGTGGGAGGAATCACCAAATAAGGAACCGACACAGATTATAAGCCACGCCCAGTATGTCCCAACAGCATCCACACACACACACACACACACACACACACACACACACACACACACACACACACACACACACACACACACACACACACACACACACACACACACCTCCATTCAGGAGATCACATGTGGAGACATTTCCCAGCAACACACACACACACACACACACACAAGTGTGTCACCTCCTTTATCTGGCGTTAAGGGAACAAACCTACAAATCTCTATTTAAATAATGGAACATTGTTTAACCCTGCAGACGCAGATAAGGAATTTTAATTTAAATACAGTCGCGTCCTGAATCTGTGCTTCAAACTGGCCGATAAAAAGACACATAAAACACGAATTTAAGTTCTTTTAACCCTGTAAATCCACTGTTGTAAAAATACATCAGTTTAATTGTTATTGTTTTCTATTTTATATGTCTGTGTGTATATATATGGGTTTCTATATATGTATATATTTATATTTATTTTGTATTTATTATTTCTGCTCATTTTTCTTCTTTTAAAAAAAGATTTGTGCTTATATAGATTTGTATATGATTTTTTTCCATATTTGGGTCTTACAGGGTTAAGTCTGGCTTCCACCGTCACTCAGCTGTACAGACATCCATTCATACAGGAGACAGAACCCGGCAGGTTATCTGGAACAACTGGAATAACACCACTCTGAACCCAGTACACACTGCTGAATATTACTCATAGAAAATACTCAAGAATTCACAATATTCACACGAGCTCATACTTTGAGAGAGAAATGGAACGAGCACATTCCTACAGAGAGCAGGAGACAGTTGGACTGGAGCTGGACTGGAGCTGGACTGGAGGGTTGCTCTCCTGCTTTAATCTACTGAGCAGACACTCATGGAACTAGCAGCCAGGTGTCTGTTTGACTCCGAGGAGCTTCAGTGGATGGCTCAGGGTTAGTGATAGTCTGTGAAGCCTTCAGGAATCTGGCACCTCCCTTCAGACAGCTACATGGACTCTGACACAGAAGTGCGACATTCTGTGAGGAGACACCAAAACCCGTCCTGTTCACCTCCAGACCTGCTGCTCATTCAGAGCCAGGCCAGACCTCCACTTCAACATCAACAGCTTTAAACGGCCTCAGCACACGGCAGGTTTGGAAATACTGATTCTGAGGAAACGCATTTTCACAGAGGAGCGCCAGAAACGCTCCGTGCTGCCTCCTGAACGGTGAGCAGCCGGTTGTCCTCTGAAGGAAAAAGCACAACTCACCGTGTGAAGGTGGCAGAAGTTCATCGTTCAGAAGAAACGTCAGAATCCTCAGACTGACAGGAAATCATCCCACTGGACTTTTTATGCGCGTTTTCAGAGCAATCTGCGGCAGACTGTGCGGACTGACGTCTCTGGGCGTCTGACTGAAGTTTAGCTCAGGTGTGACTCCGGACTGATCACGAGCGGTGGGCGGGGCCAACGCAGAGCAGCCAATCAGCACACAGAGGTTCCTGCAGTGTGCGAGGTGATAGGGGGCCTCCCCCCTGCACACAGTGAAGTTAATGGAGGACAAAAACGAGACAGAAAATGACAAAAATGAGACACAGAATAACAAACAAGGCACAAAATGACCAAAAAAACACCACAAAAGACACAACGAGACATAAAATGACAAAAATGAGATAGAAAATTACAAAAAATGAGACACAAAATAACAAGGCACAAAATGACCAAAAAACCCCCCACAAAAGATAAAAACAAGACACAAAATGATAAGAACGTGACAGAAAACGATTTTATTTTGTATCATATATTTTCCATGTTTTATTTTTTCAACATTTTCCTCTTTAGCACTTGAAATAATCTCTGTTCATGATAAGGTGCTATAGAAATGAACTAACTTGCAAGAATATGACAGACGTCATCAGACTTTCTTCCTGTGCTTAAAACACATTATCATATGTAAAGTGTGCCTTGGAAATGCTTCTTTTCAGACACTTCAATTGATAAATACTAATAATTTGCGGGGGAATGATGCTTTAAGGAGCTGGTGAGGAGAAGAAAGTCACCCATAAAATCCAATAACACAATACCTCAAACCGTGGTGAGAAAACCATTCTGCCCAGTCTGGAGATAAGTCACCTCACTAGTACAGCTCAGAGTAAAACAATAACATGTTTTCACTGCGACTTGGCAATCAGCTATCATATTTTATGAGTTACCTGAATGATTGGAAAGGCCGCTGTCTATATTTAGTAACAGGGAAGCATCTGTACACACTGATGTCACTGCAAAAAAATATCCTGCTGAGACTCAAAAACAGAAAAATATCTGTAATAAAACACTCCATGGAGCAGAAAAATGTTCTCACTTTAGTAAACCGATCAAATGTTTCTGGACAGGAAATAACGTTTTAGTACATTTCTCATCAACCACATCAAGTATAAAAATTGAAAACAGCTAAAGACTCGGACGCCCAGAACTACTGATGTCTGACGTGGCAAGCATTCAGTCTTTACTACAGGTTAGGACACACTTAACTTAGTACGAGTTCTGTCCTCAAAACCCACTGAATGAAACCTTCAGAATCCTCTAGATTTACCTCCAGTATCCAAAAGAAGAGTTTAGTGAATCATAGAATAGATTGTTAGCACTGATGGATCGATGTGTCGAGTTTTGAAATCAACGAAATTTTTGAATCTGTCCTTTCTGTGTGTGTGAAATGTCTGATAAGTGCACATCAATTAATGGTTCCCTTAAATAAAATAATCTGAAATGTGAAGATGGCCCAATCAGACACGTCTTTCCTGTTAGAGGAAACATGTCAACATGTTGGGAACCTCTGATTTAATCTCTGCCAAGGCTTTTAATTAAACTTTTCTGAACTGAAACACTGATCTGAAAAGCAGCGAGGACAATACTGTCTTCTGCACTGCAGTGGAATAGAAGCATGAAGTAATAAACAGTAATACATTCGCATCAGCACACCTCTCTCAGTACTGGACTTGGCAAAGTGGTTGAGTAGATGTTCCACTGCATAGTAACATATGAAGTGCCTGGATGTTAAAAGCAGTGTTTATTTTACTGACCAAGAGCAGGATGTCTGATGGAGCCTCTGTTTGATCTGAAACATGTGAGTAATATTTGGCAAAACTCTCAGATCAGCTCCAGCTCTAATTTCAATTCAAACGCATCACATGTAAATAATAAAAACCCACAGGTCCAGATGCAGGTTGTGTCACCGTGTTTGTGTCAGTAGAATAGCTTTCAGGCAGAATGAGCTCCATCACAAACTACATGAAGTCAGCCATCATCGCGGGGTTTAGCAGACCTCGTGCTTGTGTGTGCCAGTTTAACATTATCTAATAAGCAGTTGTCTGCAGCAGGCAGATATGCAGCTCAGCAGGAAGCAGCGGGTTTTGGATGGGGAGGACATGCTGACGCTGGACTAAAACCTGTCTCAGTCTGTCGGTTTGATGCTCTGAGCTGTGGCTGAACTGGTCCCACAGTTCTGAGCGGTTGGGACTGTTCTAGACGTAAAGGACTGGTAGTTGGGGTGACTGATGGTGTCACGGCCCACTGGACACACTGACACACACCATACAGTCCCTCTATGAGCTTACTGTGCTGCAGCAGCTCATCATCTTATTCTACATTTTACAGTACAGCAGTACGTCTCTGGTTTTACCGATTTTATTTGCCAAATCATCCAGCGTCTACAGTATTTCTGGCTTTCTGCACCGTTCAGCCCTGCATGCTGCTCGTGTTTTTGGTGATAAGGCCAGGGAGGAGACTGAAACCTCTGAGCCACTTTTTCCAAGATAAGACACGAGTTTAGCATTCGGACGGACCAGACTGCTTCCTGCTCATTGGCTGGATAGAGCTTCTGATCAGTTCTAATGATATGGAAAACACATTTTTTCCTTCTGTTACAGAGTCTTCTGAGCATGAAGGTCATGTTGTAGGGATTAAGGCGATCTTTCTGGCACAGTGCAAAGGGATCTAGTGAACTGAAAGCTCTCTTTAACTGTCTTTCTCAAAGAGGAATGTACAAACCTTATCAAAAGGAAACGTGAATGTGCCACCAGCAAAAGAACATCAAGAAGCGCACATGAAATCTCAGACATACAGAGTAAAGGCAGGCAGGACATGGGTGAGATGTGAGTTTGTCTATTGTGAGACGGGAAACAAAATACATTCCCTCCTGTTAAAGATATGCAGTGACTTTCCCACTGACATTCATTCAGATAATGCACCGAATGCAGTGTTTACTTTATGATTACCCATGAAAAGCACTGTCATTTAGCTGTAGAATGATGTTTAACTGAAGCTGCACAGTGGGTCAGTGGTTAGCATCATCGCCTCACAGCTAGTAGATCCCCGGTTCGTGTCCCGTCCTTCCTGGGATCTTCCTGCATGGAGTCTCCATGTTCTCCTGTACATGTGTGGCTTTTCTCCAGGTTCTCCAGCTTCCTCCCACAGTCCAGAAACATGCTGAGGTTAATTGGTGATTCTAAATTGTCCGTAGGTGTGAATGTGAGTGTGATTGTTTGTCTCTATGTGCAGCCCTGTGATAGACTGTTACCTGTCCAGGTGAACCCTGCCTTCACCCTCAGTCAGCTGGGATAGACTCCACCCCCCATGACCCTGATGAGGATTAAACAGTATATAGATGATGGATGGATGATGTTTAACCCGTTTTGTTGTCAAAGCAGCTCAACGTTCCCGTTCAGACCAACAGTTTGGCTTTCAGGGTGAAGCTAAAGAGGTTTTTTTTCATTATTTTTGAAAGCAGCAGCTTCTCTAACTGCATCACCTTCTTTTTCAGGAAGGTTTTGTTGACACTCACACAGTTAGACTAACATGCAATCCAGAACAACCACAGTTTGCTCTGTCAACACTGACCAGCTCCACTGGAGCAGCTTAGAGTCAGAGGTTTTCCTCAGGGGCAATAATGAAGGAGGGGCAGATGATGTTCTTAGCCCATGTTTGAAAGAAGGTAAAGTTCTCTATGTCTGAATGAGCACACAGGCTGAACACACAGGTGTCTTGTTTACTCTTCAGACCAACACATGGGGTCTATCTATGGGTCTTCCTGCATCAGCTCACAGTTCTCCATCCACTTCCTGTTAGCCAGGGCCAGACACTGGTCAGGATCCTTGCTTGGATGCAGGTCACCATTCAAGGATGCGATTTGCAGTTTTTTTAAAATCTTGCAAGCACGATGTGAGAGTTTACCAGAAAACAGCTCATATCTTTGTGTCTCTTTGTTCACCATTAGTGTTCTGACTAGAAAAACCACAGGGTCATCGATGAAAAACTGGCAAGATTCAGAGGTTTCAAGAGCTTCCCCAGATTATTAAGAGCATCTAATCAACTGAAGTCAGAGGCGACACCCTGCTGTGTGCTGAAATCTGCAGAAATGCTGTTAAAGTCCTGGATGTTTTGTTCAGAAAGCCTTGTGATCCAAACAATTACTATCAGAAGTCATACATAGAGCACAAGTTCCACATTTGAGCACCATGACAGGCGTTAAATATCACCTAGAGCATACTAGCAGGGTTAGCCTAGATGGCTGAACCAGTGACCAACAACCTGATATCTCCAATGCAGTGTCACTAAACCTGGATCATGCTGAACAAATGAGAGCTGTGTGAAAAAAGTAATAGAGTGGTGTACATTAAATGTTCAAATGTGAAGATGGAACACCTTCAGGCACTCTTTCCTGCAGCATCTTCATGGAGCTGCACTCCATTGTACTCTTCACATTTGTGTAATGAATAAATGGAAAGTGGGCATGAATATCAGACAGTGAGGAGGACAAGAATTCAGGTTCAACCCCTGACAGGTATTTCTGTTGGATCAACGAGAGCCAAAGAGAAACCAGAACCTCCAACAGAACTTAACTGACAAAATGAAGTTGGAATAATGGAACTGACTGAACATCCAGCTGTGGAACATCAGGGTGGTACTTAAAAAAAAATCAAAACAATCTACTGTGTAGGTTGAACATCTCGACCCAAATTGAAATTTTAGGAGACGTTTTTGTGTTCATTTATTCAATTACCAGTGCTCTTTTTTCACATCACCGTGCAGGTTCATCTTCATATGCCACCTGTCAGAATGTGGAGATGTGGATGTTTCCAGGGACCACCGTTGGGCCCTGGGGGGGTTTGGAATGTTACTGAGGTCATGCCTTCCTATAGAGCTTGGTTAATGTGATAGATTTCAGAGCTACAGCCGTTTTTAAGATCACTTCTTTTAATAACAAACCATATACCTGATGAAGGTTTAACAGAAACTTTGCAAAAAAATGCATTTTTTCCAATTAGCTAGCCTGTGGGAGCCGTTTGGAAGCTTTTGGATTCGATTCTAAGCTCCTCCTCTTGAAACACATGTGAATTTAGTTCTTTGTCTGAACATTTTGACTCCTCAGAGAGGCTAAATCCAAAGATGAATCAAAGCATTTTGGTCAAGTTTCTTACTATATGCAGTAACTTTAGGTTCTCATCAAGTTTATTGTGAGGTATGGTGACTACGTTCTATAAGTGAAGAGCCACGTCCTCAGCAAGGTAAACAAGCTGCGATCTTTAAATAGACTACATATTTACAGCCATCGGACATGCGTCCTCTGACTGCAATGGGTACAACTTAGTTCTTTAATCAGCAGCTCTTCCATTAGTTCGAGGACATCAGGCTGATTCATTAAAGCACTGAGCTCAGAGCAGGTCTGATATTGATGGAAATGACAACAACACAGCTGACCACAGTGCTAATAGCAGCACTTAGAGTGGAACATACAGTAATTCAGAGCCTTACAGCTCTGAGCAGGAAAACAGCCAATGTTCTCATGACCGTCGTATTAATCTTTCTGAACGAGATCCTGAGTGAATTAATGTTTGCTCATTTTCATCTTGTTGATGTTTGATTTATTTAAATACATATTTATTCATTTATCCACTCAGTTTTACATGTCAACATGCAGACATAAAAAAATATTGTCCTGTTTGACTGTTTATTCAAATGAAAAAGAGCCTATAGTGTAGTTTAAGGTGGATCCATCAGTGTTATTAGTGTTGTTCCACCAACAAACAAGCCAAAACCTTTACTTCCTCTTTATATTCCATGACACACGGTGCAGTATAGCCTTCATTTGAACACACACATGCAGCTGAATTGCTGAGCCTTCTTGATGAATTTTAATCTGATCTTTCACAGCGACAAACAGGACTTACCACACTTCTAAGAACTGGATTCTGACACCTTCACTGAATGAAAGAAGCTGCAGCATCTTTTGAACTCTACGAACTATGAGGACGATAAGTTGCGGAGGGTTTTGAGCACCACACCATCAAACATTACCCACTCCTGAAGCATCCAGCTCTAATTGCTAGCAGGTTAGCTGATGGAGTTATTTCAGGAAGCACAGGTGCTACTGGCAGCAATTATTTCTATCATTTTACAGAATGACTACATGCACAGCTTTGCCTTCAAAATGAAGCACGTGCAGCCAATTACTAACCTGTAAGTTCTCAGAGAGGTCACAGCCTGTTTTAATGATGTGTGAATCACAGCTGTGGAGGAGGAGTCAGATCCTCCCAATGTCTGGAGTTCACAGGTAACCATATTCCCTCTATAAAAGCCCAAAGAAAGCAGATTTGGTCCCCTCAGTGTTCTTTAAGCTGACTCCGAACACATGGTGTCATGGCTGTGGGTCATCCTGGACACGCTGGGGCCACCATGCATGTTTAGAGCTGAGCATCCACAGAGAGATCCCCAACATCACAAATCAACTTTTATCCAGGATAGATTTCAAAAGTGTTAGATTTATATCTGAAGCAATGAAGCTTTGCAGTTGTCATCAAAGGTAATTTGGGATTTTACAGAAACATTAATAGACCTGGAGAAGTTCTGTTTGTTGTTGTTCTGTCCTAGCCTTCCTGGGATCTTCCTACCTTCATTTATTCTCAGCTACCATGAGAAGCTCTCAACATTCAGGAAGTTGTATGTTAATTTATCTATGTGAAGGACAGTCTCGGGTTGCATTCATTTCTTCACTATGGCTCCCCAATACACATCTAAACTATGGTGATATCTACGATGACTACATCCCACCTGGCCCTTCCCAAGGTCTTGCTGAACATTTTGCTCTTGTTTTAAATCCAGATAATTTAGTTGCAGTTAGTGAAGGATTTGCTACAGTAAACCAGGTGTCTATATACTACCGTATAAAAGTCTGGGGCCACTTAGAAATGTCCTCATTTTTGAAAGAAAAGCAGTTTTTTTCAATGAAGATAACATGAAATGAATGATAAATCCAGTGTAGACATTGTTAATGTGGTAAATGACTATTGTAGCTGGAAACGGCTGATTTTTAATGGAATATCTCCATAGGGGTACAGAGGAACATTTCCAGCAACCATCACTCCTGTGTTCTAATGCTACATTGTGTTAGCTAATGGTGTTGAAAGACTCACTCGTGATTAGAAAACCCTTGTGCAGTTCTGTTAGCACATGAATAAAAGAGGGAGTTTTCATGGAAAACATGGAATTGTCTGAGTGACCCCAAACTTCGGAAAGGTAGTGTACATGTTGAGATTTAAACAAAGCAACAAAAAAACGTCAATGAACCAGGAACATTTGAAAAAGTTCAGCTATTCCAAAGCTTCTGAGATGCCACTGCAAAGGCATGACCTCTTCTTACCCATGGACTAAATAGTTTAAAGTTCTGAAGACCTCAGAGGCCTGCAGGCATGAAGTTGTGAAATATACCCAACCCATGCATGGCATTATGAAAAAATCTAAACTATTAAAATCAGAATACACAGACAGTGCTGACATGCAGGTACAGGTGTAATACTTTGCATGCTTTTGGTAACAATCAGGACAGTTGCAACACCTGCAGACAAGACAGAGCAGACTGACTAACTGCAGGTACAGAGAGTTATGGTCATCTAGCTTTGAGAGGACGAATGCAACGGTTGCAGTGTTTACATCATTCAGACAGAGGACGGATTTCAGTGTTCCTCACCTGAAAGTATCTTTTACCACAAAGTTAATGTGTTTGTCAAAGAAAAGGGCAACATTCCTAGGATAGAGAGACTGAGAGCCAGGCCTTCTGGTCCAACATCAGTGTGTGACCTCACAAATGCACTTCTGGAAGAATGGTCAAAAATTCCCATGAACACACTCCTAAACCTTGTGGACAGCCTTCCCAGAAGAGTTGAAGCTGTTATAGCTGCAAAGGGTGGACTGACGTCATATTGAATCCTATGGATTAGGAATGGGATGTCACTTACGTTCATATGCCAGTCAAGGCAGGTGAGCGAATACTTTTGGCAATATAGTGTGTCTATGAGTACCGATGTGTTACTACCAGGAGAAATCAGTCGGTGCTCTAACAGTAGCTGTATTCATTCAGCTGTAAGTCAGTTCTGACTCACTGATTTGCTTTAAGGGATACCATGTATGGTGGTGCAATAAAAACCTGAGAGAGTTCAATCATTCCATTCTTCATTGAGCGTTCGTTTATGATCCACCCACACATCGGCCACTTTGTTTTAATCCACAGGATGTTGGGCCCACACTTGTATCAGCGTTTATGTAATGTTTGTCACAGTGAGTATGCAACTTCAGACACACCCTGTAACCTGGAAATAAAGCCAACATTACTGGTGCATGACTCATACAGACAGGTGGATTAGGGAACTTTCTTCCTGAATTTTCCTTCTTTTTTTTTTTTTTTTTTTGCAGGGATTGGAATTTCCCCACTGTCAGAGAGTGTAAAAATTTGCAGACGTAATGTTGAAATATGCCTTTTTTAAATCTAGTGTATTACCTCAGATAAATCTGGTCAGTAATGTAAAGTGTGCCTGGGGCGTGGCTGATAAACAAACAGCCTGGAGAACCAACAGAGGCGGTGTTTGATTCATTCATTCTGATTGACTTTGCTTTGTAGTCCTTTAATCCTGGCCGGCTGCTGCTGTTTATGACATGCCTGAAATACAACCGTTTATACCTCTCCAACAGACAGAATTAGAGATGAAGGGCTGCGTCTAACACCAGTCTGCTACAGATAACGGCCCGCTAGCTTCATGAAGGCCACGGACTCTGAGAGAGGTCTGCATTAAATAGTAAAAAAATAAAATTCCTGCCCTCTGCAGAGCAGCAGGAGGTCATGAGGCCATCAGTGGTGGAGTGGTAGAAGTCTGTGAGCAGCTTTTAGGGGAAATGAGCCTGATGCAGCTTCCTGAGGAAGTCCAGTCTCTGTTGGGCCCTCCCCACCTGGTGCGAGATGTGGGTGGACCATGTGAAGTCCGTAGAGATGTGGACCCAGAGGAACCTGAAGCTCTCCACCCTCTCTACCTCCTTTCCATCGATGTAGAGGGCGGAGTGCTGACCATCTCCTTGGTCTTTCTGGTGTTGAGGTTCAGGTTGTCGTGGGATTCTGGACCTCCTCCCTGCAGCTGATGCATGGTTGTCAAACAGAGAGTAGAGGAGGGGCTGAGGAGCACCAGTGTTCAGAGAGTGGAGGAGATGTGGTCTCTGATCCTGACGTTCTGGGGTCTGTTGCTGAGGAAGTCTAACATCCAGGAGCTGCCGAGCCCCGGGTTCCTCACCTTCAGAACCGGTTTGTGAGGGAGAACTGTAGCTGAACTCCACCAACAGCATCCTAACAGGTGTTACCTCCTCCAGGTGTGTGAGGGCTGTGTGGAGAGATGGGATGGTGGCATATATAACAACAACAACAACACAAAAAAAGCACATGCACTACCGTTCGAGTGATGGTTGCTGGAAATGTTCCTCTGCACCACTATGGAGATATTCCATTAAAAATCAGCCGTTTCCAGCTAGAATAGTCATTTACCACATTAACAATGTCTACACTGGATTTATCATTCATTTAATGATATCTTCATTTAAAAAAATCTGCTTTTCTTTAAAAAATAAGGACATTTCTAAGTGACTCCAGACTTTTAAACGGTAGTATACATACCCAGAGATGATTAAATTCATCTCTTGAATAAGTTCCTTCCTACATTCTGCTACTTTGTGCCCCTGAGTTGAACCTTTGAAGCGCAGATTCCAGATTTATGTGCGCTGGTGAGTTCTTCATTCTTTCCCTGACACCTGCAGGAGTCTACAATTACAGTCACATTTTCATTTCTGGAGCTGCGTATTAAAAACCACGACTCTATTTATTAACTGCTCAGTGTTTGCATATTCAGTTGTTACATGAGAGACGGAAGTGAAGTGAAGCCTGCGAGCATCACCCTTCCTTTCATCCCTGCATCCTCGGGCTCTACACCACCCTGGAGGGGAGGTTGTTATTGTGGCTCCCTGATCCCTGCTGTGCTGGGCTTGATTCTTCCTGGCGGGGAGTGACGAGATCAGAGCCTAAATTCTCCATTTACATAATAATTCACTCCACGAGAGGAAAATGAATTTATGAATAGCTCCATGCATGATACAAAAGAACTGGAGACGAGCTGATCTTTCAACTGTACATTTATTTCCAAAAGGCTGCATATACATTTGCAAATTCTACTGTACAGAAAACATCCAAAATGTCCATAATTATAGATACAATATACCACAAAGCTGCCCTGGCGTTACCAAACAGAGATGTTCAGCACTAGAAAAGCTCTGCAGCCTATTCAATGTTATAATCTTAAATACTTTTTCAACTAATACCTTTAAATGTATGTCAGTATGATTAATTGTTCTTTTTTTTTCATCCCCATCTGTACTTTACAACATTCACCATTTACAGTAGTTAAACAAGGCACAAGAATAGTGATATGAAGCCCAAGGCCATGCGTGAAGCAGAAAGAGCATGAGGCCGACCAACGCAGGGACAGAAGGCCAACAGTGAAGATTTCATCTCATGAACCAGGGTTAGTCTGACACCAAAGCATTATACATAGTGAGAGTGTGTGTGTGTGAACTTAATTTGAACACGCTGATGGGATCGAGCAGACAGAGCTGAACGCATCCAGGATGGAGGTGAGTGATGGGTGTGACGGGTGAAGCACACAGACAGGATGCTCTGGATGCAACAGAAGCCACCGCTAAGCGTTACAGAAGCACACAGTTCCATTGTCACACTCTTGGCTTGCAATAAGGAAAAGGAAAATCCAGTTAGTCACAATTAAGGAGAAAAAAAAATTGAAAGATTCCCGTTCACAATCTTCACTTACCGGCTTAAATCACATCAAAGATGAATTTTAATTAGTTTAGAGATGCATAGAGACGATGCAGAAAAGCAAAAACATCATTATCGTGGCAGGATGAAGTTCATAGATACAGTATCAGGTCAGAAATACTCTGGGATGGATTCAGTGTCGCTATAAATCCTGATGTACCACTGCGGAACACTGAAAATACATTTATCTCCCTTTATCATAAAAAAACAGCCAACAGAAAACCAGAAATAATAGTCACAGGCTGAGTTTATTTACCTTACAGCAAAGTTCATGATGCAGATCATTTACTGTACCGACGTGAAGAGATGGTCTCTGATGTTCTTAATGTGCCCAACAGTGTTCTTTCTACTTCACTGCTTTTAACTTGTAATGCAGCAGAGGTGTGTAAGACTGGTGTGGATGAAGCAGAGGATGGCTGGGAGCTACAGCTCAACAGGGAGGCTGTAAAAGTGAAAATACCTTCAGGTCCATGCTTCCATTAGCACCACCTTCCTCATACTGAATGTCTCCACTTATCTCCTGATATTGTGCAGTTATGTTGTGAGGTATTGTGGGATTGAGAAATACCCCAACCGGTCAATCCACAGAACTGCATGCAGAGGATTTAAATAAGTGAAAGCTGTGAATAGATGGAGAACGTATGAAAACATCAGATCTGAATGAACTATTGCCTTCCTCAAAGTAAAGCATGGGATAAATGACATATTCCCATCATGCTTTGAACATCTTCTTATTGTCTTTGTGGTTTATCTGGATCTCGTTCACGTGGTGTCGTGCACTGATTAGAGAATCAAACCCGATCCTAATGTTCACATGAGAGCACTGGATGGAAACAGGCATTCATTTATGTCTGTGTAGAGCTTTCAGTATTTTTTTTATTCATTCTGCACCATTAAAATGAATTCATTTCTGTGTTGTGTTTCTGTGGGTGGACTGGAGGACAGTCTGTAGTCATTAATAAAACATTACAGGCAATAATAATGGCTTCTTTTTTTTATCAATATGCTTTAAAGTCACACTCTGGAGAATTTATTTTGGTCAAATCAATCCCTTCCTGCCTTAAATATCTTAGCTGTAACTCTATGTAGTTGTTTCCTCTAGAACAGGGGTGTCAAACACGCGGCCCTTGGGCTAAAGCCGGCCCTCCATAGGGTCCAATCCGGCCCTCAAAGTGTGAAAATTACACAGAAGACATTAACCATAAGTTTAAACTAATTTCTAGATCTTACAAGTTGTTTTGATCCTCCAGTAAATCCTCTATGGTTCAGCTCCAGATGACTAAATGTTGTGTTCCTTTGTAGACACTCTGTGCTCTGGAAGTTGAAATGTGGAAATGATAAACTGAGGCTGAATGTTGATGAAAATGAATTTATTTTTCTTCAGAAAGTTCAGTTTGTTCATGATGTTTTGTAAAAAGACAATTAATTAATTATGAATATTTTCAGAATGTACTAAACCAAGGGAACCATCAGGAGTTGTGGTTATTTATAGGTTATTATGCTGTGATTTTACTGCTCCGGTCCACTGGAGCTCACATTGGGCTGAATGTGGAACCTGGACTAAGGTGAGTTTGACAGCCCTGCTCTAGAATGTGCGGATCTATGAAGTCTCTGCCCCTCTGTGCAGCTCGATCACACCAGCTCACCTAAACTCTGCTTAAACACTGTAAAACTACTGCACACGACACAAAGGTTGAATAAATGTTTGAAACCGGAACTAATCTGAGGAAGAATAAAGATCTAGAGAGCCACACTCTGCAGCAGAAAGGACGGTTCCTCAGGTTTGTTCTGGATGAAACCCTGGAAGTCTGAGTTCATGTTGCTGAGACTGTTGTTGCTGCTGCTTTAAGATGACCATTATGTTGACTGCTCATTTAGCTCACGGCATGTCTTCTGGAGTGTCAGAAACACAATGTGGAGATGCTCACAAGGTTAAAAACAAACCTGGTTTTCACCTGAGGGGACATTTCATAAATGTAATTAAACCTTTTAGTCGGTTCTAAAGGAACTGGCTGCATTGTGTATTTGAGCTCTACTGTGTGCCTGGAATGACAACATGGTTCCAACAGTTTAAAGCCACTGCTGCTCTGCCTGCTGGATATACGAGGTCTATTCATACACATGTTCTTAGCACAGACAAACATTTTCATTTCATTTTTGGCAGAAAAAGTCCAAACAACAGCTTTTCCCCCAAAACATTAGGGTAATGTGAAAGGACTGAACAGAACGCCACCCAGCACCTTAGAATGAAGCTGCAGAGGTGTGACTGGTTCCTATGAAACTCAGACATGTCCACCTCTTCACACCGATGAGCCACAATATTCAGATCAGCCACAGATGATGTGTGGAACATTGATCGTTACAGCCATCAATGTTCCTCAATGAGGATCAACAGTTACCTAAACACTGCTGTAGACCAATCACAGCCCTCTCCATCAGCAGGAAGACACATCCTGCATCACTACAAACACCTGGTCAGAAATGACTGGAGGAACTCGTCAGAGATCCCAGTGTTGACACAACAACCCGAACAGCTAGAGGTGGGCGGATCGATCCAGATATCGATAATATGGGTCCCAGCGTCGGTACTGATGTTGAACGATGCAACGAGATCGATACTTTAGGTTCACTTTCTGTCCTGTATGTCTGAACTGATGCGGTTTCATCAAAGTGTCGATCTGATTGGCTGTCAGAACTCCTATCACAAAGCAGCACTTTGCTAATCCTCCTCTTGTGATTGGATGGTCTACCATCATGTGACTCAGCAGCTACATCATACATCATAGTGGTGGAAAGTATAATTTAACTTCCTCTGTCTCTGTCAGTCTGTTCCTGATGTTAGAACGAGATGTTTAGCTGCTGGACGTTCCTCAACCAACACTGAGGAAAGAGGACGCAGAGAAGAAGAAGTCCGACTGAGATCCAGCTGATGATCAGACTGCAGGAAGATACTGAACCAGAAGACTAGTGCTGAATCAGGGCTACAGAATTAAATAATAACTCAGCACAATCACGATTTTACCTTCTAAAATGATTGACTTAGGTCTTCAAATTTTAAAATGCAGTCCGCTCTTAGAAGACGTCACATGAGCTGTTTTCTCCACTCATAGAGAACAAGACATGAATAAAATCCATCGCTGTCATCTTGGACTAATCTGAAAGGAGAACGCTTCATCTCACTCTTTTTAAAGTAATTTTTGCTCTCAAACCTGTCTGAGCCCCGCATCAGTCTGCACTGTGAGACGTTCAGGGAACATCGGTAAATGTAGTGTCTGTGATCAGCAAATGTTCAGCTAGGAGGGGTTTCACCTCTAACCAGGTAAGGACGACGAACTGACAACATCTGTGGTACCAGTACCGCTACTGAAAAAGCTAGTGTGGAGTATCGGTGATGCTAGCCCTGAATTTACTTGGCATCGGATAGATATCAACCACTAGCCCTCATCAAGGTTCCATAGGATGCATCAGAACAAGCCTGATCCACAGAGGCCCTCCCCACAACCCACAAGACCCCACGTCCTGGAACCACCCCAGAGGTTCTTCTTCTACCGTCTGACTTCCTCTGTGACATCACTGCTGTCATCACTTCCTGTTTCCACGAGTGGCGAGGTCACAGATGTGGGCGAAGCTTCCATCACCACTCCCAATGTCGCCGCTACCAACGGGTTGATCCACATCATCGATAAGTTTCATGACGTCTCGTGTTTTTCTAAATTTTACTGACTAGTCGACAGGTATGAAACAGTAACAGTTGAGCCACAGCAACATGTTCCTGGTCATCCTTTCAATCGCCCATAGAGATGTTCCCTTCTGTCTGATCTGAGCTCTCCATCAGTACCTGTCCATCAGTAGCTCTCCACCCTTTGACATGTGCCTCCTCTGACTGTGAACCCTTACAGCTGTCCAAACTTTATTTAGAATCGCCAATTTAGCTTCCATAGTAATCAATCGGGAAAGAGGCAGAACAAAGGTGCTGAGAAAGACAAACTAATTATGAACATGGCAGATTAGAAATCACAGGCAACCTTTGTAATTATTCCAAATGACTGGAGGCCTCCAGGTAATACTGGTCTACTGCAGATAGGACTATAGATCAGAACAGGCAATGTTCAAAAGAAGCTGCACAGTCTGTCTCTGCCTTAATCAAGTAATAACTGACCTGTAAAAAGCAGGTTCCTGCTAAAACTACAGGCCTTTAACACTCATTCAGCCTTTCTTCTTCATCGTTTTCCTTCCCTTCTTGTGAAGGATTACTGTGGAGCTGGTTGTATCCTCAGAGCGACGTGTAAAAACACCTTCCACCATCCACAGTGGGCTAAATACCAAAACAGGTGTACAGCATTTATTTTTCTAATAGAATCTGTTAGACCTGCCTGTGGGTGAGTTCAGAGTCCAACACCTGGAACTCATGGAATCTGAACCTGTGTAGGGAGTGTCTGAGGTGTTTCAGATCATGTCTGGAACTCCTTTAAATGGACATTTTACTGATTTTACAGTTAGCATTGCTGTCATATTTCTTCATGAGCTGATGCCCCATTTTAGAGTATTTCTTCCTCTCTGCTATGACTCCTTCTAGTTTCCAGCAGCAGAAACCTGAGTTTGATGTCGATGAGACACGCTGGTGGAACGGCCAGACTGACCCAACGTAAACCCTAAGATTAACAGGCTTTATCTGTCCACAGGTATAAACTGGCCAAAACAAGCATGTTAACCTCTTAACTGTTCAGTGATTTAGGTTTTAGTTTCACGAAGAGGTAACAAATCATTATGAAAGAACAGAATGGTCTTCAGCTAAGTTCCCATCAAAGGAAAAACTGAATTACAGACGAACATAAAATGATGCTGTAAGCAAAACACAATCAGTGAAGATCAACACTGTTGTTCATTTCAGTTGTTGCTGTCCAACTGATTTCAGTGCAGTATCTATTTATATTACGTTTGTATTGTGCTTAAATTGGCTTGATTTGTGCTCCATTAATAAACCATTACATCAGTATAATATCTCATAAAAATCTGCTTTGATCTGCTTCGTTGATTTGTGCTTAAATTAAGATGAAATTCATTTGATTGATGTAACCTCATATTACATGGGCTGTATTTTAGCCTGGAAGGGAATATTCTGGGCTATTTCAGCCCCCTAGGCCAGTTTATACCCGGGTATACTTTAATCTGCCTGTTACACCGACACTGACAAAAATGAACCTATAAGCACAGGGACAAACGTTTCTGATGAACCAGTTCTGATTCCATCCCTCTCCTCTCCAGCTCTGACTGGCTCTCCTGTGCCTCAATGTAAATTATTGAGACTTTCTATAATTTTTAACCAACACCACAAAAGGCATTTCATTTGCCTCACTGGAGGCAGAAATCTTAATGACACACATTTCAAAACCTACATAGTTTGACTTTGTTCACCCAGCATGCAGCTCTGGAGAAGCGAAGGCCGTTAGAAGACCAGCCGGGATTTCAGGGAACCTTTCTGCAGGAGCGCGGAAGGTATTTCTTTAACTTCTAATGTGAGTTATGTGTAACAAAATTCTAATTACATTCACACCTTACTGACAATAACGTCCACCAAACACCGTCTAAAGCTCTGGCTGCTAGATGAGAGAGAGGTGAATGGTTTATTTACCTTCAAGGTTACTGGAATTATGATTCAATCTCTACAGTGCACTCTACAAAATAAGTGAGGGACCTGTTCCTGCCACTTAATTAAAGGCATATCTGCAAGATTGAGAGGACATTTAAGCCTCAATCATCATCTGGTGGTTGGATCGACAGAACATTGGTAACTGCATCAGCGCGACATTGTGTGTCATTTAAACTCAAATTTGTTGTTTTCAAGATTGATTTATTAAGCATTCAAATACACAGCTGCAGCTCAGAAGTAAAAGTTAATCAGAAAACATTTTGCTGTTGAAAAGATTGGACCATTTGAAATCTACTGCATGAACAAAAAAACAAAAAGCCATAAACTACTGAGGAAGTCTAACTGGAGCAATTTATTTATTTTTTTGTGTTTGCCACCTCAAAAACTCGTGTTCATAACTGCGATAATTACGCACATAATATTTCAAAATGTCTTTTAAATAAAGTGAAAATACGAGGTGGAACAACTTAAACACTTCTGATGCTGTAGAGGGAAATCCTCTGATTAAAAGTAGTTTTTGGTTCCACATCATTTCAATAAAGACTCAGACAGATTGATGCAAACTGCTGCTTCCCTCAGATGATGTGTGACTGTTGGATTTCAGACACCATCAGGATCCCCACATTGTTTGTTGAACAGCAAGCATACAGACAGTCCCACGTGCACGTGACCTCTGCAGTGACGTGTCAGTGTGAGTGTGCATGTGTGCATGTGTGTGTGTTGGGGGTGGGGTGGGTGGAGGGTTGGTGGGGCAGTCGGGTGTGTCGGGGCCTGATATGAAGTCTCTGTGATGGGTGTTAATGGCAGGAAATGGGTGATAAGACGCTCCCTGCAGCGACAGGAAATGATGTTTTACAGCTTCCTGCGTCTATCAGGCGGTGGTAGGAAGCTGGAATGAAGAGAAATGTGACGGTTTGAAATCTCTCTCTGCCACACGACGCCGGTTCTCTCTAATAATGTGTGTGCTGAGCGGTCCTTCAGAGCTAGACCGGGGCTGATGCCGGCTTTTTGCAGATAGATTTATTTTCTTCAGAGATGAAAATGGGTCAGTTTTGGGATACCTGGATTTGAAAATTCACAATCACAACATTTAAGCAATCAGTAGCTTCCCTTTGAAAAATATTATATTGGACACCAAAAAAAAAAAAAAGCAGCTTTTAGGTCTGCATTCATTCTTTGAGACAGCGAGGGGAGGGGAGGGTGGGGGTAAGTCGGGGTGGGAGGGGAGGGTGGGGGTAGGTCGGGGTGGGTGGGAGCTACTGAGTGGACCGCTGGGGAAGGAGGGGAGATGGTGGGAAAAGAACTCCCTCGTCTTCTAACACAGTTTCATAAACTATCCGACACAAAAAGGGAATGAATGTACATCAACGTAAAGAAAGAAGAAGAAAGGAATAAGTTAAAAGGAACTGAAGAACTGAGTGAAAAGGCAGAAACAGATTTACAGTCCATCTTCAGACAGATTCTTAAAAGAGAGGGGCAGATCCACAGCGGGCGCCGGCTCACCTCCAGCTGTTGTGATTGGTCGGCACGTTGACCGCCGGCACCGTCTACTCACCGACAACCTGCTGACCTTCCAGCGCACCGCCGCGGTGTGTTGTCCATCACTGGCTGTGCACGTTCACAGATATATGCTTCAGTCTGTCAGTGCTGGCTCGCTGCGTCTCCTCTCAGCCGGTGTATTCAGGAGCCGAGTCCTCTGCCGTCCGACCGCTCAGACTGCCCGCTTCTATGTGATTGAAGTCAGTCTCCGGCTCATCCTGGTCCTTAGGGGAGCTTCTGGAGTGGATCTTTCCAATCTCCTCCAGGGCGCTGGCTAGAGAGTCCAGGTCAGCAGAGTCCTGGTGGCGAGCCTCCCACAGGCTCAGGATGACCGCGGACGGACTCTGCTGCTTCGCAAAATAGCCCAGGTTTCTGCAGAGGAGCACATCAGGCAGGAGGATATTAACTTTCTCTACTGATGATACATGCATTTATCCTTTAAACATGCAACATTTGCTTTAATTGCTTCCTTTAGAGCGAGTTGTCCGTCCTTAAAACCTGAAATAATCCAAACCTTCTTTAAATCAGATCTACACTATCCTTTAAAAAGTCTGGGGTCACTTAGATACTTATTTTTTAAAGAAAAGCAATTTCTTTAAGAATGAAGATTGCATTAAATGAATGATAATCAAATCTGGAATTAAACACTGCTGTTCCTCATCAAACTCTAGAGTCCTCTTGTTTAGTAGATTTATCAGCTTTACCTGGAGTTTAAGAAGCTAATAGTTCTAGTAACTCATCATGTAATGTTGTCTGACTGTTCTTGAAAGAAACCCAGTTATAACCTCCTCTACAGCTGAGACAAACATGCAGCAGACATTAATTAACAGCTACACTCACTAATGATGTGGATGTAAAGCTAATGTTCATGCTGCTAATGAGTCAGCTCCAGGATGGCGGTTCATCCAAAGTCTTCTCGAGATGCTCACTAAATAGACGATAGTGGATTGAACCAGTGTTTTTCCCCACCATGTAGCATCTCTTCTCAGTCTGAACCCAGACAGTAAACAGGATTTTCACTGAATGGGCTGCTGCTTTTCAGTGGAAACAACATGCAGGAGTGCTAATGTTAATGTGATGCTAAATGAGCAGAACATAGAGAAAAGCTCAGAGGAACGTGGACCTTGAGCGTTTTCCTTTAACCTCACCACGACCAACACGGCTATAACTGTACACAAGAACGGCAGCTTGTAGCCCTAATGTTGGATTATATAAAAGTGAAAAATGTAAAAATGATCCTCAAATGTCAGCCACTCAAAGTAGACAGAAATGCTTTGTTCTTTTGTTGACTAAAACTAATAAAGATCTAATAAATATAATATGACCCCATGAGAAAGTCTTCCGTGACTCCTACTGCCAGGTGATCAGGGGTGTCCTTTAGTAGATGAGGTGTGCTAGAACAGCGCCACTAGTGGCCGATCATTGATGGTGTTGGAGTGTTCTCTTCATGTCACACAGTGGCTAATGTCAGGGTTTAAAGCAGCAGCAGCAGCAGCAGCAGGACAAGGAGGGACGTCCATCGGGGTGATTTTGTGGAACTGATTAATACAGGGGTGTCAAACTCATTTCAGTTCAGGGGCCACATACATCCCAAGCTGACCTCCAGTGGACCGGACTGGTGAAATGATAGCATAATAAAGACAAATTCAAATATTTCCTTTGTTTTAGTGCAAAAAAAAAAAGTACATTCTGAAAATGTTCACATTTAAGGAACTATCTTTTTACAAAACATCATGAACAACCTGAAATTTATGACGAGAAACAAGTTCAGTTTCAGCAACATTCAGCCTCAGTTTATCGTTTCCACATTACAACTTCCAGATCACAGAGTGTCTACAAAGGAACACAACATTTAGTCACAGCTATCTGGAACTGAACCATAGAGGATTTACTGTATGATCAATATGACAAAGTGTAGCCAAAGAAAATACAGAAAACAACAAAAACAAGACAAAATATTACAAAAACGAGACACAAAGCAACAAAAAAAATGGACAACCGACACAAGCGAGACAAAAAAAGACACAAAACAACAAGAATGAGACAAAAAACAATGAATAAAATGAAACACAAAATGACAAAAAAAGGAGACAAAAAACACAAGCGAGAAAAAAGGAAACACAAAACAACAAAAATGGGAAGCAAAATGACAAAAACATGAGACAAAACGATAAAAGTCAGACAAAAAAAGGACAAAATTTTACAAAAACAAGCCGCAAAAGGACAAAAGAAAAATGAACAATCCAGTAATTTACTTTATGAGCAAAACAACTTGTCATGGTCTAGAAATTATTTTAAATTTATAGTTTTACTAATTTATAATCTGCAGTTAATGTCTTCTCTGGAATTTTTACACTTTGAGGGCCAGATTGGACCCTCCGGAGGACCGCTTTTGGCCCACGGGCCACATGTTGGACACCCCTGGATTAATCAATTAAATGAAGAGGCTGCAGAAATATCGGCTGAGAAATTTAGTCAAAACTGTCCTGCCTAGCTGGGGGTGTTTATCAGTTTGATTGATAATCGGTTCAGATATTCATCATTTTTCCAGTTATTGGTACCGTCTTTCTATAAAACTGATTTTTAATAAAACAAGTTCCTTTCTAAAGCTGTGGGTCTCCACTGTGTGGTCAGTGTTCTGTCCACAGCACAGTCTGATTAGATCTACGTTCTCTATCACCAAGCGAACTCATTTAAACACATGGCAAACAGAAATAAGCACATTTCAACAAAGTCTGTGTTATTCTAAAACTGGACACCAAGATTTTCACTTTTACTTTAAATATATACTAGCTACAAAAGAGCAAAACCCCTTTTCGTTCTCCTTGATTACTAATAATGTATATAGTTATTAGTCCTGAAAGATCCATATTTCTTGAGGATGTACTGCTAGTAGGTTGGTGTCTTCCAAAATCAGTCAATCAAACATTCATATTATCAGAACTATGCATTAATGCCTCATCACTAATGATCTCACTGCTATGTATTTGCATATGGTCTGGTTTGAACCTTTACTGCATGTTCATATACTGCTAATAAAGACTGAATAAGCAGACCCAGGGGGAGTGTTAAATAAGCTACAGTGTGTGTGTCTGTGGTAATGACTGCAGCAGTGTGGCTCACTAATGTGATTTTAATAGTTTTTACACAACAATTGTGCTGTGTGGCCCCAAGAAATCAGATATACCAGACTTAGTTCCACACAAAACATTTTAACAGGATCAGCTCATTGTTGGTTCTCCTTTAATGGGATTAGCTGACAACTAGGAAAACGCAGACCATCATAAGAACGGTCCTTAAAGACGGAATGCAGTCGGTGTGTGAACAGTCACTGATAAATATGACAATCTGTGGATTCCAGACAGTAAACTAAATTAACTACAGAATCACGCCAGATTCAGGTTAAAAGACGAGTTTTTCTGCTGACGGTTGTGATCAGATGTTGTCTACCATTAACAGACGTTCCTGTCAGGTTATTTTACCCAACAGCATTTCTTGATTCATTTTCAAGCTTTTTATTATATAAATATGAATATATATGGGCACGTGTGATTATCGTGTACTTTCAGAGAGTCATGCAGCAGTTTAACAACACTTTTGAAATGACTTTGCTACTCAACGATGAATGCCTCATATATTTCTGTTGAAATTCCTACCATAGATGTCGTCCTACATTTCAACATTTCTTCAAATAGGTGAAAATACATTCTACAGCATAAATAAATACAAAATAAAATTACTGTTCTGTGTGTCCTCTGCATTAATTAAAGTGTTAAAGAACCACCTGTCGTGTAGAAAACAGAAATAGTTTTACTCTATTTATATGCATCCAGATTGTATCCCTAACTGGAGAACGTACTGCATAAACAATGAGTATTCACATGGTCCAAAATCAATACTACAAACCTATATGGGTCCTTGGATTCCCTTCAGCTGACTCCCAGAAACCAGCTCATTATATCTGCAACTGTAAACTAATTGAACTAAACTGAGCGTCTCATTGCTGTAAACACAACCATCTGCTTTAACGTGTAGCTAAAGCGCAACGATGACCTTTTAGACCGTTAAAATATAATCAAGAATAAATTAGCATCACAAGTGAAGAGTAATTACATGCAAACAGAGTTTGGTTTGGATTTCATTCTCAGGTTCCGGTAAAGTGAAAGAAAAGAGAGCTTGTTGCCATGCCAATACATTCCGGTGTCCAGCGCCTCAGTGCATCATGTAGCGGTGAGTCCAGCTGAGGGCAGTGTTTCCCTGCTGCTGCATGATGATCCACACGAGTCGACAAACAACAACCAGCAGCATGAAAGGCTGCAGCCATCGGTCACATCAGCCTCAGTTCAAAGCAGCCCGACTTGGAGAGGAGGAAAGCTTATCTGGATAATTTGGAATCCCAGAGGAGTCTTAGATACCAGCGTCTCATGAATCATGCACTTAACAGGAGATTATACCTGTCACCATCTAAGACCAAGCAGAGACAACAACTGGCTCAGTAAATACCAGGGCCTCGTCACAAATGCATATTTGTGTTTGGTAGCGGGGAACGATGGGGTAATAAATAAGTTATCACACATACATCACACAGAGAGAATGTCAGAGATGCATCTGATATGAAACAGTAGATTTTTAAAAAGGATTTCAGGACCGGAACAAACACACAGTAAATGACGTTCCATATATACACACACACCATGCGGTCCGGAGAGGATGCACATCACACACTCACCGATCTAAGTGGAGTTTCTGGGCTAAGAGCTGCCAGTCCTTGCCCTTGGCGTTGGCAGTGTCGAAGGTGGCACAGATCCTCTGGCGGATGGACAGGGGGATTTTGAAGGCCTTGGACCCCGTCTGGGACGTGATGGTGCAGTCGGTCTGCATAAAAAATGGAACTGACTCCTTTTCAGTCTGGGGGAACAGAACAGAAGCAGACTATAATCAGACGTGGGTCGGGGAGGATGCTGCTCTGTGCTTGTGTTGACCAGCATGGGGAGGCAGATGGGCGGAGTTTACTGGGTCAGGACCACTCAGACTGGATGTTTAAAACAACTACAGAGACTATAAATCAACGAGGCAACGGTGGAGACCTCTAATAGTCTTTAGTTTGTGGTTAGTGCTGGTATCTCTGAAAATCTTGGGCTAATCCAACCCAGTGCCACCATATAAAGCTACAGGTTCGGTTTGGATTAAGAGTGGAGGATCAGCGGAAGACATTTCCTATGAATCCCACCCATCCATGTTCTTTTTGCTGGCAGTCATTTTTCCATGCAAGCCTCCTGCTATCCCATCTAATGTCCACACTAAGCCAGTTAAATTCATGAACACATCTTTTCCTCCTTTCAGCCTCAGGTCCAGACTTAAACAGCATCATACTCCTGACTAACTGACCTTTTATTTCTAACGTGGCATCCAGAGAATGTAAATCTAAAACCACTGAAGAAACGCTGTCATATCACTGAATGAACAGATGGTGGCAGTAGCACCGTAGTTCACTGTTTTCTTGAACTAAACCTGGAAGGGGAGGAAGAAACACAATAGCTCCATCAGCGCCTTGTTGATTTTAAATGCTGTTCGACTTCTTCTTGTTCTGCCATCGAGTCATTACTCATAATTCGTTGCATTGTTGTAAAGAGTAGGTGCACAATGGAAGCTGAAGTACTCGGAAAAAACCCTAAAAATCACCTGTTCTGGGTTGAATGAGGACTCAGCTATGATGGACGTTCCACTCTGACCGTGAGGATGTGGACGGTTGGCCAACAGAGAAATGTAAAGTTTTTGGAAATTGAGAACTCACGATGTAAGAACATCATCCAGTACAGCCAGTGGAACGGTGACGCTGGTCTGGTCTGGCTGAATGGACGGCTAATGTTTGCTGACTGCCTGAAAGCCAACCTCCTCTCAGCAACACGTCCCTCTGGAGAAGCAGTGGATTTAATCTGAACATGGATTCTAAGTTCAGGAATCACAACACCTGCTTGCACTCATCAGCAGCACAAAGACAGGATAGAAAAGCTTCCATGAATCCACGCACCTGGCCGAGGTAGAAACGTTGATCAGAAGTCTGAACTTCGACGCTTGAGTTAGAGTTAGCGAGGTAAGTTCAGGTTTAATTCGGGTTTTAAGGACTACGATGGTGATGCACTTCTCTGGAGCAGCTCATGTTTGAGAAAACAGATCAGAGCAAATTAAATCATGGCTAACTGACGAAACATGGCATCACCGTTCCTAGAAAACATATAGCGACAATCCTAAAATAGAAACTGACAGAACATTAAACCAAATGTCCTTTACTTGCTTCCAAGAACGTTAAAGACCACCAGAGTTACAGTAAAAAGATTAAGATTTAATAGAAAACACAAGTGTAGTTCTGGTCACATCTACTCAGGTCTTAATGACGGGGGGTGATATCAATGAGACTTTGGGGATTTTTAACCTGCTTTTTTTCCTGGTTTCACTGGTGCTTTCAGCCAGTAGTATATTTCTAATCTATACATTATATTCCTCATATGGGTTCATGAGGATTGTGGGTTGTTTCTGATGAGAGAAATACGTGCCTCTATACCTGTCATAGTACAGGTCTCAGATCTGTTTCCCGGTAAGTAGGATGCATAACAGCCATTTTCCCATACTGTTTATACTCCTTTCCAGGTTTAACTGTTGCTCTGCTGATAGCGTCATTTCATTGTGTCTTCAGTTGGGTTTAAAGGAACCCGGTGCATAATTAGCATCTCCAGCTGTTTCTCGGGATTTGTCCTTTACATGACGTTGGCAGACAGAAACACACACACACATCTGCATTTTCTTGTATTGATTGTCTGAAATACCTGAGCTAAACTTGAACTGAACTGTGATTACTGGCTCCATCTATAAAGCTGCCGTGGAGGACATCGATCCATCGTGGTGACCCACCATGTGACCCCAGCGAGGACCTCTCCACATCATCTGCAACGTGCCAGAATGGACGTGGTGATGGTTTGAATTCTGCACACAGCTCCTATAAACGGTTTTATTTCTCCTCCTGCCTGACAAACGCCAACCACCAAGACAGGATTTAATCAAATCATAAAAAGTAATTGTAAATCATATTTCCTCTGTGTCCCAGCATGAGTTCAGGTAGTGTTGGTGGCCTTCAGGTAGAACGAGCACATTTGTGACCGGTTGTGAAAAAGCACTTGGGTAAAATCAATGAGTAACACTCTCTTCTGCCTTAACAACCACTGTCAAGGTGCTCTTGAGTGAGGATTTCTAACTCCTCGCTGCTCCAGTGGAGCTGCTCAGTGGCTGACAGAAGACTGTTGTTAGAGTGGGCAGCTCCCAGGTGTTGGTGCATGTGAATGTGAAGCAGGCTATTTGCTGGAACACGTGTCTCCCTGGACGAATAAAGGTTAAAAAACACATACAGCAAACGCGGCAAACAGCTGGATCTGTGTTGTCGGCGTTAGTCACGTTTAGCATAAATCTGCGAAGAGAGAAAGAGGGTAAGAGCGTCCTCCCGGCTCTATTAATACACAGTGCAAGCTCAGGAGAGCTGGCCCTGCTGCGAGTGGACACACTCCAGGAAGGTTACGCAAAGGTTGATGGAGAAAGTGAAGCGAGGATCCCCGCCTCCCGCAGCTGCTCAGCCTCACCTCGGCCACGGCCGTGTAGACCTGCAGGATCTGCTCGTGGCCTTTGACCTGACGCACGCTGATCTTGCAGGAGAGCTGGGCGGTGGCGGGGCTGTATCTCTCCAGAGAGAAGGCACAGTGCAGGGGCTGCTGGTTGCTGCACCACACTTGGGGGAAGGAGAATTCCTGGTAGGGCAGGAGAAGAAGAGAAAGGACATCAGAGACATTACGCAGTGCGCAGCGATGTTAACATACGCTCCGTAGAGATGATTCAGCTCCGTCTGCATGTGACCACACTGTCACATGCTGGAGATAAAAGGCCTCGCTGATATATTTATGCATGAAAATCACTAGAGTTAACGAGAGAAAGAAGAAATCTTGATAAGGTTTATAAATACAGCCTGGATCCTGGTCCAGGTGCTCTGAGAATAGGAGCGGCTAAGTACTGTAAGCAATATGAGTGGGGAAAACAGGGAAAAGGGAAAAGATTGCTTGTGATGTATAATTAATTTGTGAAGAATGGGTACATCCGTGAGGAAACGTCCTTGACCTCTGTTAGACTCCGTCTCCACCATATCTGCATATTAAAAGTAACCTGTAAGTGATTCCTAGCGCAGACCGTGGCAGTAAAAGCCCCGGCCGCCGCCGCTGCGCTCGCTCCGGGCTTAACCCTTGTGGCTTTGATCTGCTGCCGAGCACGGCTCACGGCAGCAGATAATGGAGTCTGGGAGCGGGTGGGTGGGTGGGTGGGGAGGCGGGAGGGGTGATGGACGTGGAAAGCCGGGATGCTCTTTAGCACTAAAAGCCGACTTGATGTATGGCTCGGCTATTATTCTGCACCTGCTCCGCCGAAGCAGGTTCACGCTGCCTGCTGCCGTCCCGAGGCCTTCATAAATAAGGCGGTGGACGGGGTAGGTGTCTTTGAAGCACTTTCACCCTGCATCCACATCTTTAAGCAACAGCATCATGCAGCGGGGGACACAGCTCAGCAGCTCCAAACAGCACTCACCGGCTGCCGCACTCTGTCTAATGCCGTTTGCATCTTAATGCTGCTGCGAGTGAAACAAACACAAAGCGATTAATCTCTGCACACATCCGTCCTCGCGAGGCCTGTGAGGGAGAAATGTGGGTGACAGCCTCCATTCACAGCTTTTAGGGACAACATGGCGCACACAAGCAGGACGTAAAGTCAGTCCAGATGTGAGGAGCCAAGCTGAAGCCGTTTCCTATCAAAGCGGACGTCTTCTTCTCTGGAGGAGAGTCTGAGTCGACAGTAAGACGCTGCAGTAAAGTCACTGACTCCACGTCTACAAACAGAAGGCAGAGCAGCAGCAGCTCAGCTACCAGGACATGAGAGGCGTTCAGGTGCACGCCGAGCCGTGGGTCATTTTAAAGCACTCAAAGAACAAACACACGCTGACTGTAGCTGCACAGATAAAACACAATGTAAAACATGCAATTCAGCTTGTATTTATGATTGCACGGTGAAAGAAAATGCAGAAAGCAGGACTGTGAGACGGATGTTTTACTGCGTAGACCAGTTCAAACAGAACGGGTTTAAACGGCTAAACGGTTCAACAGGTAAACCAGGACTCTGCAGGATAAATGGAGAGCAGCTTCAGCACATCAGTATTCCTTTCAGCTGAGGAAATACTAGCTTTCTTTCACTTACTCAATAAATACAGGAACTCACATTCAGTTAAATGCGAGGATTAGTTAAACAACAGAACGTCTTAATGATCTAACAGTGAAAATGAACATCATTATGAACCTTATGAATTTGTATATTTTACTGACATGAATGAATGAATTGTAAAAGCAGAAAAGAAAGAAAAGGAAATTAAGGGGAAGGAAATGAAACAAAGGAAGGAAAGGTAAAGGGATAAAAAAATAAATGTAAAGACAAGGAAATAATGAATGCCAGGAGATGAATTTAAAGGAAAGTAAATAAACTTGGTCCCGATCACTGTTGGATAAACAGGAACCACCAGGCGCTGTGTTACCGATGTGTTATAGAATCCTCTGTAGGTTTGGGATTCTTAAATGAGAATAATATTGAATCCCAACAATCATTAACGATGAGAAATGCTGCGGTGGAATGAACCCTATGAACAGTCCAGTCGGATGCAGTCGGAGCTGACAGGAAGAACATTCAGAAACATCTTTCCAGCGGCTCACACCGGCTGACTGATGAGTGAACCATGGGAGGAACGCTGCAGTAATCAGCTGCTAGCAGCAAACACAGGATCCTGATAATGAGCTCTGATAGGGAAGGCATCGTGTGTTCTACGTCCTCAGGTACCTGACATGTGGTAAAGGGTTTGATGCTCCACAGGAACTGGGGAACATCCTGGATGGACACCTGCAGGCTGAAGGTGTTCGCTCGGAAAGGCAACATCTTTGGCTCCTCCAGGAGCTGACCCCCTCTGGACCTCTCTGCAGCCACCACTCCCTGGAGAGGGGAGGAGGAGGAGGGAGGAAGGGGAGGAAGAGGAGGAGGAGGCAGGGAGGAAGAGGAGGAGGAGGAAGAGGAGGAGGAGGAGGAGGCAGGGAGGAAGAGGAGGAGGAGGAGGAGGAGAGGAGGCAGGAGGAAGAGGAGGGAGGGAGGAAGAGGGGGAGGAGGAGGAGGCAGAGGAGGAAGAGGAGGAGGAGGAGAGAGGAGGAGGAGGCAGGGAGGAAGAGGAGAGGAGGAGGGAGGAGGGGGAGGAGAAGGAGGAGGAGAGGAGGCAGGAGGAAGAGGAGGAGGAGGAGAGAGGAGGAGGAGGAGGAGGAGGAGGGAGAGGAGAGGAGGAGGGAGAGAGGAGGGAGGAGGAGAGGAGGGCAGGAGAGGGAGAGGAGGAGGAGGAGAGAGGAGGAGGAGGGGGAGGAGAGGGAGGAGAGGAGGAGGAGGAGAGCAGGGAAGAGAGAGGGAGGAGGAGGAGGAGGGAGGAGAGGAGGAGAGGAGGAGGAGGGAGGAGGAGGGAGAGAAGAGGAGGAGGAGGAGGAGGGAGGAGGGGGAGGAAGAGGGGGAGGAGAAGGAGGAGGAAGAGGAGGCAGGAAGGAAGAGGAGGCAGGAAGGAAGAGGAGGAGGAGGAAGAGGAGGAGGAGGAGGAGGGAGAGGGGAGGAAGAGGGGGAGGAGAGGAGGAGGAGAGGAGGCAGGAGGAAGAGGAGGCAGGAAGGAGAGGAGAGGAGGAAGAGGAGGAGGAGGAGGAGGAAGGGAGGAGGGGAGGAGAGGAGGAGGGAGGAGGAAGAGGGAGAGAGGAGGAGGGAGGAGAGAGGAGGGAGGAGGAGAGGGAGGAGAGGGGAGGAGAGGAGGAGGAGGAGGAAGGAGAGGAGGAGGAGGGGGAGAGAGGAGGGAGGAGAGGGGAGGAGAGGAGGAGGGAGGAAGAGGAGGAGGAGGAGAGGAGGAGGGAGGAGGGAGCAGGAGGAGAGGAGGAGGAGAGGAGAGGAGGAGGAGGGAGAGAAGAGGAGGAGGAGGAGGAGAGAGGAGGAGAGGGGAGGAGGAAGAGGGAGGAGGAGAGAGGAGGAGGAAGAGGAGGCAGGGAGGAAGAGGAGAGGGAGGAGAGGAGGAGAGGAGGAGAGGAGGAGGAGGAGGAGGAGGAGGAAGAGGAGAGGGAGGAGAGGAGGAGGAGAGGAGGAGAGGGAGAGGAGGAGGAGGGAGGAGGAGAGGAGCAGGAGGAGAGAGGCAGCAGGGAGGAAGAGGAGGAGGAGGAGGAGGCAGGGAGGAAGAGGAGGAGGAGGAGGGAGGAGGCAGGGAGGAAGAGGAGGAGGAGGAGGAGGAAGAGGAGGCAGGGAGGAAGAGGCAGCAGGGAGGAAGAGAGGAAGAGGAGGAGGGTGATGAGGAGGCAGTTAGGAAGAGGAAGAGAGGAAGAGTGGAAGAGGAGGAGGGAGGAAGACAGGAAGAGGTAGAGGGAGGAAGAGGAGGAGGAAGAGGAGGCAGGGAGGAAGAGGAAGAGAGGAAGAGGAGGGAGGTAGAGGAGGAAGAGGAGGAAGAGGAGGAGGAAGAGGAGGAAAAAGAGGAAGAGAGGAAGAGGAGGAAGAGGAGGAGGGGAGGATGAGGAGGGAGGAGGAGGAAGAGGAGGAGGGAGGAAGAGGAGGAAGAGGAGGAGGGGAGGATGAGGAGGGAGGAGGAGGAAGAGGAGGAGGGAGGAAGAGGAGGAAGAGGAGGAGGGGAGGAGGGGGGAGGAGCGGGAGGCAGAAAGTAAAGGGACAAAGGCAAAGATGGGAAAAATGAGGAAAAAGGAGGGAAAAGAAAGAACGGGCAACAGGAGAGGAAATGAATATGAAAGGAAATGATGGAATAAAGAAAAAGAAAATGAGGAGGAAAGAAAAACAGAGGAAAGGAAATGAAAGGAAACAAAGAAAGGGAGAAGGAATGATCAGTAAAAGAGATGAAAGTATCGGAAAATAGAGGAGGAGAAAAGAAAGCAATGGAGAGGACAGAAAATGAAGGAAAGGAAAGAAAAGGATGCAAACGAAAGAAAAAACAGAAATGAAAGGTCAGTAAAAGAAATGAAATGATAGAAAAAGAGGAAAAAATAAAGAGAAATGAATGCACAGGACAGAGAAGGAAATAAATGAAAAGGAAAGCAGAGTGAGGAGAGGACAGAAGGACAAAAGGAGATGAAAAGAGCAGAAAGTTCATGAAAGGAGTGGAGAAAGCAAAGCAAGAAGGGAGAGAATGGCAGTAAAGAGGTTAGAGAGAAACAGGGAAAAGCAAAAGAGGGAAGAAAACAAAGGAGAGAAAAGCAAGAAATGAAATTACTGCAGGAGAAAAGCTGCTTCTTCTGAAGGAGCAGCACCTTTACATATCAGCCCAGACACCTGCTGCTAATCCCTCCTGTCACATCCACTGATGGACTCATCCAGACATCAGCAGAGCAGCAGGAAGTGACATCACGCCTCAACAAGCCCTACAAACCGCACTCTCACATTAGCATCACATTTAACAGCCTCGACATGACAGAGGGAAGCTAAGATTTAATGCTGGGGGAACTGTGTGTGTGTGTGTTTGCCCAGATTGAATTTGTGATGATGAAAGAGCGCTGTGATTGTGGCTTGCAGGTATTCATCTGTCATCGCGGTTGAGCGTCCCGGTGGGATGGTCGGTGTCTGGCCCGTCTCTCCTCATCCCCCTCCATCACAGAGAGGAGACAGAGAACAGCTGATTCATTCTAAGTGTTGCATATGAGTGTTTACGTGCGAGGTTGCATCCACCAGGCATGCTGCATATCGTCCTCGCTGTAGGTGTAAAAAAAAAAAACATCTGTTGGCAGAATGCAGATGAAAACACGTCCACTAAACGTGACAACAGGGAGCTGAAGCGTGGCGTTCCTCCTCTGCCACCAGCATCTGTTCCTGTAAACCGCCAGCCACAGAGCGGCCGGACAGCGCCGTGTTTTCTGGTTTTCTCCTGCAGCATGTGGTTAGCTTGGATCTGTGATAACATTTGATCTGAAGCTGTCAGGATGCCGTGATTGAAGCGTTCTGCAGACGGTGACTGCTCCTGATGTGCCGTTTGACACGTCACGCATGATTGACGTGTCTTAGATGATGTTTTACAGCTAAGGGAATGTTGCAATGTCAACCTGGACTGTGAAATCTAGGAAGAAGAACGGTTTCAAAGTGCTAGGAGGAATCCAAACTTCCTTGGTTACGCACAACAGGGTGCATTGATACAACACAGAGGCCAAGAAAGCTTCAACAAAAGATAGAAACAAGCAGTTAGTTAAAACATTTGCAAATAACTACCTTTTCTAAGTTTTGTAAGGAGCTGAGAGAGAAACAAAGTGTTGGTGAAGTTTGATGAGACACTGGATAGCAGAGACTGAAAGTGTTCATTTAAAGGATAAGGACAATCACACAAGATGGATTCTGCTTTCTTGTAGAACTGTTTGTTGTGGAGATTCTGCAGAGCTTCCTGTACAGTACCAGCTATTCTGCTGCAGACATTAACCACCTTATTGAGTACACTTTTGTGTCTGACCTTAAGAGACGGATACCAGCGGATTAAAGAGAAAGTGAGCACAGTCTCAACAAAAGATCGATGAAACATTCTCATCAGGGTCCTGTCAACCTGGAACTTCGAGAGCTTCCGAAGACAAAACAGATGCTGCTGGCTGTTCCTATACACCGTGTCAGGCAGTACTGATAGACGGGCAGCCTGGTTGGACCAACGGTCTGAAAACACAGAATCACACTTCCAGGGTTTCATATGGAACACCTGAACAACCAATCCTGACAGTTTGCAGGACGGAACTTTCTGTAGCAGCACTGCACAGTGGTTCAGTGGTTAGCACTGTCGCCTCACAGCTAGTAGATCCCCGGTTCGTGTCCCAGCCTTCCTGGGATCTTCCAGAGAAGACGGTAACTGCAGATTGTAAATTAGTAAAACTATAAATTTAAAATAATTTCTAGACCAGGACAAGTTGTTTTGTTCATAAAGTGCAATACTAGATTGTTCATTGTTCTTTTGTGTCTCATTTTTGTAATATTTTGTCTTGTTATTGTATTTTTTTTGTCTGACTTTGGTCATTTGTCTCATGTTTTTGTGGTTTTGTGTTTCTGTTTTGTCTCGTTTGTGTTTTTTGTCTTTTTGTGTTTTGCTTTATTTGTTGTTTTGTGTGTCGTTTTGTCGATGGTGCTTTTTTTGTCTTGCTTGTGTAGATTGACTATTTTTGTTTTGTTTCTTTTGTTGTCATTTTTGTCTCATTTGTGTCATTTTTGCAATTTTTTGTCCTGTTTTTGTTGACTCTTTTTATGGCTTTCTAAGTTTTTAATTAATTTTTTTGTTTCTTTTTTTGTTTTGTGTCATTTGTCTAATTTTTTTTGTCATTTTATTTCTCGATTTTGTCATTTTGTGCCTATTTTTGTAAAATTTTCTTGTTTTTGTTGTTTTTTGTCTTTTTTTTAGTTGTTTGTCTCATGTTTTTGTAGTTTTGTTTCTTTTTGCCATTTTTGTCTTATTTGTGTGATTTTTTTGTCTTTTTGTTGTCCACTGTTTTTTTTGCTTTTTTGTTTCATTTCGTGTCGTTTGTCTCATTTTTTTGGTCATTTTGTTTCTCTATTATGCTGTGATTTTACTGGTCCGGCCCACTTCAGACCAAATTGGGCTGAATGTGGCCCCTGAACTAAAATGAGTTTGACACTCCTGGTATAGATGATGGATAGATGGGACTTTCTGTATCATTGATCTTCTTCAGAAGCAGTTTCTGATTTGAACATGTGTGGCTGAATGACTCCTGAACAACTTGCCTCTATGTAGAACAGCTGAATAATGTTTAAGCAGCTGTAGGTGAGCTGGTGTGCTCGAGCTGCAACACTCCAGACAATGATGTAGATTTACATCTGAGTCATTTTATGGCATGAAGGGATTATCATCATGGAAAAAACTACTTGGAAAACATGGTAAAAGCTGATTAATAGAGACTAGTTTTTCAGGGCTAAGTTAAGAACAGGAAGGGACTTTAACATTTGAACTATAAACAGGAAGTAGAAGCAAAGGATTACACCTTTTCTAATCTGCAAGTGATCAAGCAATTAGTCAATCAAGAGTGAATTAGAACAATTTTGATAATATAAACATTCAAACACAAATGGCAGAAGGTTCCAGCTTCCAACATTATCTGTTTTTCTATAAATGTCTTTGGGTGTTGGACAGTTGGTTGGACTCAGTGAGATGCCATGTTGGACTCATTTTCACTCTTCTAGTCAAAGGTAAAGACCAAACAATTCATTTTGAAAATGTAAATGACGAATATGAATATGAATATAACTGTAAGCTGCTGCAGTGCTCTTGAATGTCCCAACCATTAAAGGGGTAGTTTGGGTTGTTCAGGGTTGGAAAGTGCCCCTTCAAAGAGATGAAAGCAGCCTCCATTAATGTGGAGCTCATTTAGTCGCCATACATTAGACTGAAATTGTTTATGAAAAGTTCATCCAAGCATCCAAGGATTTATTTTTTTTTAGCTTTTTGTGCTTCCTTTGGTGTTTCCAGAAAGCATGTAGCTTCGCCGCTTTCATAAAGCTGCAGATCACAGCATGAGATCACCTCCTCTGGGGGTTATTTTGCCACTTTTACCTCCATAAGAAACACCAGGCCTGAGTCCAGCAGAGTCGACGTTAAACTGAGTGACATTCGTTTGTGGAATGGGTTGCTGGGACCTTTTATGTAAGTAGAGCTCGCAAATCACTTTTGCGGAACAGCGGCGCGGATATGCGATGATTTTAAAGTGTTCCGGTGCCATTTGTACAGATTTCTGTCGACTGTTCCTGATCTGCTGGATGGACGTTTTACAGCTAAATGAAGTGTCAACCAACAGTGAGACATCCAAAAGGCACAGAATGACTGGTGTGATGAGAAGCTCTGCATTCACCATTAAAACATGATTACTTCCAGCTGATGCTCGCATTCAGGAGTGATCCTTTGCCCAGGCACAAGACTAAAGGTTGAGGTGAACGGTGTTTTCTGGTAGCATTTCCACCGGAAGGTAACGTCTGCCAGCAGAATACTAATGCAGCTGGTATTTTCAGGTACTTTTATCCGTTGTCTCTCCAATACGTCTGAATGCTGCGACCTTGGAGATGGACTGACTGGTGGAGGGGCATTATTTCTGCTCATTCTAAACACAAACACTTTCACATTGGCCACGTTTGCATGAAGTTTTTTAATTCGGAATTATTAATTTGGAATTAACTCATTCTGAATTAAAGTTTTGTGCTTTGCGTTTACATGGAAATATTAATTCCGAATTAAGGTTTACATGGACCCCACGTTTATTCCCGTTCCTTAATTCCGCTTTAACGCTTGGGCGTTGGAAAGGATTCTGATTGGACAGGGAGTGGACGTGACGTATCCCTGTTTACCGGAAGAAAACAAACTCCATTTGCCGCTGCATTTCTTTTCCCCAACAACATGGAGGAACAACTAATAAGCACGCTTTTCGCTTTGCTTTTTATTGTCGTTTTGAAACAGCAACTCGACAATGGCGTACTACTTCTGTTGTATCACTTGAGAAGGAGAAGAGAGATAGAATACCGGAGGTTGCAGAACGTGTACGTCGCTACGTCATCGCTACGTGAGGAGCCAAGCATGCGCAGAATGACCGGAATTAACTAAAGCAGAATTAACTGTATACATGAATAGAACGTACACAGGAATTAGTTTATTCGGAATTAACATCGGAATAAACCAGGTAGTTTATTCGGAATTAAGTTTATTCGAATTAACTTTTTAATTCGGAATTAAGTGTTTACAAGGAGATTTTAAAGCGGAATTAACTTTAATTCCGAATTAAAGAGGAATTAAAGGTCTCATGTAAACATGGCAACTGTCTTTGTTGTTGGAACTGACACAAAAAAAACTGGATGATTTTGGATGATCTGAGATTTTAGCTGAATGATTATCTGCTAATTTCCACATCAAGTGTTTTTTTATAAAGAGAAAGCAGCAATTGTTCTCTATCAGAGGAAATATCAGAACCCTGCCAGTCTGAAGCCTTGGCTCTGTGCTGGAATAAAGTCTCCCTCACACAAGTCTTTGTGTTGCATCAGGCTTCCTGTTGATCCAGAATCCGGTCTGTGATTGACTTTGTGCCGGAGCTTGGAAAACACACAGCAGAGATGTGGCGCGAACAGACAAGGAGCCCGAGGGACGTGCACAAGTCTGGCATCTGCTCAGCAGGCTGGGAATTCACAGACCAAATCCAGAATACATTTTAAAGCCAGCTGCCGCTGACGGCTGCGACATGACAGAGAGGCGGTCACGATGCTCAGCGCTCCTCTGTTAGTCTAGCCTCTCTGAGGAGGACGGGGAGCTTGATTTCCCTCATGTTCTCTGATGAAATCACAATGCTTTAAAGCCCTATAGGTCGCCGACGGATAATCAAGTCAGACAGGCTCAAAATACAGAACGATTGGTTAACATTTGAATGGCAGTGATTACAGCACAGCAGCTTTTGTCTCAGTCGATTAAAAGCATGAGAAGAGCGCGTTGGAGTCTCAGTGCTGAGGAATCACTCTCATCTTTAACTCCTAGACAGCACATGTTGAGGTCCCCGCTGCCTCACAGAGCTCCGGAAACAACCACACACAAGATGTTCAGCGTGAATCTGGGCCGCGACCTGCAATATGTTCGTCCTAATGGAGTGGAAATCATCACAGAGAAACTATGCATCATGTATTTTAGTCAAAGAGAGCAGAGATAGCAAAAGACTGCAGGGAAAACCAGTCGTCTGAACCCAGTGATGACAAAAGATGAGATGGAATCACCCCGAATGAAGCCGCCTGTTAGCTTACAGTAGAAAGAAGCAAAACATGAGATCAGCTTGGTTTGTGGTGCTTGCAGCATTTAATAATACTCTCCATTTGTACCGCACTCCAAACAGTTTCATTGGAACTATTTATGAAACAGTACCTGTATGAACTATTGGTTCCTCCACATGGATGTATGCAATGGAAAAAGATCTCAGTAATGTGATTTTTAAATGCTGGAACCACCACAAACTAATTCTGTTGGTCATTCCGTTTCAGCCTGGTAAAGCTAAATCTAGTCTGTCATCATGACCACAGAACAGCAGCTGGAATCCACGTTAGAATAAGATGTTGCTGCAGTTATTAGCCCTCTGAACAGTTTCTGGGTGTTTTGTTGGCTCATATAAAATCCTTCTGTTCAGTTTGTGTTTCTGATAAACGGAGTGGTTTTAGTTTAGTCAGATAACGCCTTGAAACCTCGCCGGCAGGTTTTGGGGTTCAGAGGGTGAAGTCTTCGATCTGTTCGATCCACACCGACTCTGACCTCCGTCCAACCTCTCTGTCCTCAGAAGCAGCAGCTGGAAGCAGAGCAGCCTGTGGAGCTGATTATCGGCCGACTGACCGCAGCAGTTTGTGCAGGTTAGAAAGACGTCAACTTTACTGTACAAAGCCACCATTACTTCAGCTCTTTTCAATTCTTGTAAAGTAAAACAAAATGCTGAAAAAATTGTGATCACTTTCAATTCTTTGCGAAAAAACCAAAACACTTCTGGCATGATTTCAGTTCTCTCTGCTTCTAGTCGTGGCTGTGCTGTTTCCAGTACATATCAGTGATAAATGGGCCCACAGTGAGTAAAAACATGACAAAACACCTGGAAACTGCTCTGGGGTTCAGAGGGTTAAAAACAGGGAGCTGCTTTGATGACTAGGGGAGTGCAGTCTCCACGAGCACAGGTTCCACCTCAGCAGCCATTTTTAAACACACCAATCCTGCATTAAATCAGCTTTGCCCTGGGAATTAGCAGTTTATAACCTCAGCCTCGGCACAACGAAGCCAAAGCCTCGTCAAGCCACTATTACCGGCCGCGTGCTCTTTATGAATAATGAGATTCTGCAAAAGTGCAAAGCACGGAGCTGCTGGAAATAATCATGACTCAGCTTCTGCTGGATAAACACAAGCACCAAACCGGCGTCCTCCTCTCACCTGAAAGGCGTGCGGCGTGTCGTCCACACAGTAGACCCGCAGGCTGTAGCTCACGGAGCCGGCCTCCATGCTCCCAAACACGGCCAGCTTCAGCCTCTTGACGGCGGCCTGCGTCAGCGGCTCGCCCACCAGGGCGTACGACCCCGGCTGGTCCAGCAGCAGGTGGCAGCTCGTCGAGTCCATCAGGCAGTAACACGACGTGGACTCTTCCTCCACCGACATCACCTCCTGCAACCGCCAACACACCAGATTCAAGAGTTTCATCCGTCACACGCTCAAACGTGCAGCGAAATGAAAGGGGACCGTTTCTCAAGGCTGTGCAACAATAAGACGTCATAAAGGACAAACCTTCAGAAAGTAATAGGAAGTCACAACGTCAGAAGTAATGAGGTAGATCTTAAACTAAAGTGCACTGTATGTTTGCACGACTGCAGGTGTGTGTGTGTGTTGTGTTTGTTATGGGTGTGTGTGCATAGACCTACACTGCTGTTCAAAAGTCTGGGGTCATTCAGACAATTCCATGTTTTCCATGAAAACTCACACTTTCATTCATGTGCTAACAGAACTGCACAAGGGTTTTCTAATCATCAATTAGCCTTTCAACACCATTAGCTAACACAATGTAGCATTAGAACACAGGAGTGATGGTTGCTGGAAATGTTCCTCTGTACCCCTATGGAGATATTCCATTAAAAATCAGCTGTTTCCAGCTAGAATAGTCATTTACCACATTAACGATGTCTACACTGGATTTATCATTCATTTCATGTCTTCTTCATTGGAAAAAACTGATTTTCTTTCAACAATAAGGACATTTCTAAGTGACTCCAGACTTCTGAACAGTAGTGTAAATCCGACAGAACCTCCCAAAAATGCCTTCAGTGAGAGCTGCAGAACTGTGAGGACAAACAATCTTGGCTCTATGGGTCAGAGACACCTAAGAGAATTTACAAATACACGAGTCTTTGTCCTCATCAGCAGGTCAGAGTGGGAGCTAAAAAGTTCCAGCGAAAAATGTTTTACTTCCACCTAATCAGAAGTTTAATTTCCAGAGTAAATAACAGCCTGGCAGCAATGAGCAGTAAACACAGAGGTTATTGGACCTGTTCTAAAAGTGTCCAACTGAAACTTTAGCTGATTTGATGCTACAGAAATGAAGCACAGCGTCTGTTTCAGGCACTGCTTGGTGAATGTGCCACAAAAAACCTCTACAGGTCAGGCTTAATGAGATACAGTAAAAAGTGCTTGTAGAAGTCCGTGTTTACACTTACAGTCCATGTGTTTGTCTCAGAACATGTAGAAGACAGCATGTGATTGGACTAGCTGTCTAACTGAGCATGATGGCGACATCAATATGCACTAAGGGGTTTTTTTTTTGAGCAGAAATATTCAGTTCAGTGCTGGATAAAAACTAAAAAGACACCGTTTTCAGGATTCTGTGTTTTCATGTCACATATGAGCACAGGATCTATTGAACAGTGAACTCTTTACATTCATGATGGATACCTGAAGTGGCTGATGCAGTTTGTGGCTGACGACTAAAACAGTTGCTCAGTAAAAGCACCTGTTGTCTCCTGTGTCATCTCTTACTGTCAGCAGTAAACATTAAGATTAGTCAGATGAGTGACAACACAGAGCCTTATGTAGGCAGTGGCAGTCTGTCTTTTTTGATTAAAGCTGGTATTTATATTCCTGAAATTTATTTTTTCTCAAAAAGGTGTTAGTAATATATGATTAAAAACTCTTTGTAGCTGACCGAAAGTGCAAGGAACTGAACAAAAGGTGAGTGAAAAACACTTGATGGCAGTTGGACAAATGTAAACAACATGTACACTACCGTTAAAAGTCTGGAGTCACTTAGAAATGTCCTCATTGTTGAAAGAAAAGCAGTTTTTCCCCATGAAAATGCCATTAAATGAATGATAAATCCAGTGTAGACATTGTTAATGTGGTAAATGACTATTCTAGCTGGAAACGGCTGATTTTTAATGGAATATCTCCATAGGGGTACAGAGGAACATTTCCAGCAACCATCACTCCTGTGTTCTAATGCTACATTGTGTTAGCTGATGGTGTTGAAAGGCTCACTGATGATTAGAAAACCCTTGTGCAGCTATGTTAGCACATGGATAAAAGTGTGAGTTTTCATGGTCTATCCTTGGGGGCGCCCAGACAGCTCAACTGGTTGTTAAACGGGGCTGTAGTTGATCCTTTTCTTCTTCCCTTCCACCTTCCTGTCTGAGTTTCTACTGACCTGTCTAATAAAGCCAACAAAAGGCCAAAAAAATCACTTAAAATATGAAATAAATATGTATATATCCTGAGGCTTTTAGGGCGTCTAACATCTTAGACAGACTTAAACTAATCATCTGGTGGAAATCTACAATCAGCAATAGCAGTTAACCCTCCTGTTGTCTTCATTCACGGGCACCAAAAAACATTGTCTCCTTGTCTGAAAAATATCCAACAATTCCCCAAATTCCTGAAAATGTGCAAAACCTTCAGGAAGAAAAAACTCCAATAATTCCTTAAAAATTTCCCTTAAAAGTTTTCTAAAAAACATAAATAAAAATAAATCCCCCAAATTTGGCAAGAAAATTCTTTTAAATGTTTTACAAAAAATGAGTAAAAATCTTCCAAAAAAATCCTAAAAATATCTAAAGTGAAAAAAAATCAACCAAAATCCAGCAAAATTCGCTGGATTTTGGTTGATTTTTTTGTGAATGTTCTTAAGAAACACTTTTAACATTTCTTTTTTTCCACCAAAAAATGTTCAGAAATTTCTCAAAAATGTGGACATCAGAAGTTTCACTGTGAAAATATTTTTTTTTCCACATTTTCGGGTCAATTTGACCTGCAGGACAACATGAGGGTTAAAGACAAACAACCCTGTGTTTAACGCACATTTCAGTTTGCAGACAAAAAAAAGAAAAAAAAAACCCATAACGTTTTGTATGTGGGCCTGAGGTGAAAAATCTGCAACAAAGAGCAGCGAAAACAGAGTTTGTAAAGAAAACGATGACTTCAATGTCCAATAAAGTCTTTGGTTTCATGGCGTCAGACCAGGAATCTTCTCGTAGAATAAAAGAGTTTTTAAATAGGTTCATATTCATCACTGTTGCACATTTTTTGAGTCAAACTACTTCTTGTGCAATATATCTGTATACTGTATACATGTAGAGCATTTAAGACTCATACTGCGTACATTTATATTTCTATCTCAGTACAGAAAACACAACTGTTTCTATAAGATCACTGTATGAATCATTTCAAGCTACTCTAGTTAATGAAAACATCACAGTTTACTTCCTTACAGGTGAAATATTGCAATTAACTGGTTCAAACACATTGTATGCTAATAGGTTATCTTGGGAACAACCTGCAGTAATTAGAAATAAATCAGGCTGCTTACAGTACACAGAGTTGCTTAATATTCACGCCGAGAGCTACACGGATATTACGACTGGAAAACTGTGCAAATGGACTTCTGTATACAGTGGAGTGTATTATAGATCGGGCTCAGGGCTGGTGAATAATGATGAAGGTAACACAGCACAGGTTTAAATCACAAAGCAAAAACCCACACAGATTGTAAATAGTCTCCAGAGGATGTAGAAAACCATTTCCTACGTGAGTGATGGTGTTAGTCCGTAGCAGAACACAAAACAGTCATTCGAAAACACTACAGTGTTTTATTGATGAGATGGAAAGAGCAGATGGAAAACACGTCATTATTTCATTTCCTTCCGATTTCATAGGAAATACACTTGAACAAATTTTGAAATGATATACACTACCGGTCAAAAGGTTCAGAACACCCCAATTTTTCTAGTTTTTAATAGCCAATTCTGCATGTAAATGTCTCATTGTTCTCTGAAATGAAAGCAGAGAACAAATAAACTAATGATGTTAAAAATCTATTTAGAAACCAAAATGTCTTCTAAACTTTTGACTCATCAAAGCACCGCCTTTGGCACATGTAACAGCTGAACTCACTCATTCTTTCCACAATGGAAATCAAATATTCTTCAGAAAGTTCTTCCAGCTCTGTAGCAGAAGTTCCCATAAATGTGTGGTTCTTGTAGGTTCTTTGCTTTCACTCTTCTGTCCAGTTCATCCCAAACCAGCTCCATGGGGTTTAAGTCTGGAGACTGTGCTGCTACTCCATGTTTTCAACCATCTGGTTCTTTGTTCCTGAGGTGGTTCTGGCAGAGCTTGGACTGATGTTCTAGGTCATTATCTGCTGTAGGATGAACTCCTGACCAACTAGAACATACCAGAGGGTACTGCATGGTGCTGCAGAATGCTGTGGTAGCCGTTTAGGTTCAAGGTTCCTCTCACTCTATACAAGAACCGACCCTGGATCCAGCTGAACAAACCCAGACGCTTCCTCCTCCATGTTTGACAGTTGATGTTCCACACTGAGGAACCATCCTTTCTCCTACTGGACGGCTACAAAAATCCTGCTGATGAACCAGAGATTTCAGATTTAGATCCATTAATCCATAACACCTTCTTCCAGTTTTCAGTAGTCCATTGATGATGTTTCATGGCCCAGACAAGCCTTTTTTCTGATTCTGACGTCTTAACAACAGCTTTCCGCTGCAACTCCACCTGTCAAACCTGCAGCTCCAAGTCGTCGAAAACTGTACTCACTGACACCTGGACTTTCTTCAGTGTCTCTGTAGGAAAGACCTACATTTTAAGTGTTCTGATGGTCTATCTCTCTTCTATTGTTAATTGACTTGTCCTCTCCATTTTTATAGCAACACACTACTTTCTGCAGTACTTCCTGTTCTAATAATGTTCTGGAGGGTTCCACGGTGTGTTCCAATACTACTTTTAGGCAGACAGAATCAACACAAAAACATGCAAACACACAAAAATGACACAAAATCATGGTAAAGAAATGCAAAATCACCACAAAAAATCTGCCAAATCTGATCAAAGTTCCTCCCAAGTCTCCTCAGAAGCATCTGGTTCTTTATCTACAGGAACTTTAGTAGTCAATAATCAAAATTTTGCAAACACACAAACATGCACGAAAAGATACAAAATCATGACAAAAAGAAGCAAAAGCACCACAAAAACGTGCAAAAATCACCATGAAAAGCTACAAAATTGCTGCAAAAAGAATAAACCTCACCACAAAAATGATGATAAACCACCACAGAGTCAGGTTCTAAAGGTACCTCTGGAGGGTTTGGTTCCACGGTGGGTTCCAACACTACTTTTATGCAGACAGAGGGGGTTGGAAGTAATCTAGAAGAGTTGGGACACCTGTAGGATTTGGTTGTTAACCCATTTCTTGTTCCCTTACCTGTATTTTAATCTCTGGCAGTTCACCTCTTACCTTTGGACCATTTCAAGCTATTCATTGGACTTGAACTACTTAAAATTCAACAAAAAACTGGAAAAATTGGTGCGTTCTAAAACCTTTGACCGCTGGTGTATGTGATTAGCTAAGACATGTATTAGTCATCTTTCAAGCCAGAAGGTGTGCTGTAACTGCATTTGAATAATCCATGAAGAAGGAGGCAAAGAGCACCAAATTCACCTTCAAATATCTTCTTGTGATTATCCAGAAAGTCTCCCAATATTGTCACGCAGTATGTTGCAATCCCCGACCTGGCAGGCAGACGGAACCCATGAAATCCATGTGATTATACGATTTAATGAGGAGCTGTGAGAGCGAGCGGCGTGCTAAAACACAGCCTGAGGAGCACTACTTTTTCCCTCACAATCACAAGTCAACTGGCAACATTCCAATTAAAAGTCCCGTTAGCAGCCATCATGGCCTGCAAGACAGAAAATCTCCACATATTGGCTCCGTGCTTTAGGACAGCAGAGCGCCAGTGCAGTATAAAACATAACCGTGTGTCCTAGCATGTTGCATGATAGTGTTGCAACAACACAGAAAATAGCTTTATGTTCTATATTTTTCTTTGCGGTTCAAAGTCCTTTCATATCTTGGAAACAGCAGCTGAAAAATCAATTTCAACACGAGGCTGCTGCAGAATGTCACCGCAGCTGTGATGTATTCTGAAACTGCAAATAAACTCGCGGTTGAAAATAGTCCCCAATAAAACGCTGCTCCAGCTGCATTTCTTCAAACTGTAAAGTCCAGTCATTTTAGGAAATGACTTACCCATTAGAGGAATAATAAAAAAAAAATAACTTGCCATTTTGTGAAATAAACCTATTTTCAGCAATCTAAACATGAATGTAGTCATCACTGTAGAATACCAGGGCAGGCTGGCAACACAAAGAAGCATCACATTCAAACTAATACAACATGACTGTCCATCAATGAATCCTTATTTTTTAAAAAAAGAACAGTCTTTGCATCGGTATTGTTGGCTGAAGTGTAAGATGATAAAACTAATAGTACTGGTTAACAAACGTTTAGTGACTTCTTTAGTTCTTCTGGCTCCTTCAGAACATGGAGACCAACCAATCAGCTGCTCCGTCCTCTCTGATGTTTCTGCCTCCTCTGTCTTCATCTTCACCTGCAGACTGCCTAAATAAATCTGTTCTATCTGAGCACACTTTGTGGCATCAGCCAGAAAAGCCTTTTTCTTTCTCTGGCACCTTCTCTGCTCTGCTGGCTGCAGGGTTTGTCTTTCAGTCCATGTTTTCAGCTGGGATGGCAGCTGCTACCTCCTTATACAGTTCCAGCAGCTCTGTCTCTGTGGTTAAGATGACCTATTGATTATATAGGCATATTGACTACTAACGCTAAGGCTAGCCCTAACAACACCGACCCACTGGGAAAACTTCCAGACATCCTCATGGCCAATCTGATGCCAAAGAAACCTTAAAAACACTGTGACTGGCTGTTGACCATGGACACTGGAAGTAATGTGATATGATGTCCACAGTCTGTGTGATGACTTTAGGTTGAGCTATGAGTCATTCCAGAACTGGAGGACGTTTGGACTTCAAAATGTTTGAAAAATAATCCTTCTCTGTTCCAGTGTTCTGATCCATATTGATCAATGATAGGTAGTGATTGGCTCAGCTTCCACATCAATGGCACCATTTTTATTCCATGTTTTCTGTGTTGTTTGCTAACCCTACTCTAATCACAGTAACAGGGTTGCTAATCCATGCTAATGTGATCTTTTTCTCAGCAGTAGAAGCTAGATATTTAGCTAGCTGTTACTGCTGACCAAGAGGACAAACTGACTGATGGAAAACAGTCAAAAGAATTAGTCTGATCCTGATAATATGAGGTAGAATGAGACATTCAATCAAGGCTGACAATGGGATGAAAAGATGAAAAATAGAAGAGAGGACATAGCTTTGCTCTACCCATTCTGTAGGAAAACTCATGGATGATGATGACAACAAAAACAGGACACGAAACGACAGAAACGACATAAAATGACAGAAACGAGACATTAAACGACTAAAGCGAGACAAAAAACGACAAAAACAAAACACAAAATGACAAAAGCAAGACATAAAACGACAAAAATGAGATACAAAATGACAGAAACGAGACACTAAACGACAAAAATGAGACACAAAACGACAAAAATGAGACACAAAATGACAGAAACAAGGCACAAAACAAGAAAATATGAAAACTAATAAAGAGGACATAGCTTTGCTCTACCCATTCTTTAGGAAAACTAATCTTAATTCCAGTGTTGCATGTGATTCACTGTTTTCTTCTTCTTCTACCAGACAAAAAGGTTCTGCTCACATGTTGTGGGACATATTCCATGAATAATAATTATTAGTTAAAATATTATGTTGATTCAAAAATGTTCAATGAAAAAATAGAACCAAAAAAAGGAGATGTAAATTAGATTCTAACTGTTTTATTAGAGATTCAGTTTGGTCATCAGGGGGGTGGGACAAGAGAAAAATGGCATTTTAGGGGAACTCCAGACTTATTTGGTATTTAAAATATTTTAAACATTCTTTTCTCCTAGTTCTTTTAGATTTGGTCTCAGGACAAGAACATTTACACAACAACTGCATGTTTTAGGATTTTCTACATGGATTATTGGATGTGAAATGGGCTCCAGTTCTGGAAGGACCCATCAGAAGATGGACTCCTCAAGCCAGTGAAGCTCTGAAGGACTTAGTTTAACTGGAGACTGACTGAGAGACGCTAACACACTGCTGAGAGTACCACGGAACGCCTTCACCCTCATCCTTGACGTGTAGCACCATGATGCGAGCGCACTTACAAGCAATATTCCAACTTAGTGAATAATGGATTACCTGACCAGAACTGCATCACGGCACATCAGGATCAAAAACCTGCAAAACAGTGCGAACCCAGATCCACAGAAACCACCGGGCCCAATTTAGTTTCTGTTGGAGAACACAGTTTATCGTCTCGTACGTGATGATCAGACGGTGTGCTGCTCTCAGAGATGAAGCGCTGCTACATTCATGTCAGGTGCCGGGACTCCTGTGAATACTTTATGCATTTTGTACTTATGCTTTCTGCATCCTCATAAGCGCTGCTTAACACACTGCAATATGGCACTGAATAATATTATAGCGCGGCTGGGTGTGTTGAGGAGTCTTCTGTGAGTCATGTGCATTTTAATGACAGCTGAAATGAGGGTATTTTAATGGCTCTGTGCATTTGCCGGTATTATGCATCTTCACCACCCCTCTCTCTCTTTAGGTTCGACCTCAATAGTAAGTCATTATTTCAAACCAAGAAGCTCTAAGGATCTCGGCGCCCTTTTAATATTAGAGTGAAATCTCAAAGCGACATGAATCTTGTATTCATTCATATTCCCTCTGCTCGCTTTCCCTTTCTCATTCGGAACGCTTGCACATCTTGAGAAATTGCCCTGTTACGCTGAGAAGAAATCTCTCTTTTTTATTTTTTGTCACGCAGCAGCAAACCTAGAACGCTTGTAAAAGGCAAGGTTAGGTAAACATGAGCCTGAACTCAAAGGAGTGGGAGTAAAAAATACAAACTGACAGAAAGGGATGACACTTGTGTGGGTAAACAAGACGCTGGCAGAGGAGCCCTTCAGAAGCACATTAATCTGAGACCGAATGACCCGGAGAGAGTCGACACGCTTCTAATCTGCTACAGCATCAGGTGAATCTCAGAAAGGAGGACGGAGACAGAACAAAGGGGGGAGAAGAGGCCAATCTGCGAGCTGCTTTCTGGAGTTTAGCATCCACTTATGAATAGTTTCCATCTGCGTGTTGACCACAGGACAGAGGCCTTAGCCAGCTAGGTTAGCATCTTCAGGACGGACTTAACCTTCATGCTTTCTTAACCCTGGCGTCGTCCTGTGGGTCAAACCGAGCCGTTTTAAAGTTTGAAAATATGGGAAAAAATGTATTTTCACAGTGAAACTTCTGATGTCCACATTTTCAATATTTTTGGGAAACTTTTGAACATTTTTTGGTGGAAAAAAGAAACGTTAAAAAAAAAAGTTTCTTAAGAACATTCACAGAAAAAAATCAACCAAAATTTTGGTTGATTTTTTTTGTGAATGTTCTGAAAGAAAACATTAGAAGTTTTACTGATATGTATGTAATCACTTTAGATATTTTTAGGATTTTTTTGGAAGATTTTTACTTATTTTTTTGAAAATATTTACAAGAATTTTCTTGCGAAATTTGGGAGATTTTTTTTTTATAATAAAACTTTTAAGGGAAACTTTTAAATAATTATTGGAATTTTCTTCCTGAAGGTTTTGCAAATTTTTCTGAAATTTGGGGAATTTTTTTTTTGTTGAATTTTTGATTTTTTTTCAGACAAGGAAACAATATTTTTTAGTGCCCGTAAATGAACAAGAATGAACATCCTGAACGCTCCTCTAGTCCTCAGGGTCAGAAATGAGCCACTGAGCCTCTAAAATAGAACAGATCGATTGAAATTTCAACCAAAAATCTATTTTACATGAAGAAATAACCTGTCATGCATCACGCACTTTGTGAATGTCTGGATTTAATCAGTGGACACCTCGTTTTTATTACATCATGCATGCTGTAACTGTTTTCTTTACTACAATAGAAGCTTATGATCACTATTATTGCTGCTAAAGGTACTGGAGAGGTGTAAACATTATTTGTTTAGCAAGAGATAGTACTTTTTATCTTAAGAAAGTACCAGAAATGTGCAGAAAGTAGCTTTAAATGCATTTTTTGAAGGGAAACAACAGTGTACTATATACTGTACAATGGAACTGTACGGAGTGGAATGCCTTTTGTGGTGGTTTTATATATTTTGTGGTGGTTTTTGCATTTTTTTGTGGCGGTTTTCTTTCTTTTTGAGGTGATTTTTTAATTTTTAAGGTGTTTTTCCATCTGTTTGTGGCGATTTTGCATTTTTTTTGTGGTGGTTTTGCATTCCATACATTCCATTGCATTCCATACAAAGGAACTGTACAGTATACAGCATGGAAAAGCCATCGAATATCAAGTTAAAAAAATGTCATTTAGGGGGTTTTCTATGCTATTAAATATAGCTGCCGGGTCATTTTTCACCCGAAGACAACAGCGTGGTTTAACTATTTTAGATCAGAGGCTGAACTACGAAGCCGGTTCAACATATTCAGGCTTTCTTTGTGTAAATCAGCTCAACAACAACTAAAATCTCAGCCAGAGATAACAGGTAAAGAGATCATCAGCTTTCTTTAACTCAGGCTTTCAGTTTCAGATTGAATGTGCGTCACATAAAAGTGAGTGTTTAACGCTTCTTCTGCGCAAAATGAATTCGGTCCGCAGGTTGCTTTAATGGGGAATGAGGAATAGAAAATAAATGTCTGAAAATGATGTAAGTCAGGAATGCTGGTAGAAAACTGTTCAATGTGAGTAATATATTATTATTTCCAACAGCTGAACAATTAAAGCTCATAAACTCTAAACTTCCTATATCTAAACATGCTAATGTACTGAAGTGCTTTTAGGTCTGACACCATCCCATAATGAAGGAAATCACTTTAATTTATGGCCAAATCAAAGTGAAATTAATGTTGCTGACTGAATATTCTCTGTAATAGATACTAATAAACTGATCAATGTTCTAATCTGTGTTCTATCAGCTGCAGAACCAGCAGTTTAAACGGACCAAACATAAAAATATATTTATACGATTTCTGCATCACCAGCTGAATACGTGTTGGGTTCCCATGACAACGTGATCCATACAGTGTGTGATGCTGTAACTGCACGGCTTCATTCAGTGGTTTTAGTAAAGTACAGCTCAAGGAGTTCACAGATGAAAGATTTCCCCTCTATGGCTCATAAATAACAGTCAGGAAACGTTTTGTTTAAAGGGAGACGCTTGTTGCAGCTGATTTAAACCAGAAAGTCTGAACATAACCTGCTCCACAGCATCAGTTACCATGGTGATCTAACCAGATAAAAACAGAAGTGAAAACGCTGCTAACCCATTAATCTGGCTTCGTAGTTCAGCCCTCAGGACAACCAGCTCTATACGGGGGTTTAATTCAGTTGATCAGATCAGAACTTTGTGTTTTAACGCAACTTTTCTGTGTTTCCAGTCATCACTGTGCTGCATTCTAACTCCTGTAAGGAAGTGAAATCAGTGGTGGAGTGGACAAGCGTTGCTGTATTTGTAGAATTGGAAATGTTTTGAACAAATACAGTTATTTTTGGAACTCATCATTCTTTAAGTGCAAAAATCAGACTTTAATCTTTATAGACGATGTGACGGCTGGTCAGGATACTTTAATAATACATTATCATGGGAAACAAATGCAGATATAAGAGGGAATATTATTGCTATGATCAAGATGCATTCATTTTTTACTGTTTGATGTTGACACAGGATGACTCAGTCCTTAGTTGTGTACCGTCTTTATTGCTTTGCTGCAGTTCCGTCTGCTGCCTCTGTGAATATTTTAAAGACGTTTGCATTCATCCCTTTTTGTTGCCACGTGCATCGTGACCACACAGACCTGATTACGTTTGGGACATAGATTTAGCTTTTTGGACTCATACATGGCTGTTAGTTTGCACCAAACTAGGACACATTCAATCCTAAGGCAGTCATACATTACTGTACAAAAGGACTAAACACCAGTTTCACATCACTGCCACAGGGTGACAGTAGCTGTAAAAACATAGTGTCAATTTAATTTAAAAAAAAAGTTTTGAAAAATTTCACTTTTCCTGGACTTTGGGGTCACATAGAAATGTCCTTATTGTTGAAAGAAAAGCAGTTTTTTCAATGAAGATAACATTAAATGAATGATAAATCCAGTGTAGACATTGTTAATGTGGTAAATGACTATTGCAGCTGGAAACAGCTGATTTTTAATGGAATATCTCCATAGGGGTACAGAGGAACATTTCCAGCAACCATCACTCCTGTGTTCTAATGCTACATTGTGTTAGCTAATGGTGTTGAAAGGCTCATTGATGATTAGAAAACCCTTGTACAGTTATGTTAGCACATGGATAAAAGTGAGAATTGCCTGAGTGACCCCAGGCTTGTGAACAGTAGTGTATATTTTAGAGTCATGAACTCACTACATGTTTGTGTTTTAGATGTAGTTTTATAGAAAGTGCTAATGAGCCCGTTGACTAGCTTCAGTCACAGGATGATCTCAGCATCATGGAGTCAGTCTGGGGTTGGATGCGACAGCAGAGACGGAGAAAGTTTAAATCCACTGAACATCTGGGGAACGTTCTCCTAGATGCTGCTTTAAACTCAGAGTCATCAGGACATATTGGTTTGCTTTGAGCTTCTTCTCTTCACCGCTTGAAGTTCATATAACAAAATAAAAACTTCCCATGCCAATGTTTCTGAAAGCATCCTCACTTTACGTTTAGTGTCTGGAAGATTGAACACAATTTGACTGAAATTCACTTTTAACAGAAAACCCAAGAAAATAATCTGACATTTGAAAACCATAAGAATGTATTTCTTGAAAATGAGTTGCAGATGAACACTCTGGGTTTAAAGCAAGGCTTGTAACAAAAATAGAAACACGTTTTTTCATACTGGTGGCCTAAAAGTGGTGATCATAGCTGCATAATACATTCCCTCAGTTTATTCAGTTTCCACCATGTGTCCTGGCAGATTGTTCCAGCAGTTCAGCATAAAACTCTGTAAACTTCGAAGGCCTGGAAACGATCATTCCTTAATTACATGAACATAAAACTTGGCTCCACTTTTGATTCTGATTGCGATGATGGTTGTGTAGCTGCTTCCTTTTGCTGCCATTCTGCTGCCAGTCACATGTGATGAAACCAGTTTAAACAGTCCTGATTGGTTCTTCCTGCTTCGTTAATGAGAAGTGATTGTTTCTGTACCAAGGTTTCACCAGCCTTCACACACACAGTATCAACTAGCTCAGTAAATTCAACGTTTTTTCTCAGACACATCTGATCATTTCCTTGTTTTCTGTGGGTTGTGCTTCAGTAAACTGTACATTTCTGTGGCAGCAGAAGCTGAACTCTGGAAACAGCAGCAGGTGAAGATGTTAAAATGCTCAGAGGAAAATGGAAATTCGACAATTGACAATTTTGCTGGCAAGGATTGTCTAAAACTTTCAGGCCAGCTAGTGAGCAGACCTCAGGGCTATTTTAAACTTTACTTTTGACTTAGTATAAGAACATTACTATTCCTATTATTCTGTGGGCTGCACCAGCCTCACAGTGAAAAGGTCAACGGTTCACGTCCTGGCCTTCCTGGGATCTTCCTGCATGGAGTCTCCATGTTCTCCTGTACATGTGTGGCTTTTCTCCAGGTTCTCCAGCTTCCTCCCACAGTCCACAAACATGCTGAGGTTAATTGGTGATTCTAAATTGTCTGTAGGTGTGAATGTGAGTGTGATTGTTTGTCTCTATGTGTAGCCCTGTGATAGACTGTTACCTGTCCAGGTGAACCCTGCCTTCACCCTCAGTCAGCTGGGATAGACTCCACCCCCCATGACCCTAATGAGGATTAAACAGTGTATAGATAATGATGGATGGATATTAGTTTGTTAAAAAATGCTATATTCCAGCTATTTTTTGCTAAAACTCCAAATATACCCAGACTGGGCTCAAAGCGTGCTGGTGGACTAATAAAGTATCGCGGTGTGATGACATTTGGACATATTGGATTCATACTTTTTAAATCTTGAACACCTTAACAAATTATGCATTTACCATCCTGGGTCATGAACATCCTAGAAGATGGGTCTGATGTGATGCTCCACAGCAGCCTAAAAGTTATGCTATCATACAAATAAACTGCATTTTACAGTCAGGTTTTCAACGAAATGCATTTTCTGCCACATTACATTTTAAGCCCTATTATATCCCAAACTGAGCTATTTTCCTAAACCGAACCAAAACGTTTTGGTTCCTAAACTGAACCAAGCTCCTGACACGTATTTATCGATGTGAAAGAGTCGGCCAAAAGAAGATATCTTCTTAAACCCAGCAATGCAGTTTACTAAACAATGAGTGAAAGTAATGAAGCCACTAGTCAATAAGAAACAAGTGAAAATGAAACTTAACTCTAAGAATGATGGTCTGACATGGGGTGTGACTCCTGATCTTCTGGATGGAAGCTCAATAGCATCCTCTCCTCCTTATTTGTGGCTCTTCAAAACCAAGAGCCTTTATGTGACAGTAAAGCTGCATAGTAGTGTCATGTTCAGAGATAGCGATGCTTAAAGAATAAAAACGGGACTAAGTGAATCTATATGTAGATGTATGCTGTCATTATATTAAAAAAACACATCAAAGAGCCACTTGGACTGATGGTGATGTTAAAAAAAAGGATAAAGCAGAGACTTTTAATTTGGGCTTTGCTCTCGGTGCAGGTAGAAACAAAAAGGAACTGCAGTCAAAGCTGTGTAGATGAAGGTTCATTATGTCGCATCTCTGCATGCGGAGGCAGCAGCAGCTCCTGAATATTCTTTATATCAGCCAAGAAAAACATTATTCAGGACAAAAGCAGACAATGCAGAGAGCGGGTAAATCCGGCCTAAATAACAAGCTCTTCTAAGCGCTGACAAACACCACAACAGCCAGGGGCAAACCTGCGCTCTTCATTACTGTGACCTCATACTCAGCTCGCCAAAGCTTTACGTCAGCTTTACAGTTACTGAATATTCTCTTCATTACACCACCTCCGTGCCCCCCTTCTTTCCCGCATGTCTTGTTATCATCTTAGCCAGTAATGCAAAGTGACGACAGACTGAGGCTTGTTCCGCCTTTGGGTTTGGGATGTAGCTCTCGGGACTTCATCCAGACCGGTAGAAAACAATCTTCTTCACTTGAGGGAGGGGAAAACAAAGGAAGAAAAGGCTGACGCTGTTGGAATGGAAACACATATAAATAAAGAGCTGGGGAAATACAACGCGTCCTGCTGCAAAGCATCGGAGCAAAGCTAACGAGAAGAGTCGACGGTCAGCAGAGAAACTACTTCCATGATTCTCCTCTGACTGCTTCAGGTCTAAATCCACCGTGCCATGACTCCTCCAGGTCCACCAATCGATGCTTCCCTTGTCTGACGGCTCCTGTACTAACACCCCCATCACCGACAGCCCTGCCTGACGGACAGCAGCCATGCCTCTTGCTGGCCATTACACGCTGTAACTGTTTCTTTATTTTCCTCCATGTGGCCTTATGTCACCCTCCGGACCCACGGAGAGCATCAGGCTGGATCAATCAGCTTACCCACAAAGCCCCGACTGTCCTCTATGGATAACCCATAATTCACCAGTCATGTGTCCCACTGACTAACTGCCTCTTACCATATAAAACACACATGTAAAGGTCACTGAACACAGGGAGGACCAGAGTCAACAAACCTCTAATGTCAAGGAGCCATTTTAACACCCATTTACAAACTCACTGTCCTATACTGAGAGACTGCAATGAAACAAAGCGCTCTAAATCAGATAAATATCAACCAGTCATGGTGGTAAATAACAGGCGGTGTGTTGGTGACAAAATACTTTGTCCTCAGTGTTCCTGGCAAACACGGAATAACACGCTTCATACGAAGAAATTGATTGTGTGAAAAAAACTGCAGAAAAAAACAACTTGCAAACCAAATTCTGACTTCAACTTCAAAGCACCTGTATCAACACAAGTCAGACGATGAAAGGTTAAAGAGACGTTTGCTGGTTGAAGCTCACCGTGTTCACTGATCATTGATAGAAATACAGCTAATTATTTCCCTACACATGGAAGCTACTTAACTAGACACTCATTTAGCTGAAATGTGATGTATCAAAGCGGTTACAGCACATGGAGGCAAAGGATTTACACACCACAAAAAGGCAACACAAGTTTGTTTGTGATTGCCTCATAAATTCAGTTCAATTCAATGTTATTTATAAAGCGCCAACTACAGTTCAGACTGTCTCTTTCCAGAACCCATAAGACTGAACATGAACGAATGAGGATGGATGCTGCGAGTGTTGTTGACTCTTGTTCTTTGAGTTTAGGTTTCTGCTACACAGTCGGGTTGAAGGAACTGTTTCCTGCACAGGTGAAACAGTCTAATAGAGTCCAGTGATTTCCTGGTAAGCTGGTCATTAAAAGCCTGTGGATGGTTGCAGCAGCAGTGGAGGCTGTGATCTGATGAACTTCTCAGCAAACACTTGGCTCTTTACACAGCAAGCAGACAATGAGGAACATTAGCATTCATTAGGAGTCGTCTTTCTGTCCACCCGATGAAAGCAAGCAAACATTTTTACTTTCTTTTAGCTCTAGTTTTGGTCTCCACCAACAACCACCAGAGAACCACAGCTGGCTCTTTACCTAATAAATGCTACACAATGTTCACCAGCTAGTGAAAGACGTCACTACAAACAGTCCCTTCACACAATACAGAGCCACCATCCATTATTAAAACAAGATTTCCTGATGAGTGCAGCTTTAAGGTTTAAAGGAAGGTAAGCCTGCTGCAGGTTGCAACATCTGCAGTTCATGTGAGAGCATGTGCAGGTATGGCGCTTCTCGTTGCACTTAGCTTTCCCATTTTCCTTCTGTTGCCTCACCAATTAAGACATTTCTCACCACATCTTCACACCCAGCTCCTGCATCTGTATTTACATGGAAAAACGTGCTATTTTTAACGACGTAAACAAGAGAGGACGGCAGTGGACGCGCTACAGATATGTAATGTGTTGTGTTTGAGCTCTATTGTCCATCAGGAGGGGAGCGTCAGTTAGAAAACAAGTTGTTGCCGATTGGCTTTCAGCATTCTCCTTGTTGTGCTTCTCCAACTGACAGTAAATACACGCATTTATTCACATGACCACGTGTCTTTCATGCTTAGAAATATGAGATTCTTTGCCAAAAACTGGCCCAACTGCATGAAAATATTACAGGGAAAAGAGGATGGAGCTAATCAGAACGGCAGTGGATCGTCTCCGGCAGCCATGATGGAGTCGGATCCTGCTTAGACTGGCTGTTAATAGTGCAGCTCATCTAAAGGTAGACAGGAAAACTGGTCTAATTTACATTCTGATGAACTAATAAACCAGTATTTATGGAGCCAGGGCACCGATTTCAGGGTTGGTGATTAACCCCACAACAAGAGATCAACAGTATTTAGACTCTTCATTCCTTTTCCATGTAGTGTCTTATCTGGAGTTCACTTTGCAGAATTCATGCACCTGCCCTTCAGTAACATTTATGGTGTCATGCTGAAGTGTAGCAGAGACTGTGCTGCTAACACAAGGAGTGCAAACCCTGAGGTGTGCTGGGTTTGCCTTCATTCCTGCTGACATTTAGCTACAAAGAAAGGATCGAGCCATCTAGGAAAGGAGAGCTCAGATCCTGATGGGGTGTATCGCTGCTGACAGGTGTTTCCAGCTCTCACCTCCCATTTGTTGTCCTGGGTTTTCCTCTTCAGCTGGATGTTCCAGTTCTCGGCGTCCATTTCGGCGCAGTGGGCGATGGTCATGGCGACTGGGCAGAAGAGGTCCAAGCCTTGAGGACCGTACGTCACCTCTGGACCCAGGAGGATCTCACAGCCTTCCAGTGTTTGGACACTAAACACACACAAACACAAATCACAAAGTAAATGCATTATATCGTAAAAGACACATAAAAGAAGTTACAGTCCTGCAGAGAACAGATAGTGTTTACGGAGGTGACACGTAAGCAGAATGACTCTCTTAGACGTTTTGTAATTGTGCTTTTTGATGGTCACTTGAAGATGCATCATAAATGTATGTTTTACTGCAAGGGAGAGCTGCCTGCACAGCGTAATTAAATGCTGTGCTGCAATGCTGAAAACACACTTTGGATGAGGCTGAGATGTTCTGATCACTTTCTTTCTTTAAGTCTCACAGTCATTATCTGTTATCTTTGGTTAAAAAAGGGCTTGCACTCAGCTCAGTCACGTAGTGCTTCGTGTTGAACACGGCATCGCTGTTAGCATCGTACAAACTCCACGCTGTGATCTTCATGTTACTTTCCCTATTAAACATTTTCTATTTATTATCTTAGAGGGCCTATATGTGCTTAACATCTCTCTTTGAGCCTGGGCTGCAGCACAGAAAAACACCAGCTAATGAGAGGAGCTTATGAAAAGAGGTGGGCTGCAAACAAAACATGCCTGCAGGCTTGTAGTTCCAGGTTTGACTGCCTGTGAGTGTGAGTGCCGTGGACCGCTGCTCCTTGAGTTCAAGTTATTGCTACACAGCTGAGCTGCTGGAATTAGTTCCAGCACAGGTGAAAAAGTCGCTGCGATTTGCCGGCGAGTTGGAGTGTGCTCATTAAAAGAGGCTTACAACAAACAGGTCTTGCCACTGGATGGTGGCAGGGGCAGCGGCGGTTGGATTTTAGAGAAAAAAGGGCAGGCAGGAGCATGACAGCAGAGAAAAACATCTCAGCAAAGCAGTCTAAGCTCCAATCAGTCATCACAGGCCAGAGATATGAGAGAGCTGAGTCGTTAAGACATCCTCCCCTCAACGAGACGTCGTGCAAATGAACAGCTTTAATGTGCAGCACGCTGCAGAAAAACTTTAAACTGACGGGTCGGCAACGAAGAGGAACGCCTAAAGATGTGTTAGTGCGGGATCAACACAACCGGCTGGAAAATTTAAAAAAATATACCTTCTGTTACCATTGGGTCTTATTTAATATCTTATTTGTATTTTTTCCTATCATGTCTGTCAGTTATGTTAGTATTCTATAAGTCAGACATGAGAAAGCCCTGTATCATGGAAGTGATGCTACCAAGACAGTCGGTTCCTCCAGTGAAAAAACCTGAATCTGGCTGAAGTGAATGCAATGAAGGAAAAGCGCCGCAATGGCTGAGTGACATCATTAAATATCTAGGCACTGGCCCATGCTTCTTTACCTTTAGGTTACAGGTTGTGTCAGGTTGTCTTTAAGCTGTTTATTTGTAGCTTTGGCTGCAGTCATTGTTTTGCTGGAAAATAAATTACCTCTGAAGTCGCACTTCTCTTGCAGACTGCAGGCTGTCCTCCAGTATTTCCCTCTGTTTTACTGCATTCATTCACCTTCTACCTTTACAAGCTTTCCAGGGCCTGCTGCCGAGGAGCATCCCCACATCATGATGTTGCCACCACCATGCTTTATGGTGTGCATGGTGTGTGCAGTGTTTAGTGTCCACCAGTTTGACTTAAGAGCTCAATTTTGGTCTCCTCAGACCAAAGAACCTTCTTCCAGTTGACTTTAGAATCGCCAACATGCCTTCTGGTGAACTCTAGCGTAGATATGATATGAGCTTCTTTCAACCTTGACTTTCTCTTTGCTACTCTCCCATAAAGCTTTGACGTGAAAAAGTGGAACAGAACAGTCCCACTTCGGCCAGTGGAGCTTGTGACACCTTCAGCGGATTTACAGATAATGCCATAATCCTTCCATTTCTTAATGATGAATTTAACTGGATTCTAAGGGATACCCAGTGTAATGGAAATTACTCTGGCCTATGCTTTTTAATAACCTTTTTCCAAAATTCCAATGTCGGTGAATGCTCTTCATAGGTACGGTAATTGAGCAAAAAATACTCGGTTTTATGGGGCATTTTTCCCCCACCGATAGAGGTAAAGGTAGAGGAAATGCAGACAAGAAACAAAGGAGAAGAAAGAAGGTGATGGCATACACCAAGAATAGTGGTCCGCAATGTTTTCAGACCATGGTGTCTCTTCAGAGAATGCTCTTGTTGTGGTACTGGGAATGAGAAAGTCCTATCACATATGTTGGGAATACATAGTACCATGATCAATGATATCCGTCTTTCACAAGCAACAAGAATCAGCCCGTGACAGCCACTTTTGAGGGTCATTAACATGTTGCAAGGCTTAGTTTTCTTTGTTGTTTGCTGGTTGTATACTTTTACCCGGTAACTTCCATCAGTCTGTTGTTAGAATTCACACTAAAATTAGAAGTAGGTGCCGGTAAACCAGACCATGATGTTTCAGTGAGGTCATGCTCATTGCTGTCCTCCTTCCTGCATTGCTACAATTCCCAGAAGACAAGCACAGCAAGTACAGCAGCTCAAATCTGTACCAGGAGGTCGAAAAAAAGTGCAGGGAAAATTTGGTTTGTTTTAATGAAATTATAAAGTGTTTTACACAGGGGAAAACGTTTAGGAGAATGAACATGTTCCACCGGTTTCATGTTTTTAATGGGTGATGTCATGGAGGGTTTGTCCGTTCGTATAAAGTTTATGTTTACAGGCTGCAGTCTAACATGCATATACCTATATGTAGCACCTTCAGAAATCTGGCTGTGTTAGATTTTACCAATGAAACTATGATAATACATAGAAATGGTGGTTGAGATTTCAAAAAGAAGCTCCAGAATGAAGCAAAGCAGGAATGTACAGGACACTTCATATTGCACAAATGCTACTGCGGCAGATTCTCAACAGCGAATCGAAGCCGACTCCACATACTTCCACATCTCCTACTTTCTCTTTCACATTCTCTCACTCGTTTGGTTCTCTAGAGGCCAGGGACTGCTCATTACTTTTCTGTATAAAAGACTCTGAGTTGACTCATGTTGCTGAGCCGCTCTGGATGCAGTATGCCACCATCATCACAGCGGGTAGGGGTTTTTTCCCACCGAGAGCAGCCGTGCTACAAGTGCATGCTCTCCCTGGATAAAAGCATCCTTTAAAATGTCCTGTGAATTACCCGACAATAACCGGCTGCTTACTTGCAACGCAATGATTCATACAGTCTTAATTGTCTTAACAGCCTCCGAAAAGATACTCCAACTTTATTTTTTCCTTTTGACACTCGCCCCCACCTCTTGCAAACTTTTCATAAAGAGACCTGTTACATAAGCTCCGCAGCTATTATAATAGCTCATCTGAATTAAAAGCTGCTGCTGTCTCTGGGAACACCTTCACGGTAAATGCTCTTTCTGGGCGCTGACATCCACTCCAGACTCACCAATTACTGCTTCTGCTTCCACCCTGAGGAGGGCTGGGGGTGGGGTACTGATTTTCTCTGGCTATCAGGGTTTGCAGGTACCGTCTTATTGCACAACCAGCTCACCTTCTGTCCTATGTCTCTCAGCTCTCAGTCGGTTTTTCTGCTATGTCAACAGCAGCCCTCCTCTCCACTGGCCCTGAGAGACCTCTGGATCCTTCAGCCAACAGCGCCGAGCCTGATCACACATTTAATGCAAAGTGTGGGCAAGGAGCAGATTACGTGCTCCTGAAGTAGCCTGCAGCTCGGGCTCCGGAGTCCAGCGGCAACCTTAAAGGAGCGCCCGAGGCTAGCGGTCTCTTTTCTCAATTCCACTTGTCATCACGATGAAGGGCTCTATACGGCGGCGTCTTGAGCTCCTAGATGAGGTGCATTATTTAAAGTGAGCAATGACTCACTCCTCGGGGACCCTGGGAGCCGTGCAAAGTGGCAGATTGGGCCGGGAGCGGAGACGGCGGGCTTAATAAATGCACACATTAGCACGCTCCATTAGCTTCACCTTTATTTGCTTGTAGTCTCCCACCTGTTTGTCCCACTGTGCTTTCGCCCATTTTTAAGTTGATGTAGACACCTTATGTGCCGCACGGACACATTAATCAAACAGGCATCTAGAGGTGAAGCTTTGTGAATCGCTGCAATATCCAGCAAAGACATGTCGCTTCAGCACTCCTCATTTTATCATCCTTTCAGCTGCAAAGACATCCATCAGAACAGCCTCAGTAATCAAGCATCATCACAGCTACAGGATTTGATTGAAAGAACGGCTCAGTTAAACATCAACAATAACTTTAATCACCAATCTGTTTCGAAAAAAAAAAATCCCAAAGCACTGAACCTTGATTTATAAAGCCATTATGGTGAGTATTCAACTAACTCTGAAACCACTTCATCTCCAGCCCAGGACCTTAGTGTTCTGCAACACACTTGACTGGAAAATGATTGTAAGCAACGAGGCTAATCACTTGAAACAGCTCACCATGCTATTTGGTCACTTATCACTGAGAGTGCTACTCAGATAACTAAAAATAATGTCAAATCACTGCACAAGTTCAATAAAGGCTTGAAGCGCTTACACAGCTGGCATTCAACCAGCGGTATATTTTGCCAAGCTGAGGCCTTACTGCGTATTTTTCTTGCTTCTGTACAGCAGACAGATTTTTGATTTTTGAATTATATTCAGAATGAATATTAATGTGTTCTTTTTTGCTGCCAACAGTATGAACATTTTTAGTGTCCTGTGGATGATTTATAGATTCTTCCCACAGAAAAAGTTCTCAGTATATACAAATTACAGGATGTAGGCACTAACCGGGATCACTGTTGGTAAACCTGATCATCTAACAGTCAGTTATCCAGATAAGGTCAATAAAGGACAGATATGAGTGTCTGTGTGTGTGTGTGTGTGTGTGTGTGTGTGTGTGTGTGTGTGTGTGTGTGTGTGTGTGTGTGTGTGTGTGTGTGTGTGTGTGTGTGTGTGTGTGTGTGTGTGGATATAAGCTGAGTCATGGAAATGTTTCAGCACAGAATGGAAAAGATGATGACCACACTGAATATCAATGTCGAATTTATTCTGCATCCCTTTAAAACAAACTTCTTTTCATATTTACTCCGCCAAGGGGGCGGAGCTTCGATGGAGTTCTATGAAGATCGGCGTTGGTTTGTCCATCTGTCTGTCTGTCTGTCTGTGTGTGTGTGTGTGTGTGTGTGTGTGTGTGTGTGTGTGTGTGTCTGTGTCTGTGTCTGTGTCTGTCTGTCTGTTAGCAACATTACTCAAAAAAGGACTAACGGATTTGGATGAAATTTTCAGGGAAGGTCAGAAATGACAGAAGGACCAGTTGATTGGGTTTGGGCAGTGATGCGGGTTATAGCCTGGATCCACGGATTTGTTAGCCGTCGGAAATGATACGATGACTGAGCAGTCTTAATGGAGTACTGCGCTCTTTGATGCGATCGTGCCTCAAAACGCACAAATATAAACATATACAGTACCAGTCAGAAGTCTGGACACACCTTATCATTTAATGGTTTTTAGATAATTATTTTCTATATTGCAGATTAATACTGAAGACATCAAAACTATAGAAGAATACATATGGAATTATGTAATAAACAAAACAGTGTTAGCCTTCAGTATTAATCTACAATGTAGAAAATAATACAAATAAATAAAAAGCACTGAATAAGAAGGTGTGTCCAGTGTGTAAACATAAAACCGTCAAACATGTCACTGACACAAGTGTTATTTTGAACATACACTTGATTTTTAACACTTTTAGGCTCCATTTTAACACTTTATTTAGTAGAAGAAACCTCAACAACATTCCATGTTCCCACCATACATGCTGGTGATCCGGTGGCCTTTACTCAAAGTTCTACTAAATCTAATGGACATTAGGTTTTGACTTTACAAATCTAAATCTGATCTAATCTCACAGTTGTTTTGAATGTTCAACCCTAAAGAAACAATCCAAGTCTATTTAGTGACTTCATCAAGACAACATTTCTGGTAGCGCCAGAAAATCTCAAATTATAATTAGCCACAAGAAACACCAGTATCAGTGTGTTCTATTTGGACAGCACTCTGCTCAGAGATTTTAGTGATTCACCGTGCAGGGACATGTACGATATTCTCCTCCTCTTCTGCCATCTAAATTAGGGCAGGGAATTGTTTGTATTTTATGATGCTGACTGTGATTCTGACTCCGCTGACCAGTTCTGGTTCTCAATGATTCTCGATTCAGATTCTGAGGGGCAGGTGGGTAGAGGGACGACGTCTGACATTAAACCGTGGGTCATAATAATCTTACTTCAAGGATGGTGATGGTGTATTTTCTGGTTTCTGTAATATTTTGAGGGTTCCTTGGGCTGTTTTACTGTAACAATAGCAGAGTCTAATCCCGTCCTTGCAAAACATTTTATAGCAGCATTTGTTAAATGAATGTGATTGTTACAAGACAGTTTGTCCTGTTCACCTGCTCATCAAGGAACTCAGCAACAACTGAGTGGATTTAGCTGCTGCTACACAGCTGCTCATGATTTACACTGTAAAAAATGTTTGTACATTTTACGGTGAAAAACTGTCAAACCGTGACGGTAAAAATCTGTAAACTCCAAAACAGTTTGATGCAGTGTATATAACACTGAATCACTGTAAACAGGTTCATCGGGAGAAAAGTGTGTTTTTTAGATTTTTTTTCTCTTGAAAAAATAAATTTCCGACTCCTGCTCAGTCAAATTGACCAGTTTTAAAGTTTGAAAATGTGAGAAAAAAAATGTTTTCACAGCGAAACTTCTGATGTCCGCATTTTCCAATATTTTTGGGAAATCTTTGAACTTTTTTTGGTGGAAAAAAAATGTTAAAAATGTTTCTACACCAAACATTCACAAAAAAAACAACCAAAATCCAGCGAATTTTACTGGATTTTGGTTGATTGGTTTAATGTGAATGTGAATGGTTTAATGTGCATGTTCTTAAAGAAAATATTATGTTTTACTGCTATATATATATATGTGTAATCACTTTAGCTATTTTTAGGATTTTTTGGAAAATTTTTACAAATTTTTTGAAAATATTTATAACAATTTTCTTGCCAAATTTGGGGGATTTTTTTTTAATAAAATTTTAAAGGAAAACTTTTAAGGAATTATTGGAATTTTCTTCCTGAAGGTTTTGCAAATTTTCAGAAATTTGGGGAATTTTTTTTGCTGAATTTTTGAATTTTTTTCAGACAAGGAAACAATATGTTTTGGTGCCCATAAATGAGGACAACAGGAGGGTTAAAAGCCCACCAAGACACAGAGAGATGAAACAATCCTGGATGTGCAGTAAATCCTGATCCTTACTGACAGCATCAGCCATGACTGGTGGTGCAGACGCCCTCATTACTGCCCTTTTTGACACAGATTATAGTCAGAGCTGGTTCCAGTGACCCGAGCCATCCTTGGTTATGCTGACAGGTCCAGACTGACGGAGGAGATCCCATGATGCACCTCTCCTCTCCCCATACATTCATCTAACTCTGCGTCTGCTCCCTCCTGTGGTTCATCCTCTCTGAGCGTATCTCAGGAGCTTCACGTTTCTGATCAGCGTTTCCTCTCCTCTCCAGCCTCCCCAGTGTTCATCCATGTTTCCGTCTGTCCTGTTTTTTCCCCGTTACCCTCCCTCCAACCAGCCGAGGCAGATGGCAGACCTCCTTGAGCCTGATTCTGCCGGAGGATTTTTCTTGTTAAAGTGTTTTTCTTCTCACTGTCACTAAAAAGCTGCTCACATGAATCATTTGACGTCATTGTATTTCTCTCTATAACACAAATGAACCCAAATGGAATATTTTAGTAGCAAAGTGAAACTGAATGGAATTCTTTAGTCAATTTATCTATTTATTTGACATATTTTGATCAAATAATTTAAAAAACCCTGAAATTCAGAGCAGTGAGCATGTCGTTTTCATGCTGTTCTATTGGTTCAAATGACACTGGAATTTACTTTATCTACAAAACCTCAAGTAAATAAAGGAGGAGAAAGTTTGGCTTTTTTTTGCAGTAAAATAAGCAGGAGCAGAGCAGAAACCGAGACAAAAAAATCAGTATTGAACCATGGGAATTAGGAATAAAGGCATGCTTCCAGGTGTTTAGAATGAATCACAAGCCGGAGGTCTAATAGCAAACTTCTGAATGTGAAAAATGCACTAGCGAGGTTATTACATTTAACGTGTTCCTATAAGTACGGATATGACGAGAGAATGACCTAGAACAGTGTTCCACCCCATCAGATCTACAGGACGGATGTCTCTCTCCTCATCAGTCCGCAGATGAACTCTTCTACCTTCAGAGGAGTCGGACATTTCACATCAGGATGGATCTCCCTTTTAAGTTACAAGGCACTTATTTCTAAAATGTGCCGCCACCTTGGCAGGGGACGCAGGACTTGTGAGCTCTGGACCGAAACCCACGAGTGATGTGTCCATCCAAAGATCTGTGCCATGAGATCAATGGACCATGAGAGCTGACGGCTTAGAGTGGGAGCTGCAGCGGCTCTCCATCCAGAAAAACGGATCAGCCGGGTCAGCCACCGTGGGCAGCCAGGACTCTGACTGGAGGCCAGGTATCCAAGCAGGAAGCCATGTCACACCTACGCACTGCTGCACTTCCACCGACAGCCATGGATAATAGATTATCATTGTTAGCCTCCAAACTGTATAAAACCGATCCTGCAGGGCACTTTGTGGGTTCTCAGAGGTTTCCTCTGATTTATGAAATAAAACTTAGCCAGGAGCATCCAGAACAATATATAATATACAGCACCAGGTCCCAAATGTTCAGCCTGGTATCCTTCAAAAGGCATACAGATGGAAACTAGTTTCATCATTAAAAGTTCTTCTGCTGTGAGGACAAAGCTGTTTCTGCCTCAATAGGTTGAGGGATTTATCTTACAACAAAAAGCCTCATAAAACCTCAGAGGCAGAAGGGAATATGTCTGACCGAAGAAAAACTGGCCTTCAAAAGATTTAGATGAGCCTTTGAAAAGCTTCAAGAGGACATCTTTTTTTTTTTTTACAGAATCTTTAATGGGACTCTAGGAGAAGTTGCCTGGACGGGGATTGGGGCCGGACACTGCAGCAGGAAAGAAAAGGACGCGATTCTCTGCATGTCCCGGCCTGCCAGGATGATTGACAGCTGGCAAGATGACAAGCACAACAGACCACAGGGAGAAATAAGGCTGTCTACAGCAAACATCTCACACAGAGTGACGGAGAAAAGAAGCACTTGAAAAGCACCGCTGTGGCCGAAACCAAATACTGTCAGGTTGGAGCCTGAAACATTTTGAAGTGTTTCAAAGGTGGATAAAGCAGTGGGAGAAACCGGATGCTTTCTGCTGGCAGGTAGAAATCCATACCAGCACATGAAGGCAGCTCCACACTTTCTTGTAAAGATTTTCGATTACACCATATACATTATAGCAGCTGTGACTGAACTGGATCTGCAGCAGAGCCAGAGATTCATGGGTTTCTGTGTGTTCTATTCTATGAGTCTAGCCCTGATGAGAACAAAGCAGAGCTGCTCTGACTCCTTTAAAGTCAAAACGCATGTATCATAATTCTGTTATAAAAGGGAAACTGTTACACTGCCGTTAAAATTGACCTCAAATACAAACACTCTGTCCTGACAGGCGTAAGTCACTCTCTCTGCTGCCGTCTGCGTCTCATTATCGGATCCACATCCCGGCCGTTTCTCTGCTAATGTCTGCATTTTCCAGGCTCTCCTTCCTTTGTGACTTTGCTGGAGTGAAGCGGTGTGAATAAACAGCGACACTTCACAGGAAACTGGAAACCCTCGTGCCTCTCTGCAGGGCAGAGGATGCAAACACTCCCCTGGAGAGAGGCTCAGTCCATCCGAGGGTCATTACCTAGCTGTGATCAGAATGCGTAATGAGCGTACTGCCAAGATGAAAGGCCTCCGGAGACGTCGGCGCCTTCCATTCCACCGACCGTGTCCATCAGCGCACCGTTCTCCATTCATCACTGCATTCATCATCGTTTAAACAAGCTTCCCGGGTCGTGACTTCCTCCCAGAGAGCCACATTGTTGACACCGTGAGGAGTACATAACTACATATTGACTCTCAGAGTGGAGGGGAGATCGGAGGATCGGAGGTTTGACTTTGCTTCCCTTTGAGTCGGTCGACTAAATGAAGGACTCTATCGCGGAGCCCCCTGGGGTCGAGAACTTGAGATTCTATACGGCAGCTGGGACATCAAAGCCCAGACAAGCACCTGTGAGGGGCTTCTGGAAATGAACACCCATATCAGGACACCTAGAGGACTCCTATGGGGAGCAGGAGATGGACTCGCTGGGCCCATCTGCCACACAGCCTGGGGGTTAACATGCAGAAACCATGGTGATGGGCACAGACCTACCCTCTGTATGTCTGCATGCACCACTGCCCACCAATATGAACACATGCTTACCTGTAACAACACCTATTACTGCCACTAAGACCCCAGCTATCCATCCATCCATCATCACAGTGAAGCGTATATTATTGAAACAGAGAAGGCGGAAGAGAGTGACGGGATGTCGGTGATCATATGTCTAAAGGAACATTCAGTGACACTTTACCTGGTCGGTCGACACGCAGCAGGTTAACCTGAGCGTTCAGAGCTGCACAGTGCACTGATTTAAACCCTCGAGTTTCTGCAAAATGAAGCTTTGCACTGATAGGAGGTGTAAAACTCTCAAGCCCTGGAATTTTAACAGTTTGGATGATTTTTTTTTACCAGCTCTGAAGCGATGAATTTGAGCGTATCACCATCTCTGAAGTCAGACTTGGTTCCAGTGTGATAATAATAAACAATTATAAACAGATTTAAAGTGTGCAATGTGGCTGTTTTCCAGTAAAGTGTCACTGCTGATATGATAACCGAGAACCAGGACGACACGACGTCCTCCATCGAGAGGAAAAGCAGTGTTAGATGATTAGATTAGACAAAAAAGCAGTCAACAAATTATGGTCAATCTATTTCCTTTTCTGTCCACACATCAGTCAGTGTTTTTGCTATTTAGCTAGTTTCTAAGACGTTAGTACCATCATCCATACACCTTAATCCTCATCAGGGTCATGGGGGACTGGGAGCTGGACTGTGGGAGGAAGCTGGAGAACCTGGAGAAAAGCCACACATGTACAGGAGAACATGGAGACTCCATGCAGGAAGATCCCAGGAAGGCCGGGACACGAACCGGGGATCTTCTAGCCGTGAAGCGACGATGCTAACCACTGAACCACCGTACAGCCCAACACCCCAACTACTACCACTGAAATGATAATAAAGGTAGCAATCAAACCTTAGCTGAGAGGAGCAGACAGCCCCTAACTGACCCTTTCAGCCTTTCTGTTTCCACTGTAGGACCCAACAGCATCAACATTAACTCTGAACGCTCAAAGAATTACTGAATGCAGCTTCGCTCTAGTTCATACAGGCATAGACTCAGGCCAGTCACAAGGTTCTAAGACGTCCAATCGCGTTCGCAGTCCTTTCCCTCCTCCCTGTGAGCGTGCTTTATAACTCAGGCAGTGTTCAGCCTTCACCTGCCATCCTCCTCCTCCTTGCTATTTGCTTCCTATTCAGACTGTATTCTTTAAAAACATTGTGAATATCAGGCTCTGGCGGAAGGTTTGTGATCTCAGGGTCTGTCTGTGTCACACCAAACACACACGGATGTCATTCTGAAATAAACGGTTCAAAGTGTCCTGTCTGAACTGAATGTGACTCTGAAATCAAATGATGGGGGTTTCTTATGTTGGCCTGTATCAATGAGGGCATGAAGAGGGCAGAAAAATGGCATTCTGAGTTTAACAAATCAGCGTTTTTCTTCTCTGAGTCGAGCGATCAGTGTGGAGGTCTGCAGAGCAGCGTCTCAGGGCTGCTGAGGACTGTTCTTCAAGAAAATGATCCTGCAAGATGGTTCTGTCGGAGGCGTAACGTAGCATAAAACAACCTATAGATGCATATCCTGCTCTTTATGTTGTAAAGAAAACACTATCATCCAAATGTCTGACCAACTAACAACTACTTGTTTTACCACTTCATCATTTTTAGCAGTTTCATCGATAACTTTAACCAGGAAGGGTTTCATATGAAAAAATCCAAACCAAAGATGAACGTCTCCCATTGACAAAAACATCTAAAACACGTTAGAGAAGCACACCGTACTCGAGGCTTGTTTCTTTTTTCTGCTTTGAAACCAATAAACCAGGGTGCAGTACGTGGTCAGAAGCAGTTCACGCTCCGGTACCCGTGGCTCTAATAAACTAGGAGCCAGAAACAAAACAAACTGTTGACCAACCGCTGAAGAAGAAGAAGAATTCAGGACAGCAGAAGAAGCAGAAACAGCCAATCAGTCATACGAGTTAAAGTTCACTACATCACAACCTGTTCTCATTTCCAACATGCCCAAATGATGACAACACATCCTGCAATCCTGCTGTTTTCTACATTTACTAGACTGAGCAAGATCAATATTTCTACTGCTTCAGTTACTGTATTATTATGCTGCGTACCAATATATCTTTCTTGTCCATACATACTTTTTGCTGATGTCCTCATGATTTTACAAGTGTTTTGTCTGATCTTATTTTGTAAAAAGGTAAAAAAAAACAAAAAAAAAACAACAAAAAATAAAACAAAAAAGCCCTCAAGTCTGCCTGACTTATAGCTTTTTCAGAAATGTCTGGAGGAGACGGAATGAGGGGCGAGTGGAGTGAAGCTCACCTGCTTTCACCATTTGATACCTTAATGCTTGCAGATTTTCTGTATTGGCAGTCATATTAATAAAAAAAAAACCATTTCGTATCATGAAATAATTCTGTTAGTACACAGAGATATTTTTTCATAGTTCTGAAATGTGACAACATCAGAACCATGATGGTGGATCCTGCATGACTTAAAAGTTTGGAAAATAATCGCTTAATGCCTGACAGACAGAACTGTCATTATTTTATTGACTGAAATGATCGGATAGGGTTAGTAGCGTACTTGCAGGTGAACCAGGAAATCCATAATTTGTGTTTATTTTTCATCCAAAAGTGGACGTAATGTCTGCTTTACGTTGGAGACAATGAACAAATTTACTGTAGCCTCAAAACTCCTCAGCGAACAGAAAAGCAACTAGTTTCATCAGAAGAGTAAGTTCTGTGGTTTATTCTGTGTTATGTGATGATTGGAGTTGGTCTGTCTGTCTGTCTGTCTGTCTGTCTGTCTGTCTGTCTGTCTGTCTGTCTGTGTGCAACATTACTCAAAAACAGACCAACGGATTTGGATGAAATTTTCAGGGAAGGTCAGAAATGACACAAGGACCAAGTGACTAGATTTTGGCAGTGATGCGGCTTCTAGTCTGGGTCCACGGATTTGTTAAAGATTTCTGTATCATTGCCAGATAGTGATTACTGTGATTAAATGTAATCTTTGATACTTTGTCACACAGCTGAGCAGCTTTATTTGATTTTTGTGACACCTTGCTGCAATAAACACCCCAAGAACATTTTGAAGAAGCCTCTAAGGGCGAAGCTAAATACATCATCTTTGTACAGTCGCCTTTACTTCTTATTAGATTTGTCTGACAGTTACAATCTGTCTACCTCAGATCATAAACAACAGCTCATATTGGAACTAAAGGGTGTGTGAAACCCGTGGACACGAACAAGTATATACTAGACCACAGTGGCCTCCAGTCCTACTGCAGTGTTAAAGAGAGGGACAATAAATCCTCTGATTTATCCTTAAAGCTAGAAATCTTTTTATTTTGTACTTGGAGGACAGACTGAGTGAAATGGGCATGAAAAGAAAAACCACCGGCTCATTAACTCAAACTGAACACAGACAATAGGAAGGAAGAAAACACAGTTCTGACATCAACATGCTTGAATCTAATTCTGTACTAATTAAGTCGGCAACGATGGAGCGCCAGTGATGGAGCGCATTAAACTTGTAACTGTAAAATCTGCTGCAGGCAGACCGATGTTACGAGGTGAAGGTCTGATCGACTCAGCGCTGCAGCTGTAATGAAAGTACCGGAGGACGGTAAATAATTAGAGGAGCAGGACAGTGAGGACGGAGGATGGAGAGTCAGGCCAGATGGATGATAAGATAGAGGCAGACTGACAGACAGATAGATGTTTGAAATGATATTTGGGTAAACTCTGGCCTCACCTTGCCTCTCCCTGATTGATCACCATGTACATCTCCCAGGACATATTTTCAGCCACGGCTCCATGAGGCACCAGCAGGCTGACCCCTGGAAAACACACACAAATGTGTCAACAGCAGCTCCAGCAGCCTGACAGGTAGGACAGGATAAGGACTTACAGCATGTCGGACACGCACAGGGCAGGGGCTATTTACTGGAACCTCAGCTCATTTCAAGGAGTAAACCTGACTTTGTCTTCTAATATGAATTTTAGTGTAAATAAAATGAACAAACATAGAAGTAAAATAAAAGGAAGCCTTATTTTGGCACACAGGACCTGATGATAGATCAAAAAGTTTGGGGTCATCCAGACAATTTCATGTTTTCCATGAAAACTCACACTTCTATTCATGTACTAGCATAACTGCACAAGTGTTTTCTAATCATCAATGAGCCTTTCAACACCATTAGCTAACACAATGTAGCATTAGAACACAGGAGTGATGGTTGCTGGAAATGTTCCTCTGTACCTCTATGGAGATTTTCCATTAAAAACCAGCTGTTTCCAGCTCGAATAGTCATTTACCACATTAACAATGACTACACTGGATTTATCATTCATTTAATGTTACCTTCATTGGAAAAAATCAGATTTTCTTTCCAAAATAAGGACATTTGTAAGTGACCTTAAACCTTTGAACAGTAGTGTAGATATCATAGAATCAATCAGGATGCAGGTGTTGTTTTTCTTGCATCCCATATGAAACACATTCCCAGTATTTATGCTGGATCCAGCAGTCATGTTGCCTGAGTTCAAACATTTGAATTTGTCCACGCCACTGAATGGACTGATTCATTTGGTATATTGACATGAAACAGCGGTTTCTCGGATGAAGAAGCAATCAGTGCAACGAGCGCTGCAGGAGGGCCGACGTTTAGTCAGTCAGAGCCGTGGGCGGGTCTAACGCCTCGTCAACATGTTGGAGAGCTGCAAGGAGGACGGAGGCTGCTGGATGACCATCAACAACAAATCTATTCCACATAGAATAAATGTATTCTCTTAATCTGCTCTTTCCACTCTTTAAAACCTCAGCATGTTGGCATAGCTACCATCAGGGTCAGATAACACTGGATTCAGGCACGTGTTGCTTTTAGTGACTGGTTTGGAAAAGTCAGTTCATTTCAGTTCATCACTTTCCAAAGAAACAGGCAGTGTCACATATTAAAAGTACAAATAAATCATTTTAAATCCGTCGTTACAGCGAAACAAAACAAACAACCAAACAGAAACAATCCTGAACATTACCACCAGCTAACAGAAGACATAATACATGTGCTTTAAGTATTAGTATTACTTCATTATCTTTAGAGGTCATATGTGTGGCTCGCCAGAAAATGCTGTCAAACAGTATAGACTATCCAGATTTTCATTATTGATATGATAATTGTTTTTTCATCAAGGTAAAATACTGTGTTTTCTGATGTGTTTAACTGTCTGGACATGTAGAGGAACTGTCTGAAATCTGACAAAATGAAAATCACATCTTCATTATCAATCAAATCATTGCTTCCATATGGAAAATAAATAGAAAAAACGTCTAAGTTTTTCCAGTTGCCTTCAGCAGTAAATGCATATATTTTATGTGTTGACAGTCCTCCTCATACAACCTCATTAGAACAATCAAATCTGAATCACGTAAACTCCATAAATTCTGTATGTTGTGAAGAAGGAAAGGACGTAGCTTATTATATTTTCCATATATGTTCCATGATAATGTTTGCAGTTTTTAATTATATATTATGTGTGTTGTTTATAAGGAGAGCGCACATTATGTTTTCCATATACCGTGTGTTGCATATATGTTATGCAGTCGTTAAATATTTAAAGGGTTTGCACATATTCTAGCTCCTCTTTAACCTTTGTCCTTCTACAAAGCTCTTCATAATGTTTGTCATTCACCTCATTCACACACTCCGTGACACCTGCAATACTGCATAGGCATATGTTTGTTATATACACACACACACATATACACACACACACATATATATATATATATATATATATATATGTGTGTAAAAATACAAAGAAATATAGTGCAAATGTAATAGAGAAAACAGAAATTGACAAGTTTTTACTCCAAAACAGCATCTTGCTGCGATGAAACAGCGGAACAGTTTTGCGTGAGGTGCAGAGGATGAGGTCACTTTAAAATACATGAAGGAAGGTTTTTGTAAGTGTGTCAGCAGGATTTTTTATTTTTTTATTTGAAAGAGAAGCACAGACACCGCAACAGTCTGGTTTTTACAATAGCATAAAGGTAAAGTTACGCAAATATTACAAAAAGTCTAATCATGAAAAAGCAAAGATTTTCTTGCACATTGACAGTTAAAACAGACATGGACAGCTGTATGTGTGTATGTATATATGTGTGTGTGTGTGTGTGTGTGTGTGTGTGTATAGCCCAGCACAGAGGGCCTTTTGTGCTATTATACTGTATTATACTATTATACTCCATTATACTGAATCAGCAGACTCATGTTGAGCTTCTAGAGGGACAATGATAATAATAACACATTTCTTTTAGCAGTAGTTTAGCTGCTGCTTATAACAGGCTCAGACTACAGGGCTTTTTACCAGTAGGTGAGATTTCAACAGTCAGTGCTAATATGTGTAGCTAACTTTAGCTTCAATTCTTACTGCTGCTTAGCAACATGTCATCGGAACGGCTGAGTCTGAGAACAAACTAGGAGAATTCAGACGAGGTGAAAAAGCACATCACAGGACCAAATAATGTGAGCTCAGACCAAGATCCCAGAGCAACTTCTCTGATTGTTGGGAGCCTAAATGACTGTAACTGCTGTAGTCTGACAGCAACAGGACAGAAATCATTCTCAGCCACAGCAACAAGCCACAGAGGCTCCTGTTACAGACATTTCAGTTCAGTGTTTTTTCTTTAAAACAACTGTCTGCCTGTCACTGGTTAAACTGTAAAACACTGTTTTCAGTTTTCCTTATTCACTGTATCCTATCACCTTTTATTCCTTTTGTGTCTTGTTCAGGTTCTCCTTGCTGTGTCCATGTGTTATTGAACAGCAAAACTCTTTAAATAATCCTGTGTACCAAATAAAGATGATGTCATGACTTTGAATCGTAAAGTTGAAAAATGACTTATTAAATCAGTTGCACGCTGAAGAATTCATTCACCAACAGACTTCATTTATCTGTTTAATCAGTTCTTAATTAAGAGTGTCAATGATGGGGTTTAGTAAATATATTACAGTTCCAGGTGTGAGTTTTAATGCTATTTGATTTGCAAACTAATCATCAAATTATAATTCCTCTCTTGGTGCTTCGTTCTTTAGGTGATTTGTCTCTACTTCTGCTTATATCAGGTGAGGAAAAAGCAACGAGCCTAAACATACAGTATAAAAACTTTTTAAAACTTAATTTGTCAAGAGGTAACCAGAACTCTGACTGGACCAACAGTCTCTCTGCAAAATATGCTTTCAGGATGCTAAAAATAAAGTAAATGAGAGGTTTTTATTCCACCGTAATGACGACAATCTGGAACAAACTAAACACATTTGAGTTAAGCTGTAAACAAGTCAGTCTGAATGACACACTTTAATCTGGAGGAAATAAAACACTCTTTCTATTCGCTTTGATCTCTCAACCAGTTCCATTTGCTTAACTTCAGATTATGCATCTTTGAAGAAGCCAGTGGAGGTTTTTCTCAGCGTGACAACAGATCGACACCGGCCCTCCAGTGCTGCCTGACACTATTCATCTGCTGCTGAGTGAATGGAAACGCATTCACAGTGAAGCTCAGAAAGCACATAAAGGCCCTGCTCTGCAAATAAAAGGTTCAGAGGAGCAGAGAGCGAGATGACAGATAAAGAAGGGTTTTGGCAGAGCTCTGTAAAGAGAACATGTTGGAAAAACTTGCCCTTGTCTGAAATGTAAATTCTAAAAATGTGTATTCTTCTTTTATAGCGGATGCATCATTTTTAATCGGTAGATCAAGACAAACACCAAACATGTGATTTAACACAGAAAAGCATTACGTCGCATCACGCATAGATACAATGTCAAAGAGGGGTGAGCTTTACATGGAACAGACACTGCAGCAGAACGTAGAGGATGAATTGAAATGCTGCACAGCTGTGTAGGACAGATCAAAAGACCATAAAAACAAGAAGCTGACAGCTTTCCTTTCACTTCGAGTAGTTCTGGATTTCTATTATTCTTATCTTTATGTCTTATACTAGAAAGAAAGAAAGAAGCTGGATGTTACACAGAGATGGTTTTTGAAGGGACTTTGATAGAAAGAAGTGGACTAAAGTTTTTGTCGGCAGCAAGCAGCAAAATCTGAGGCTGAATACTGAGTCAAAAGCAGCTCCTCACATATCTGCTGGAGGTGATTCAGGTGATTCCAAACGTGAGACCTACGTTAAAACGTCCAACTTTACAGCAGAGCTAATCATATTTACTGCCTGGCACAGAAAACGGTTTACATTTCTGCAGCTAATCTTCTGCAGCAGCTACAGTTCCCTTTAACTCGCCCATTTAAATTGTAATGAAACTTAAAGTTTCGTGTATTTATAGGTGTGACTGCTCTGAGTGACAGGTAGGTGGCGTCATGCAGTACACAACCCAGAGACAGCTGCAGTACCGGCCTCATACGGCAGGTCATTCCAGCATCTAATAGCTGGACTAGATATGTTTTACAGATGTCTGTGATTCAGTTCCTCTCAGTCAAAAAGAACATTTCAGACGTCCGGATTGTCCTTCGCCTTCGGACCAATGATGTCACTTTTATCATTGATGTGTTTCGGTCTTCTCATTATGGATATATCCAGCATTCAGCTGCATGCATTTACTATATTAAATTAATAACAACATGATGACACCCTCCTGTGTTTGTCTGTGGTTTAGTGTGTTTGTCAGTCTGTCTGAATGCATGGGTGGGTGTACGGCAGGGCTATTCAATTAAAAATTGACTCGGGCCGGATTTTCAGACTAAGAACATGAGCTGGGCCGGACGTTTTTAGCAGACAGTGAGCAAAGTTAACCATTTAAATTAAACACAAACAGATAAGATAACAAACACACTGGATGTTTATTAACGTATTGCCACATCCAAAAGGACATAAACACAATAGAAGAGCAGTACTTAAACTAAACCTGTGCTGAAATACTGCTTCCTTAAATTTTACATTTCAAACGCACAACTTCAACACATTTTGATAGGTAAATATAAGCACAGGTTAAGGTGCATATGAACATAAAAACTAAGTGCCGATTAGAAACACCATCTTTTGTTTTGGTCACATCTCAAAGTGCATTAAAAAGAAACTTGCTTAACAGTAACCTTTCAGAACTTGAGACATTTTTCGTCTTTTGAAATAACAAAAAACAGAGTTTGTCCCTGTCCATATTTGGTCTCATCTGAGACTGTCACATCTTCAGTGCATATAATCAAAAAAAAAATAAACAGTAGGCACAGTGATAGTTACTATCCCTTTGAAACAAAATAAAGCTGACATCAAAGTGCATAATAAAGTGCAACTAAGTGAAATAACTGTCAAAACAAAATGTCTTTCTTAAATATTAAACTTATAATAAGTGAACAGAAAATAGTCACATGAATACATAAAACTACCTTTAGTGTCTGCTACAGCACGCTGCTTTGTTGCACTTACCATGTCTCGAAGACATCTGTGGCGAGAACATCAACCCTGCGAATGTTTGACGTGTCAGACAGGGGTACCTGCTTGATAGCTGATGTCACACTCGTCTTAACTTTATCGTCCGTTAAAACTTCATCCACGACAGCCAACATGCAGTCCTTCACAGTTTCTGAGTCTGTGAACGGCCTCTTTTTCGTGGCCCTTTCCTGAGCTGTGCAAGTCCGCTTCATTGTAGTACAGCTCCGGTTGTAAGATGCAGTCAAACTCTGAATTATAGCCGCTCTCTCATGACATCCCTCGGGAAAGTTTGTCCGAAACGTGGCATGTTTTTCCAACGTGGTGTCTTCTGACATTATAATCTTTCAGCGCTGCAAAGCACTCGTTGCAGAGTAAACGCATTGGTTTGGCGTTCGGACTTGGTGGTCAATAAATAAAACTTGTCAGTCCACACAGGATTAAACCGACGGTTTTCCTCGCCGATTTGTCGTTTCAGGATAGAAAAAGATATGCTGCTATTTTCGCCTGTATAGAACTGCTAATGTTAACTTTTCAAAGGCGTCTCCTCAACGCAATGCATTGTGGGTTAGGTGCTAGGTTACGGTAAGTGTTGCATTCAATGTTTGCAATAATGTTGGATTTTTTGTAAGAACTTGTCAGTGTTACTGAAAGATGTTTTTCTGTTTTTCTCGACCCAATCACTCGGCAGTTACTTTAGGGCCACTCGAGGGTTGCTTTCGGGCCGCATGTGGCCCGCGGACCGCTAATTGAATAGGGCTGGTGTACAGTGACATGGCAGATCCGTTCGTGTTCAGATGACTTCTTCAAAGGATTTAGAGGAGAAAAGAACGTATTACAGGTTTCATTAATTTTTTCTCCTTCAACCTGCTAATATCTCTGCTAAAATGTGTTCTGTAAGTAGGTTAATCCAGTGAGTGATATGACAAGATTTTCTCGATTTCCAGTTTAGAAGGATCATTTTCCTGTGAGAAATGAGTGATTTGTGTCAGTATTTTGATGACTACAGTCTTTCAGCAGGCAGAGCGATGACAACAATGAGATCCTGCAGCTAAAGTGAGCTGATAAGAGTTTCTCAGCTGATGTTAGAAGGTCCGAGTGGCATGGAAATAACCATCTGTGCCTCGTGAACAGGTGTCTGTCAGCCACTCCCACTTTAATCACTTTAATGTGGTTTCTATGGAAAGCTTTATGTTGTATGAGAAGGTGTGCTGGTGGTCAGAGAGATGATGGCTTTACAGATTTGTGTCCAGAAGTCTGTTGGGTGGTAGAGCCAAATTATTTTCCCATTTTGCAGTTGGGAGTGTTACAGAGGTATCTGAGATGGATTTATGAGTTGTAAGGTTTTAGGTTGTGATTTTCAGGATCTTCTCACTCTCACTGAGCTCAGAGCATTGTGATGTGATGTTGGTTTAACTGCAGATTTTAATCATTGGTGTTTATAATGATGGACTGGTTGTTCTGTAAAGGCTGATGAAGACAAGAAATTCTGCTTGGTTGCCATGATGACAAGCAGACGGAGCTGTTGGGCGTCTGGACTGTGCCACACTGGGGTGTCTCTACATGACATGTCATTGGTTTTCCAGCAGGTCATTGGGTTGAAGAGATGGTGCAGTTCTTAGTGACTCAGTTTCTGGTTGGAAGGGAAGGTCTGCAATTGGTTATCTTCTAATTACAGCCTTGAACTTTGGTTTTTGGACAACAATTATAATGTTGAAGGGTGACGCACTTACTTTGAACAGTGTAGTTGTACTTTTGGTTCAGTTTGAATAAGTATTGTAGCTGATAGGCCGAGAAGCAGTGCGGAGAGTTTGGTGCTTCTGGGCCACGCTGTGATTTTCCACTTTTCAATGCTGAAAGTGGAATAGTGTTTTTACAGTGAAGTCTGCTTTCATTCAGTAAACATTTAGCGTCAGATATTAGTGCTAGTGAGACTGCTCTTTTAGGAGTACTGAGGGAAAATAATGATGTGGAGAGAGGAGGGCGAATGGAACCGCATTTCTTCTGCAGTGTAAAATTTGTGCACTATGTAAAGAATAAGGCGACTCAAAAACATTTTCTCCAGTCAGTGTCCATTTAAAGCCAAAGCAATACAAATGCTAGAAATTTCAGAAAAGAAGTGATGATTGCAGTCTGGACAATACGTACTTGAGGTTACAATAAATGCATTTCATTCCTCTTCATTCCTCATACAACCAGTGAATGAGGTCAAGTTTGGGAAAAATTTGAGTTATTGTTGACTCACACCATCTCCCTGCCTTTGCAAGGTCTCTGCAAAATACTGTGGAAGAGCTGCAGTCATTCTGCTGAGTGTGATATGATCCGAATCCGACGCTCCGATGTTCAGCCGGTAAACGGTGGACTGCTCCCTGCTGGCAGGGAAAGGTTACTGCCCTGAGTAAGGCCAATGAGGACTGACAGACGCTCCACCAATCTGTGGTGTTGAAGACGGTTAGTGTGAGCCTCAGAGTGAAGCTCTCAGTCTACTGGAAGATCTAAGCTCTTATTCCCACATTCTAACTCAGGCTCAGGGTGAGGAGCTCAGACATCAGCACTGATCTGTGGTCAGAGTAGCCTGCTGAGGTGGTCTGAGCGGCTTCCTAGGATGCCTGGACACCTCCTTTTAGAAGGGACCATGGGGCAGATCTGAATAACTCTGGGTTCATGTATTCCTGCTGGCCAGCTGGGATCCTCCAGGAAGAGCTGAGGAAGTAGAGAAGGACCTGCTGCCTCCATGACCCACTTCTGGATAAGCAGCGGCACATAATGACATAATGATGACATCATCACTAGGAATGCAAGTGATTGATTATCAACCCTAACCCTTACATCAGGGGTGTCCAACATGCGGCCCATGGGCCAAAAGTGGTCCTCCAGAGGGTCCAATCCGGCCCTCAAAGTGTAGAAATTCCAGAGAAGACATTAACTGCAGATTGTAAATTAGTAAAACTATAAATTTAAAATAATTTCTAGACCATGGCAAGTTGCTTTGATCATAAAGTAAAATACTAGATTGCTCATTGTTTTTTGTGTCTCGTTTTTGTAATATTTTGTCTGTTTTTGATGTTTTTTTGTCTTGCTTCTCATCTGATTTTTGTTGTTCGTCTCATGTTTCTGTCGTTTTGTGTTTCCTTTTTGTTTTATGCTTGTGCTTTTTGTCTTGTATTTGTCATTTTGTGTTTCGCTTTATTTGTTGTTGTTTTTTTGGCTCATTTTTGTGTCGCATTTGTCCATATTTTGGTTACTTTGTGTTTCCTTTTTGAAATATTTTGTGTTGTTTTTTTTGCCTTTTTTTGTCTGACTTTTGTGGTTTTGATCCTCCAGTAAATCCTCTATGGTTCATTTCCAGATGTGACTAAATGTTGTGTTCCTTTGTAGACACTCTGTGATCCAGAAGTTGTAATGTAGAAATGATAAACTGAGGCTGAATGTTGATGAAACTGAATTTATTTTTCTTGATAAATTTCAGTTTGTTTGTAATGTTTTGTAAAAAGATAATTCCTTAAATGTGAACATTTTCAGAATGTACTTTGTTGCACTAAAACAAAGGAACCATTAGGAGTTGTGGTGATTTATAGGTTATTATGCTGTGATTTTACTGGTCTGGTCCACTGGAGATCAGACTGGGCTGAATGTGGAACCTGAACTAGAATGAGTTTGACATCCCTGCCTTCCATGAACTGGGAACACTCCTGATTGATCTTTCATTTCCTGTTTGACCAGTCTTTCTTTAGGCATCTATGGATTGTGAGCAAGTCTCTTACTGAAAAATGTACATTGTTTGTTAAATGGATATTCTACACACCCAGTGGTTCCACCTCGTCCTTCTAAAAACACTGTTCTGACACTAACTTAGTGCAGCTGCTTTTACTGGAAATTTAATGTGAAAAGTGGAGTTTGTGTTGTGTTCACGGACTAAATAACTTTGCTTTATTCACAATCATTTTTAATATAAAAAGCATGTTGCATTATTGATCATACCTAATTAGCTCAGATAGTCGGTGTGAAAGATCTTCAGAAAACCAGTCCAGTTTTTGGGAGGTTCTGACTGTGTGTGATGTGTTCAACTCCTTTGTAAGGAACACATTCCTGACTAGTGAAAACCAGTCTCCCAACATCTTAACTTCTGAATTTTTACACAGAAAATCATCTGTCAAGCGTTCAAGAACCTGGTGTGACAGATGTTCAGGAACTTGAAAACCATTCTAATAGAATGAACAGCAGCACTGCTAGCCGAAGTACCAATTAGGAACAGAAATGGATGAAATTACTTGGTATTCTCAAAGAAATAAACAATTATCTATTTTTTTCAGAAATAAACAACTTTTTGGCTCAGATTCATTGGTTAGTGGTGGACCTTCGGACACGTTCATCCCTGTAATGTCTGACCCTGTTCTAACTGCTGTCAGACTGGTCAGTCCCGCAACTAACAGTTATTTTAACTCTCGATTAATCTGTTGATTATTGTTCTGATCAATGAATCAGTTGCTTGGGTTATAAAACAAAAGAAGGTCATGAAAAATATTGATCAGTGTTTGTCAGAGAGAATGAGACGCTCTTAAAATGTCTTATTTTATCCAAAGATGCTCAGTTTACTGTCAGAGAGGCGTAAAGAATCGCATTTAAAAAGGTGGAATCAGAGAATTTAAACTTTTTCCTTAAAGTAACATCAGATCAATTAACTGCTTATCAAATACTTGATTAATTTACCTGCTGACAGCTCATGGATTCGTTGCTGCAGCTCTACAGGGGAGGGTTTCTTACAGTAAACTGCTGTTTATTGTGCATTTTCTCCATGTCATGTGTGTTTTCTGTGACATGTCTTCTCCATGTTTTTGTTTTTAGTTCATGCATGTTTTCTTAAATCTCTGAGCCGTTGTACAGGAGACAGAAGGTACACCTACTGAACGTGTTCAGAGAGGTTTGTGCATTATGACAGTTAATTGGAACATTGTTTCTACACAGAGCTGCTGCAGCAGAAATATTATTTGAACTAAATTTTAATTGGCTCTTTCCAAGCTGTAAGCATTCAGATCACCTCCCTTGTGTTGGGATGCAGCTTGAATCCATACTTTAAAAGGCTGAACTTAAAAGTATTTGTGAACCGTGCAGCTATTTTGGTGCGAATCTCTGAGGTGACCAGAGAGCTCCAGTAATCTGCGGTGAAGTGCTGCGTATGGCCGGCTATTCAGTCTAATGAATAGCGATCCCTGCAGACCGGCAGAGCGAGAGCTGCACTCGACAGCGATGACTCCTCCACTCAGACCCTCAGCCTGAAAGACAAACGCAGGAGGCTGATTTCGCTTCACCTCTCCAGGCCGGCCGAGGGCCACCGCCGCGTACGTGAGGACCGCGGAGGAGGGCTGAGAGTGCAGCGGCTTCCACGGACTGCTGACCTCCTGACAGCTGTAACGGTCCGTGCAGACTCCTCCAGTCGCTCCATTTGTGTTGGCAGGACATGATGACAGCGCGACCCCGGCTAGCCTGAGAGCCTACGAGGATGAGGAGGAATAACAAACAGCCACCTGACCTGGCAGCGGCACTGATGGATCTTTTAACAGCCTACAGCTGGTAGTCTGAGGACTGTGTTTACCTACGAATAGTGAGAACATGTCTTTGTAGCGAAGAACACACTTCGTCAAGCTGAGCGACGCTATTAACACATCTTACTTTACCCTGTAAGTCAGGGGTGTCCAACATCAGGCTCGCGGGCCAAAACCGGCCCTCCAGAGGGTCCAATCCGGCCCTCAAAGAGTAAAAATTCCAGAGAAGACATTAACTGCAGATTGTAAATTAGTGAAACTATAAATTTAAAAAAAATTTCTAGACCATGACAAGTTGTTTTAATCATAAAGGAAAATACTATATTGTTCATTGTTCTTTTATCAATTTGTGTCTCATTTTTGGAATGTTTTGTCTTGTTTTTTTGCCTTTTTTTGTAGTTTTGATCATAAATAATTGTTGTTTTGTCATTTTGTTACTCATTTTTGTAATGTTTTGCCTTGTTTTGGTTGTTTTTTGTCTTTTTTTGTCTGATTTTTGTCATTTGTCTCATATTTTTGTGGTTTTGTTTCTCATTTTGGTCAGTTTTGTGTTTCCTCCTTGTCTTGCTTGTGTTTTTTGTCTTATTTTTGTCATTTTGCATTTTGCTTTATTTGCTGTTTAGTGTGTCATTTTTGTCCTTTTGTATTTTTTCATCTCATTTGTGTTGTCCGCTTTTTTGTTGTTTTGAAACGTTTTTGTCTAGTTTTTTGTCTGTTTTTGTTTTATTGTCTCGTTTGTCTCATTTTTGTAATATTTTGTCTTGTTTTGTTGTTTTTTTGTCTTTTTTTTGTGGTTTTGATCCTCCAGTAAATCCTCTGTGGTTCAGTTCCAGCTATGACTAAATGTTGTGTTCCTTTGTAGACACTCTGTGATCTGGAAGTTGTAGTGTAGAAATGATAAACTGAGGCTGAATGTTGCTGAAACTGGATTTATTTTTCTTCATAAATTTCAGTTTGTTTGTAATGTTTTGTAAAAAGATAATTCCTTAAATGTGAACATTTTCAGAATGTACTTTGTTGCACTAAAACAAAGGAACCATTAGGAGTTGTGGTGATTTATAGGTTATTATGCTGTGGTTTTACTGATCCGACCCACTTCAGATCAAATTGGGCTGAATCTGGAACCTGAACTAGAATAAATTTGACACCTCTGCTGTAACTAGTCAGAAAAGCAATAAAACACATCGTATTTGATGCCTCCTGCAGCTTCTTGAGCGTCACAATCTTCTACTGTTGAGCGTGAAGATGTCAGCTGGGATGCTTTGACGGATGCGTCTAAACCCTAAGAAGGTCCGTACTGTTTGTATTGGATTCTACATGCATCTTATCCTTAAAATACTTTCAGAGAACAGAGACTTGGACTCCCGTCTGAACAGTCAAACTTTTAAGGGAATCAGCTTCATGTTGTTAGAGTCTCTGTAGCTTCAGAGTCGGTCCTCCAGGTTCAGACCACACACTATTTTAGTGTGAGCTTTAGCTTCCTGGGCTAGGACATGACAGGCTACATGTGGGTCCCTGTCCTTCATGCTGTGTGTTGTGAAAGCCTAAGAAGAAAGGATTTTCTGTCCTTCACATAGAGAAGACAGTATGGGCTGCCTGTTCTTTACTCTGCCTTTCTCCTGCTCTGCAAGCGAAACTTCACTTTTTTTTCCCACTTTTGATGTCTTGCACATGGTGGAAGTTCTCATTGGAGGGAAAGAGAAGGCAAAAAAAAACTAAGCCTGACTGCTTTTTTGCTGCAGTGCCATGTATGACAGATTAGACCTCTGTGGTGGTCGTCTACCATACACTACATAAGAGGAACCAGTTACTGCGCTCGTCCTCAGTTCCTCTGCATAGATCGAGCTGATAAAATGCAGTCTGAACCTGCTGGCTGCTAAAAGTTGGATTGAATGTACATTTTACATCTTGATCACCTGGACTGCAGAATGAGGAACAGGTCTGCTGGAATCTGTGATGCATACTGCAGACAGCGCTGAGAGACTTTTACTGTCAGGAGGAGAGATAAAACCTTGACAATCCTGACAGACAGACCTCATCTTTTATTCCCTCAGTCTGAGACGCTGACCTCTGGGAGGCAATCCGAGGCGCCTTGGGCGACCAGAAATACAGCAGCGCTGCATTTCTACAAGTTTATCTCCCAACTGCAATCAGCAGGAAGTTCTACGTCCTGCTCACCAGTTTCATGTTTTAATTGATTCTGTGTTTTACTTTTGCTTCTCTACATGCTGATGATGTCCCACTAATGTAGTTGTTTGCGTAGTATTTTCAGAATACTGCTTTGGTGAGCCAGTAACACTTTTTAACAGTTACTCCACCAAAGTGAAAGCTGAGATGTATGCAGACTTCTTTGGGTCTGTTTTTAGGCAGTGTGCCGCCTTCTACTGTATAATCTTTTTTTGTTTCATTTAATGAATCTCAGAAAAGATAGATGATGCTTTCATGACGCACACAGCAGAGAGTTTATGAGAACAACAATCAGGGTGGCAGCTGAGAAGATCTGGTAGAAGATGTTGCGTAGTGTTGAGAGCGTGGAAAGGCTGCACCTAAAGCTCAACAGATCTGCTTCTGATGGCTCATATAATGAGAATTTACTGCAGCCTCTCATCATGGAGGAACACTGAGCAGGTTTTCAATAGAAACACAGAACGTGACTGAGAGTGCTTCTCCAGCTGAACCTGAGCTCACCTGTGTTTGGAACCACCAGTCGCCCTCCAGGGTGGCCAAAGACGCCGCTGGTCCTCAGCTGCTCTTTGCAGGAGCTGAAGGGCCCATTGAGGGTGAGCAAGCCCTTCTTCCGCCCGTCCATAGTGCTGCAGCAGTCCCGGCTCAGGTCGCGGGGGAAGGTCTCGGCGGGACCTTTGGCGTGGAACTCTGCCCGCTCGGCCACGCCCAGCGAAACCATGAAGGAGCTCTGAACTTTGACCTTGATGTCGGGGAGCGGGTCGAACAGCTCCTTGTCTGTGGCGTCCTGGAAGCAGAGGGGGGTGCTGTACGTCCGGCCCACTGTCAGGTCGGGCTGCATGGAGGAGTTGAGCAGCAGAGGGTTGCCTACAGAGATGGAGAGATGACACAGCCACGCCGTCACCTGAAAGCTCTGCTCACATGGGATCATATTATGCAGGAACTTGTTTAATTAATGAATCAAAGCCCAGCCTCTGTGTTTCCTGAACAGCACTCACACAGGATAATGAAATTCACTGGTGTCCCAGATACAGCTAAACAAGGTCAAGAGTGGACTACTTTTTTTTTTTTTTTTTTTACATCTTGATTTAGCAAATGAAAAGTGGAAATCTGAAAAAGGTTTAAAAGCTGTAAAATGTGCCAAAAATCATTTCATTTTACACGACAGGAAGAAGATAAAAGGAGAAAGAAGAGGTGCCACTCAGTGTGCATGGATTAAATCCTATCAGGGCTTTCTGTCGCAGTACAGTGCCGTAGATTATGTTTAACACAACTGTCATGTTTTTTCTAAAAGCAGATATAGTGGATTTGAGATTAAAATCACCTTTAATCACCAGAATTAATGCTAGTTCCTGGATGTGCCCTGGTGACATTATCCCCAGGTCAAATCAGGTTTAGGAGCCACATCTCTGGGCTCTTTCTCCCTCAAATTTCTTGCAGCTGACCAGTGAAGCTCCAGCACCAATTAAACAACATGTCTGGGCAGGCGACCAGAGCATCAGAGGTAAGGGAGCGCAACCTGGACAGAAGGTCCAGGGCTCGGAGCCACGGCCGGAGCGTTAGATTTAATTACCAAGCACCACACACAGCTTGATCTCCATAATCCATCTGCTGGAGTCAGCTCCTCTGGACAGCGAGCCGTCCTCCTGAAGGACGGCGGGGAGGCCAGCAGGGTCGAGGCGACTGCTCTGTAAATGAGGGGAGTGCTTCAGCGCCCAGCGTGGACCCAGCAGCCTGTGGAGGGAGGCGTGGGGCGTCTTCATCTGTGGCCATTAGATGCGACGACGCTGCCAAACGGAGCGAGGAGCGCCGCATCGATCTGGCAGACCGGCGTGGCCCTGGATGAGCCGTGCCAAGATAGCGGCGAAGTCACCGAGTCCTTGCTGCCCAGCTGTTGCCTGGCGAGGGGTGCGAAGCGGGAGGCTAATGTTGTTTTATTTTTAGGGAAATCATTAATTATCGGGGGTGTGCCTTGTGATGAGCACTTTGGAGTGTGTTAGTTTAGATTTATTCTTTCAAAGCACAACTTTTCCTCAACAGAATTATTCCTTTGTTAAAATGTGGAGTAAAAACAGCAGTTTATTCACATTTATGTAACTGTGCTGCTGTACGTATGTAGTGGGGCTCCATAAATCATCATCCTCACTACCTCACTATTGTTCAAAAGTTTGGGGACTAACCCTAACCCTATTCACGTGCTAACATAGCAGCACAAGGGTTTTCTAATCATCAATGAGCCTTTCAACACCATTAGCTAATACAATGTAGCATTAGAACACAGGAGTGATGGTTGCTGGAAATGTTCCTCTGTACCCCTATGGAGATATTCCATTAAAAATCAGCTGTTTCCAGCTACAATAGTCATTTACCACATTAACAATGTCTACACTGGATTTATCATTCATTTAATGTTGTCTTCATCGGAAAAACTGCTTTTCTTTCAACAATAAGGACATTTCTAAGAGACCCCAAACTTTTGAAAGCACCAAACTAACTCAGTAAATTTCTACGAAACAAACAATCCCGTCCGTGAAACACATGAAATGCACCACAGTAAACCCTATGCTCAGTACTCAGGATTGTTTTAGTGCTATTACTACTTATTTACTCACAGTAAAGGTGACTAATTTCATCCATGTGTTTGTTAAAAAGGGACCATGCTCAGATTACGCATATACATCCATTATTTACATATTTTTAGATGCTTACTTTGTTGGATTATGTGAATTCAAGTCATAGATGTTTGCCATGACAGACATGACAGGCTTCAGTCAGGGTGGAGGACCCAGGAAGTGATCTCCAGAAACAATGGATGTATTACGGCATGACAGATCCAGCTGTAGTCCTGCCTCCGGAGCCAATGGGCTTTGAGCAATGCTTAGTGGGGTTCCCTTTGTTTGAAGGAGGCCATGTGAACTTTAAGTGATTTCATCAAAATCTGTTTCTGAACTAATCTGAGGAAGCTGAGGAAGAGGCAGTCGGGCTGCTGAGTCTTCACTCATGTCAGATCTGCGAGGTTTAAAGTTTGTGGCGACTTTGGGATGTCAAGGGCGCTGCTGCTCTTCTGTTTGCTGCTGTGTTCTTGGCCGTTCTTCAGGATTGCTGGGGACGAGTAGCAGTTATTGAAGTAATGGAGGAAGCTTCAGACTTTGTAGAGTTCCCCTGTAGTTAGGAATGATTAAACATTCACTCTTAGATAATACAACAGTATGAACACAACGTTTTTGGGGGGTTTTCATAGCTTTTTTTTTTTTATATAGATAATTGTTCAGATACCTAGCATTAATGTATTTTATTATTTGTGACATACAGCATATGTAGCCTTCACGAATACATAAATATATATATCTAATATATAGTTTATATAATTATATTTGACAGGAAATGCAACACATCCTCTGTCCAGCAGGAGTGATGACGTCTCCATGATCGGAGCTCGAGTCCAGAGGTTCTGTGGGTCTGAGGAGGGAGCTGTGAGGTGGGAGGTCTGAAGTGTTGTGGTCGGACCGTCCTGCAGAAAGTCTCTAACACTCCTCCATTAAACGCCCTGAGGTTCCACATGCCTTTGGAACTGGACCTATAAAGCATTCTTCTCAGCATAGAAACGTCGTTCTTTACGGAGCCAGCAGGCAACACGACATCTACTTCCCAAATTCTGCTAATAGAATCAGTCATTTTGAGGCCCTGTCTCTCCAACATTACATTCCTATACAGAGAATCTACAACTTTAATTACATTTTAATGTAATGTAATCTCCTGGATTGCACAGTGGCTCTGTGGTTAGTACTGTCGCCTTGCAGCTAGAAGATCTCCGGTTCTTTCTGCATGGAGTCTCCATGTTCTCCTGTACATGTGTGGCTTTTCTCCAGGTTCTCCAGCTTCCTCCCACAATCCACAAACATGCTGAGGTTAACTGGTGATTCTAAATTGTCCGTAGGTGTGAATGTGAGTGTGATTGTTTGTCTCTATGTGTAGACATCACACCGTAGGAACGGAACTCTGACGCAAGCAATGGGAAGTTGCATCTGTTGGAACCAGAATCCGCTCCTGAAGAAGAATAATGATACATAAAGCCCCCCGTTGGATTGGTTCCTTTGGTTTGTTACGTACAAAATGCTGGAAGTCTGATTCTGTTTTTGAGACCATCGTCAGTACAGTACAGTTTCATGGTAGAAGTGCTCAGCTATGGAATTATTTTGGTTTATTTCGCCCTTGATGTGTCTTCCAGCATGTAAAAAAACACCACACTGACATCGCAGCAAAGTAAAAAATTGGATTTTGACCACAAAGGCGTCATTAATGGTTTCACATTTAACAAACGTCTTTTGTTGTCACTGCATTACCAGCAGTGCAAAAATAAAATAAAATCAAAACACACACGATTAAATATATATATATATTCATACATACTCAAAGCATCAGTGTATTTTTAGCCAAACTGTGAGCATGCAGACTTTCCCACCATGCCCCATGTTTGCCCCTGCATTATAAATGATACAAAGTGTTGACACTTATGATCCAGAATAACATTTCCTATAATTGCTACTAAGATGATGTTCCATAAAAAATGGATGAAAAGATGCATTTTTCATGTGTAAACAGTGTAACAGTGACAGTGGCTCTGCAGACAGTCGAGCTCTCGGTCAGAGCTGCAGTGGACATTACCCCTCTGCGGCTGACATTCGATCACTGCTAAATTTTCTCCCCTCCGGTCGAGTGGAGAATGATCTGATTATCGCTTGAGTGTGCATCTTTAAGAATGGCGCGGCGAAAATGGAATGGCAGTGGTGAGATGAGAGAAGTTAATGAAATGTACCTCAGGTTGAATACCTTGAGGGATAGGTTCGGAATTGGGCCTCTGATTAAAAATCACTCAGAAGGAGAAGTAATGCAGAGAGACAGGGTCAGGTCCAGAGACTCATTCTGCTCTCCGCCTTTACAGACGCTGCAGCAGCACAGAGGCTTCCCAACGTATTCAAGACCTCCTTTAGAGTGTTACAGTTTTTTCTTTCCTTCTGGTGATTATGAGGCATAAAAGCTAATGATACACAACTAAAGCCATGCTTTGAGAGAACTTTCCCCTCTCGAGGACGTGTTAATTTCCTCCAGTGTTTATGAAGAGGACAGTGCAATCAGAGCACAAGTAGGCTAATATAAAACACCTCAACCACATCCTACTAAACAAACTGGGGCTGCTAGAAGAGTGGAGGAAGCGAGTGTTCTACATTTCACAGGGAGCCTCGGCCTGGCCGATAGAGAGGGAACTGCAGAGGAGTGATTGTGGCCGGTGGAGGGCACAGCAGGCAGGCTGTGGGGAGAGCTGGCCTATTTAAATAGGATTGATGACCTGCTGAATGTAGACCCAGACCCCTCCTCCAAACCCCCTTCCCGCCGCTTTCCTCACATCTTCCCGATCACGTGACGGGAGGTGGGGGCTCGGCCGACTCCCCGGGCCTCGGGGGAGCCTGGGGGCACAGCGTGGGCTCCTGGCGGGGCGCTGTCACCACGGCGACCAGGATGGATCACCTGTCGCCACGGTGACTATCACTTGCGCTAACCCAGAAGTGTCAGGGGCAGTAATATGGATGCCTGTGGCGAGGCTGGCCGGGACAGTCACACGAGCAACACAAGTTATTGCTGTGACCAACAAAAATGGAATTGATGTTCACTGGTCCATACCCCTCACATTTATCCATCAGAGGCTTAGGCTCAGAGATTGGTTGCCTGATAGTCAAATGTGTGGTCTGCAGGGAGGGGGGTGGAGCAGCGCTGGTGTCTATCACAGATTGATCCTCTCCTGCTTCACAATAACAGAGCAGCAGGTCTGTCGGGGTAGAAGGACGGGTCCTTTCAACCGATTACGGAGGTATAAATCCTCAGCAGACAGGGGGTCCCGCGTGCCATTTTGCCCGATGCAAAGAAATGCCGTCAATCACACGGCGACCCTGCCGGAGAGGTGTTTCGGTGACGCTGCCGGCCACGCACACGTGCAACAGCACTCGCTCTTACCTTGTCTGGTGGTCTTGAAGTTGAAGGACTGGAATCCCCCGGTGAGAGCCGAGGAGTCGATGACGTCCACGCCGTACTCGCTGTGGTTCTTCCTGTACAGCATGACGGCCACCACGAGGATGGCCACAGCGACGATGCCGGCTCCAAGGCCGGAGTACAGAGCCACGTCATTGGAGCTGTCCATACCTGGAAGACAGAAGAAGGAACAGCAGCCACCGTGACTTCTCACGGAAAACTCAAATAACGGTCTGCACAAAGGAGAAAACTACGCGAGATAAGGAAACATAAAGCTTTATTAATCCTGAAGGAGATTCTTCTGCTACAGATTTATCAGAAAGAAACAGCATGGCAACATAGGAAATGCAGTGTCTAAAAGTAGAAAAGCAATAAGCGGAGGTAAAACTGAGCGAATGTCCGTTTCTACAGCACAAATTCAACATTAGTCATACATTAAATCTTCTTTCAAACACTCTCCCTCAGCGTTAAAGGAGAAAAACATCTTTTGTATTTTCAGGTGCTGGGCTGTAAATGTGAAAAAAATCTATATCATTTTTTGTGGCTCCAGAGGGAGCTACAAGTATAAAAAACTGAAAAAATCAGGGTGTGTGGAGTGGAAGTAGTGGACCTGTTCTGGTCTCTGCCTGAGGCTGATAGCTCAAGGCTACATTAGCTAACTATAACACACCTGAATCTATACCTGAGCTGTGGGTAATGTAGGCACCAGAATTTTTAAAAAAAGTCTCTGTTACTGCTGCATTGATTTGGGTAATTTCATTTTCTTCTACAATGCTAACAAGGTGGAGTATTGATTGAAGTTACTGTCGTCAAAAGTCAACATTACTTCACATTAAGAGCTAAATCTATAAAGGAAAGGCAGAAACACGTGTTCAACCCAAAAATCATTCAGTGAAACAGACAAAGTGCAATGACTCCTGCTCTTATAGATGAATAAATGCTGCAGAAATGCATACTGGGCTGAATTGATCAAAACAACAGGTACAAATGGAGAAGTATATCTCTAATCTAAGCCTAAACAAAGTCTTGATTCTCAAATACTGAAAATAAATAATAAAAAAAAGGTCCCAGCTAGTATTTTAGAATATAGAGCATGGAAATGCATTCCTCTGATATTTCTCTGGTAACAGGATCTATTCTTTTTGCTCTGATGAAGGCAGCTTTGCCAAATAAGTGAAAAGGAGACTTTGAAAGTGTTGCACATAAAGAGCGTTTTCTTCGTTGTATTAATAAAGACCCACAGACAGCGAAGATGAAGGAGAGCAGTGGAGACAATACTGTTATTATGGAGATGTCGAAGGGCGACCACAGGCAAGAGTTCCAGCGTGTTACACTGTTCCCAGCATGGAAATGAAACAAGAAGGATGGAGAGTAGTAAGACGGAGCAGCCCATCTGTCTTTTCTCTCTATGCTACATTGTGCACCACAGATAGGAATAAATGAACATGTCCAGCCGTTACTCTAAACTGTTACATATCACACTCAAGCTGCTAACATGGAGGGTGATTAGCCTAACTGCCTTTAGACCCACTGGTCTATATCCAATGGCTATGATGGATATCTCCCAGCGAAGGCGATCACAGCCCATGTGGTGAGGGCCGCGGTCACCGTTTGTCACGAGAACCAATCATAGGCAAATTAATTTAGAGTATTCCTACCAGCTTAATGCACTCCCCATTCAATCACTCACGCTGTCCTTAAAGCCTGCAAAGATAGCAGTTAGGCACGACTTTTACTCTATAGTGGGAAGCTAATGAATGCACTCAAGCTACAGTAGCACCCGACAATCACTTAGCCGGGCTAACTCTGGCGCGTGATTGAAAGCCGCCACAGGAATGCGAGGACAGCGCCGTAAATTGGTCAAATTAGCTCGTTTGCAATGATTACAGCCCATTAATCTTCCACAACATAGCACATGTTCACTTGTCACAACCAATATATCTCCTGGCTCAAAGTGGAAACACAGCTGTGATGTCACGGCTGTCATAAAAGTCGGGCGCTTGAAAGATGACATGAATGTGTAATGAGCGTTTGCAGGGTTAACACAGGACTCTCTGAGATCAAGGTGAACTAAACGGCTGTAATTCATGGTGTTCCCACACTACGTACTGACTGAATGCTAAGGACTCTCACTCCTCTCTTTTTCTGCTAACTTCCAACCTATATCATCTCTTGCCCCCAGACTTCAGGGCATATTACATATTAGTGGCAGGTGGGGGAGGGGGGTGGGGGTGGGGAGTAGAAGATGAAAGAAATCCACAGAGGAAGACTCACTTTGAGGTTTAACGTCATGTAGCAGCTTTCGATCTGCAAAGACAGAGAGATAGAATAAGACAAAGGGGAGAGAAAGTGGTGATTAAAGTCCGAGCCTCTGAAGTGACTAACAGGTGTGGTCTGAAATCCAACAGCCTGAGTGGAGGGAAGCTCTTCTGCTGACGCTGCTCTCAGGCGGCATACAGGATCTGATACCGGCCGGGAAGGCATCGTTACTGTCCTCATTCCAGCACAGATAAAGGTGGTGAGGTGCGCGCTGCTTAAAGGCATCTTTGATTGGGCTAACGATCTCCTCGCACAAGGCGAAAAAACACGTTTGATTTGTTTAGGAGGGATCAAGACACAACTTTCTCTCACAGATTGTCTCCAAATGTATGCTGTGTTGAGGAAAGAAGTGTGGTTTATTTTTCTTACTGACCAACTATAATTTAAACTCTACACAACAATGCACATTACACATCTGTGCAAGCTCCTCTGTTTAAAAAATATATATGATAAAAGCTATAAAGTCCTTCTTGGATCATTTATTTCGGTAAGATAACCTTACCTCAAGAAAGAAAAAGAAATCTAGATCTTTGAAAGTTTTGTAGCGCTTATCAAAAGCACACTCAAAAATGAGTTTGTTGTTTATGGGATATTAATGTTTTAAAACTTTGATTTTATGCTCTTGAACCTTGATTGTTAACTATCGTCACAAAGCCTACAACAGAGCGATTCAATACATCATTTATGTCTGGACAATCTTAAGAGCAGAGCAAACAATAACTCCAATCAGAACATGCTCTTCTTGCAGCATCCTTCTTCACTCATGCTAATAAGATACAGTTAGATCAATTCAATAAATACAATTTATTTAATTAATTGTTAAGCTAGGCTAGTTAGCTTTAGCAACTATAACTACAGACAGTTGCTATTTGGTCTAAAATGATTAACATGCTGTCCTTTGGAACACAGGAAACACAACCAAGTGGGTAAATTAGTTGTAGCAAAGGCTGTCTTAAAAGCTAACTGCAGCTGGAGAGTATTCACAGCAGTTTTTGTTGAAATGTTTAATTTAGATTTAATTTATGGAAGCCACAATTTCATATTTAACAATTTCAAGGTTGAATTTAATTCATTGTCAGAAAAGCATCATATTTTCGTATAAGTACACTACCATTCAACGTGTTGGGTCTCTTAGAAATGTCCTTATTTTTGAAAGAGAAGCATTTTTTTTCAATGAAGATAACATTAAATGAATGATAAATCCAGTGTAGACATTGCTAATGTGGTAAATGACTATTCTAGCTGGAAACGGCTGATTTTTAATGGAATATCTCCATAGAGGTACAGAGGAACATTTCCAGCAACCATCACTCCTGTGTTCTAATGCTACATTGTGTTAGCTAATGGTGTTGAAAGGCTCATTGATGATTAGAAAACCCTTGTGCAGTTATGTTAGCACATGAATAAAAGTGGGAGTTTTCATGGAAAACAGGAAATTGTCTGGTTGACCCCAAACTGTTGTGTCTAATCTTTCTGGTTCCATTTGATAGAAGAACAATCAGTCAGATAACTGCTGGTCTCAGATCAGTGTCTCTGTGTTTTGGGGAAGAGCTGCATAATTGTCCACTTGTGTTTAAAGTAATAAATTGCGGATAAGTCTTGACAACAGTAAGGCTGGTTTCCACAACAGGACCTTGTGGTTTGTTTTATGGTGGGATGAACCTTTGTGTGTGTTCTGACCATGGAGAACCTCTTTCAGGTTTGTTCAAAGGAGATAAAAGTGGATACTCCAGGGCAGTACTTCTGATAAGCTGCTGTGCAGGTCTAAATGCTGACTTGTTAAACTCAGAGGACAAATGCTAGAGGACAAATGCCATTTTTTCTGCCTTGTTGATGCCTCAGCAGTCTATTCTCAAACAATTACCATCTTCAGCTTAAGATTCACTGTATAGGCCAACATAATGAACTTCTATTGCTCTATTTCCTATGTGCTCATAGAACTGGACTCATGTCCACTAACTGCTATTTGTAGTTTTTTGAGTTACACTGTGGCCATTGTAATGGAAACCGAGAGGCTGGAAGGGCAGTTCTCACCAAGTTCCTGTAGTGGAACGCAGCCTGTTGTTAGATTATTACAGACTACTTCAATATTTACATGAAAATATGTTTATTATTCATCGTCTACCAGATGTCTATGATGCTCAACAACAACTGAGCTAGTTCCAAGATTAGAAAAAGAATTCTAACTCAGTTTCTCCTTTCTGTCTTCCCAAACATTAAACCTGATACAGATTGGTATTTTTCCAGTCTATGGCCAGAAAGAACAGAATGGACAGAAGCATGCGAGAGCAGAAGACCGTCCCAGACGAACACTGAGTTAACTGTACGTTTGCTAGAGATGGCTGCCTCTGTATGACGTCCACTGACTACCCTTTATCCGAACCTTTTAGCTCATTTGGACAGGAATGTAAACTACAAATACACCATGCCTCTTGTGGTTTGAAAATTGCTCTCTTTCAAATCACAGCTTTGCTATTAAACTCAGTAGTTGAGCTCCTTGTGTCTGCGCTGACACCGGTGGGTGAAACATTCCGTCTAAAGTCATTGCATGTGCATGACCCAAACAGTGCAATGACATTTCATTCCAAGCATCAAGCATCATTCAAGAGTGAACGTCTGCACTTCTTACCCAGTGAGAGACTCAGTGTGACATACGATATGTCAAGTGAGCAGCACACAGGAGGAAGAGCGCTGACATTATCATGCACTGCGAATCTGTCAGTCCACAGTGTTTTCTTTCTCCAACACTTACTTCCTGTTCAAACATGCTTGAGATGGATTTGCCATGTTAGAGTGAGTGTCTGTATGAGAATGATAATGGCGGGAGAGCAATGAGGAGGATGAAGGTGACGCCCAGCGTGGAGAAAGGCCTTACTCTGGGTACACAGTCCATCCGTGCAGTTCTCCGAGGCCTCGCTGTTCCCTTCGCACATCCTGCCTCGGTGTCTGGGCGCTGGGGAGTTACATTCCCGACTCCGTTGCCGATCACACTGGCTGCTGCACACCGTCCACTCGCTCCACTCGTCCCAGCCTCCGTCGACTGCCACAGGAGAACATATTCAGCACAAAGAGATCAACACACTGCATGGGTCTGCACATAGAGGATAGACAGGAGTTTGACTGGCAGTTATACACGATGGAGCAACGGTCAAAGATAAGCCAAAGAAACCGAAAATGACACTGTAGCTTGATTAAAACTGAGACTACATATCTGAAGGGATTTAAATAAGTTTTGAAAAATATGCAACTTGCTGGTTATTTGATGGAAGGGTTTATATGAACCTCATGTCTGCATGTTATAGTTGAAGTTTGGATAAGATTAGCCTAGCCTGGCTAACTAGGCTGAATACACAGAACGCCATACGGGGGCAATTTGTAATCTTGGAGGTATTTTTAGCAAAAAATTCCAGAATAAAAGCCCCCATTGGAAAAGCTTTGCCTGCCAGACTCAGTCAATCAGCACATGTGAAAGGCATTAGCAAATTAGCGATAAAATCTAGAAGTAAAATCCTAGATGGATGGAGCCATGGTGATGTCAACCACAAGTTCCTGGACTGCCATTCTAAAACCTCCACTTTACCTTTTAATCTTTTTTTATTTTTTTTGTCGTCAGATGTGACCCTGTTTGGAAGAGAGGAGGTGGATCTGACTGAGACACTGTCCACCTACACCAATCTGGTTCCTGGCTCTGCCCAGCGAAGTCTTTGCGAACAAAATTAACTTCCATAGTTCACGGTGAACTTTAGAGGGAAAGTAATCTTGGTAGCACACGTCCAGATCTGGCAAATTTTACATAAAGGGGATATTCTGATTGGGTTATAGCTGCATTTACTGCCTGTAAGTTAACATTAGACTATCTGTAACCCATCCATCCATCCATCCATCCATCCATCCATCCATCCATCCATCCATCCATCCATCCATCCATCCATCCACCCATCATCCATCCATCCATCCATCCATCCATCCATCCATCCATCCATCCATCCATCCATCCATCCATCCATCTGTCCATCCATCCATCCAATTCATCCATCAATCCATCCAATCATCCATCCATCCATCCATCCATCCATCCATCCATCATCCATCCATACATCCATACATCATCCATCCATCATCCATACATACATCCATCATCCATCCATCATCCATCCATCTGTCCATCCATCCATCCAATTCATCCATCCATCCATCCATCCATCCATCCATCCATCCATCCATCCATCCATCCATCCATCCATCATCTACACCGCACACTCACATTCACACCTACGGACAACTTAGAGTTACCAGTTAACCTCAGCATGTTTCTGATCTATTTATTTGATCGGCGACCATGCAATTAACACAGAAAACATCTGACTGATTTGGACTGCGGGAGGAAGCTGAAGAACCTGGAGAAAAGCCACACATGTACAGGGAGAACATGGAGACTCCATGCAGAAAGATCCCAGGAAGGCCGGGACGTGAACCGGGGATCTTCTAGCTGCAAGATGACGATGCTAACCACTGAACCACTGTGCAGCTCCAGTGTACAGTAAAACATATTCTAACACTGTATTTTAATTTGTCGTGTAAATCTAAGGCTGTATTATCTAATTGAGTGGTGACTCTGACAGTCGTAAAATGGGGATTATTGTCGTTAATTTATGGTTAGCTGTATGAACCTTTCAGTGGGTTACAATGATTAATCATAATGGAATGATAATAAGTGTGATTACAGTGAGTTTTTCCAGTAAAATGAATGAAGCAGTTTACTGTTCTGTGAGTGAGAGTGTATTCATTCTGCTCTTGGGTTATTAGCAGATAGACTGTAGGTTGCTGTAAACAGGGCCTGTTTGTTTCATTGCTGATTATGCTATTGAAGAAAACATCTGTTTGAGTGACTTTTCCTCTCTTTCAGAAAACGAAGCATTACCAAGGCCTGAAGCCATCATGGTTCCAGACTACACTCATTATGCTAGAAAAACCAATAATACTTTTGTGTTTGTATCTGATGTGAAACAGTCCAGCAGGCAGTGTTTTCTACAGCTAAGCAGACGGAAGAATGCATTGTTGGATAGCTATGAGGAGCTAATCCAAGTCTGCTGTTTCTGTAGATGATTTCTCTATAGCCTACATTATGATGCATTAGAGCGGAGCAGAATACTTCAGTCAGTGCATTCATACCTATTGTGTGTGCAGTCCACACGATCACGGTGAAGCTGACTGTGACACTAGATGGACTAGAATCCAAACCATATGAGGTATAGTTGAAAAGTTGTAGCTGGATAAATGAAATGATTACATGGACACCATCATGGGTCATAGCTGTGCTCTTAAACAGGCGTCTCTTTAGTGCTGCTTGATCATTTTTAGGGTTTCAGTTCAATAATTGCTCCCATTTTACAATCACCTGAATGTTATCTGTTGGGTTCATCACAAAGTAAATACAGTAATGAAGAATAAGCGTCATCTAACAAACCCTGACAGCATGCCAAGGTAAAGTGTGCCATTCATAAGGAGGGAGGAAGAGAGAGGCGGAGAGAGTGAAAAGAAGAAGGAGAGGAAAGTAGGCTGAAGCTCTTGTGTTGCTAGTATCTGTATTTACGATGGAAATACAGATTAGTGGAAACTCTCCAGCTTGTGTGAGTTTATAGGGTAAGCTGTGGGTGGGAGTTAATGATGGCAATTCATATCTGCTTTCAGCACAATGAATAAAACATCATATCAAAGTTCTACTAAGAGACTAGAAACTGAATATACTTAAGGTACTATATGGATGAATGTCAGTCAGTGAACTGGATTTTTGTGTCCAACCTGTTCTGTGTTGTTGACTGGAGATCATATTAGCATGGTTCAACTTCTTAATTATTACATTTTATATTTTGCAGTTGTCTCGGTGCAGTGTGCAGTGATCTGTGGGAGTAAATCTGATTGAGATTTAGAAAGTATGACACATATTTCACAGTTTGTCATCACGGTGAATTATTGTTTGTCCTGGTTGAACCAACCCCTTCCAGTCAGGACACGGAGTCCTCACTTTCCCCAACAGCAGAGCTACTTCCAGGCCCGTGAGCGAATCAAGAGTCTTTACTGTTCCATCAGAAATTCATTTTACATATCAGTAAAAACAGTGTACTGGTAGTCTTCTCTTATGTCTGACATTTCTACAGTAGTCAGTTGTCAAATAGCTCTCTTAATTGCACCATAAAATCACAGTTCATGTTTTCCACAGCATTCACTAACCTGCAGGTTGCTCTTTAACGTGACTAAAGATGTATTTTATCTATCTATCTATCTATCTATCTATCTATCTATCTATCTATCTATCTATCTATCTATCTATCTATCTATCTATCTATCTATCTATCTATCTATATATATATATATATATATATATATATATATTTAGAACAAATCTCACTTTATCAACATGATTTAGGAATGCTGTTCATCACTGGGCCGAGACATTCATCAAGAAATACTTACAGCACTTAACTCACCGTAATACATGTTATTACTCCATCTATCTATCTGTCTGTCTGTATGTTTGTCTGTCTGTCTGTCTGTCTGCATGTTTGTCGGTCTATCTGTCTGTCTATCTGTCTGTCCGTCTGTATGTATGTTTGTCCGTCTGTCTGTCAGCAACATTACTCAAAAACAGACTAATGGATTTGGATGAAATTTTCAGGGAGGAAGGTCAGAAACGACACAATGTGTCAGGAAATTGCTTCTCTAGTGGAGTCCTAACTGCTCCTAATAACGCTCAGAGTCGTCTCGTTCAAGTCAAATTCTTCACTTGCAGCCAGTGAATCAACATGCACAGGACAGAGTCTCCGAGCAACTGATTAAGGACTGTAGGCTACACACAAGCTTCACAGGCAGCCGTTTGCATGAGCTGTTGCGCAATCGCCAGCAAACGAAGACATATTAACATTTAGAACAAAGAAGAACTTGTGGTGTGGTGGAACTCAGTGGGAGTGAGTTCCTGTAGTCGCACAAACAGTTGTTGAGCCTTATCAGTTCACATGGCCTTGGAGTTCCCAGTAGTTTCTCACAAGCTCAGTATAATACAGAGAATGGCACATGCAATCACAATGAGAACACAATACATTTTATAACACAAGGACCAAGTGATTAGATTCTGGCAGTGATGCTGCTTATAGTTTGGATCCACGGATTTGTTCAAGATTTCTGTATCATTGTGAGACAGCAGCACGGCATCACTGTAACCATGACAACAAGTGAACGCTACATGATCACATGATTGTGATCCTACTACAAATCCACCGCTGAGGACCACGAATTTCTCAAAAATTTCAAATGATGAAATGATACAACAGCTGAGCAGCCTGGGCGGAGTGCTGCTCTCTGAGGGCTCTTCTTGTTCTTGTTACGTTTATCTTTTTAAAAATAGGTTCCTCACTCACTCATTCACAGCTGGACTCTCACACAACGGACTCTCAGGAGTTCATTCAATAATGAGCAGTTAAGTCATTTTTTAGGTAATAAAATGTGTATATCTGTGTATGATCACTGTGACATTGCAGCATTGTTAGAAAGGACACTACGTTTTGTTACACTGTGGAATTTTTTTAAGGAAGTACGTAGAGGATAGATTCATAATCAGAGCGCTGAAAATAAAATAAATATAGATAAATATACTAGTCCTCTAAATGGTAAGTAGAGAGTGTTTTCTGATAAAACCCTTACATAAATAACTTTCACTTTGATGCAACCTTTCGATGTTTCTGTGACGGACACACACCCAATAAGCAGGGTGGTGTGCTGGTACAGCTTGAGACACATTTCCTCCCCATTAACCCCCCGGCCTGTTTATATAATGGGATTTGATGCGAGGCTGTGGAACCCAGGCAGCCGGGTGCATGCTAATAGCTGGGATTCTTCCACCTCGCTCCGTCATCTGATCAAGGAACAGCTCATCATGCTTAGCTTAACAAATACTGGGAGACCATATGGCGCCTGAAGATTCTCTGGCAGCAGTTGCGATGCCCATAATGCAGTCCTGTGGGTGGTGGAAAAGGTAATTTTCCTTTGTGATGTTCCACAGGCCCTACCTACACTCCGCACTGGTTTCTGGTTTCTTCTCAGCTACTTGAAATGCAAACGAGGTGTTTGTATGTTGTGGAGAGAATGCCGAGTGCTCGTGAGTTTGACCGCAGTCGCTGCTGAGCGTATTGTTTCTCCTCCGACAGGTTCTGATGCTGTGGAGCTCATCTGCCTCCTGGTGAACAACAGACACAGTGTGACAAACTGGAAGGACTGCAAAACTCTGCATCTTTTTGACTTCATCGAAGATTTATTTTTGGATGTTTAACATTTGTTTTGCGATACTTTGTGTTGTCTAGTTTCTTAAACTGGCTGCTTACCAGATTCTCATTAATGTGTTTTGGTGACATTTTGGCAGCTACTTCATGATTCTGTGCCCTTTTCTTCCTCACTTCAGCCAATTCTTCTGGTTGAGCTCAATTCCCAAAACAACACAGACCCTCTGTGTTAAAAAAAAAAAAAAGCAAACTGCATAGTTTTATGAATTGATTACAGAATTAACTCCTGTCAGGTTCACAAACTGGAAATATATGGTGAATCAGTATATTTCCAAAAACACATGGTTGTCCTGTATATTGGTTCAGCCTGACTGTACTCAGCCCTATTACATGACGTCTGTCTGCAAAGACCACTGAAGAGACACTGGTCATTACTTTTCCTCTTAGTTGCCGCTCAGTGATCTCTAAGACCTTAAGAGCCAAAGTAAATCAGGAACAACAGACTTGAATCTGTATGTGTGAAACTGTGTCATGATTCCAGAGGTCAGTGCCATTTGTGATCCAAGAATTATTAATAAAACTAAAGTTGTCACTCTATGTTCATGTGTATCGAGTGGAAAAGGAAAAATAATTTAAAACAGATAAGAAATGTGTCTCTTCAGTTTTAATAAGTATGAGTAAGACTGTTAAAACCTTTATATTCGCTCTATAAACGTTCACTAAACTAGTGTTTCCATATTTCACTTGTTGTCTAGTTGTCATGAGGACACAGATTTTGTGTGGTGCGGACACGTAACATTTCAGCCATATCTCAGTCGACCACTCTTTCCTCTAACTGAAAGACTTGTGGCTCCGCCCCCGATCCGTTCACATGCCGACGTGTCCATGAGCAGGACGCTGTAGCTGAAGCTGCTCCTGATGGCAGGAGAGCACCTCATGTGTGTGTGAATGGGAGAATGAGAACACAAATGGAAAGCACTACGCAGAACCTTGCCAAGGTTAAAAGGTGCCGTTTAAGTGTAGACATTTTACCATGTAGTGCTGCAATTTCTGCATCTGCAGCTGCTAGGGTGTGCAGACTGTCAGTGTAATAACTATACTAAGCTCAGCAAGTGCTGACTGGAAAGTGACATCATACCAACACCTATGGGTGGGTGGTGTCCGAAGCTGCATGTGCATATCCACAAGGTAGTAGAATGGAGCCTAAACGATGTCTTTAACGGCCTCTGACAGATGTGCAACAGTGGTACTACACTCGTCAGTGACAACAGGTGATGATTATTCATGTCAGGCCTCCAGTTATTATTAAAATACTGTAGTGAGAGTTTAAACCTGAGCAGCACCTACTTGTTCCATAAATGCACCCACTATTTGCTTTTTTCTTTTATCTGACTTTTACTTTGGACGTAGTTGACTTTGTTATATCCAGTAAATAATGCAGTGGTTGAAATCATAATGGCGAGAAAAGCAACAGCAGAAACGTTGCTAAAAGCTAACCAGTCGAGCTAACAGAGCAGCAGTAACTAAAACCTCTGATTATATAGTCAAATGAATACGAGGTACTTTGTTTTTTGGATTAAGCTAAATGTAATCCATGTTTTTACATGTATTTAATTCAAGATTAATTTATTAAACTTCCTCGTAAGTTTGGATGAGCAAGGAAGCCACAACAGGAGCTCTTTAGGTTGAATCTGCAGTCTTTATTTAAACAATGTTTTAGATTAGGGGAAAGTCAGTGCCGGGAATTTAGAATCACCATCGATGAGCAGATTTTGTTTTTTTCATTTAAAATATCTATTATCACTTAGAGCTCAAACTTAAAACGTAAATGCCTTCACTCAACTGCCTCCAGTCACTGCTCCTCCTTTGTAAAACATTATTCACTGTAGAGCACAATCAGTATTGACTTAGTCGTAATCATTTGTTCTCATTTCTATGGCATGCTTTGTGTCTTTGCTGTCTGCTCCGTGGCCATCAGCTTCGTCCTGCTGCAGCCTCTGACCCGTCCATCCTCCCTGCTCTGCCTGCATCCAGACCATCATTAAAGCGATGCTCTGGGCTGCCTTCTCAAAACGGGATGGACTTGTCAGTCAGCGGCTCAGACAGGTTCATTGCAGCCTACGCTCCTCTCCTGTCTGCATCTCCTTCCTCCCACAAAGACGTGGATGAGCCGTGATAACCGGCCACGACCGCCTCTGTCCTGCTGCAACGCTTCAGTCCCCCCTGTGAGGCCTCCAGCCACAGTGGCACAGGTACGCTTATCTCTGCCGAAGCAGAGAGATTCGTATTCCTCTTCTTTTCCATTTAATCATATTTTCATGTGAACTCCACTCTGCACAAACAAGCCACCTCCTGCCCAGCTCTTAGAGGGGCATTTAAGGCTGACAGCTTTAATTGGCAGCGAGAGGCGGTTAGTTGAAAACACACACATCAGCCGCTGTTCACAGATTCCAATTTTTGTTTCACACCAGAAATCAGAGAATGACTTCTGAAAGCCAGACCTTCAAAAACAACAGCTCTCCCAGCTATTGATCACCAACCTAACTGGTACTTTTTTCCTCACTGCAGCATCATTTCTTCATGAAGAGCTACATGTGTCTGGATCCTATAAAAGTCCATAAATACAGAGCCTGGGTTTAAAAGCTTCATATGCACAAGATAATGAAATAACACCCACTCACTGCTATTGATTAATGGAATAAAAGTTCAGCAGTGAAGTTAAGAGCCAGATCAAAACACATGCTTTTAAAAAACTGAATTATTTATGTCATGTTCTGTAGCTTGTACAAATATTAAAAATATCTATTAGGAAAAGAAAACAAAATCACACAATACATTAACTTAGCAATATTTCATGAAGTCCTTTTTATTTTATGGGCTTTCACTGTGGTTCAGCACTTAATTTCTGACGTTAATGACCATTAATTATTTATGTTTGTACTTAACAGTTCATTTAGAAAAAAAAAATGTCACGTTGCACACAATACACATCTGACGTCTAACACAATAAAAGTTCAAGAAGTCTGTTCTGCATTCTCAGTCAGGAAGTTTAACTTGTGTAAAGTTTGGTGAACAACCACATTTACTGTGTGTTCTTTAGACCTAGAAACACACTGAAGGTTTCGGTCTTAGTAAGACATCTGGAAGAGTAGTTTTAAAGTACTGCTTACATCCATGCTTCAGACAGGAGTCCCTCCAGGACTATAGAGACTTTTACTCATGTTGTATCCAACGAATCCTTAAACCTGCTGCTTCTGAAAAATATCTAGGATTAGGTTGGAGGTTTTTAAACATCAGTTCTTCGACTGTCATGACTGGCTGGAGTGTTACACACTGAGAACAACACTCATTCACTGTGGCATAGTTTCTTTAAGCTTCTGCAATGTCACAGCATCTATTCTACCAAGATCTTCTATTGATGATGGGAGAGTCGGACAAAGTCTCTTCCAGAACATCCCAAAGGTTCTCAGTGGGGCTGAGGTCTGGACTCTGTGGAGGTCAATCCATCTCATGCTCCCTCATCCACTCATTCTCAATGTGAGCCCCATGAATCCTGACATCCTCATCTTGGAACATGAAGAAAACCTCCACTGATGGAATGACCTGGTCATTGAGTATCTTCAGGTATTCAGCTGACCTCATTCTTTGGGAACATAATGTTGCTGAACCTGACCAACCCCAGATCATAACCCTGACCCCACAGGCTGGTAGGCACTAGCCATGATGAGGGCATCACTTCATCTGCCTCTCTTCTTACCCTGATGCCCCCATCAGTCTGGAACAGGGTAGATCTGGACTCATCAGACCACATGATCTTCTTCCATTGCTCCAGAGTCCAATATTTATGCTCCATAGCAAACTGAAGCCTTTTTTCTGATTGTCCTCACTGATCAGTGGTTTTCTTAGAGTTACAGCTGTTTGGTCCCAATCCTCTCAGTTCCCTTCCTGTGGAAATGTTCTTACTTTCACTATTAAACAGCTGTGAATTCTACTGTTGGTTTCCTACAATCATCTAAGAGTTTGTTCTGACCACATTTGTCCCTAGAAGATGATGGTTCTCCACTATCCTTCAGGTTTTAATGATGTGTTGGACGGTCTTTAACCTGATTTTAGTAGTTTCATCTCCTTAGCTGTTGTCTTTGCTTGATGCAGGCCAATAATTTGACCCTTCTGAGACAGATTAACATCCTTTCCATGACCACAGGATATGTCTTCCAACACGGTTGTTTAGGAAATGAGAAGCTCCTCAGTGCATCAGCTGGGATTAAATAAGTTGTTTCATCACTGCAGTAATTATTCAGTGGAAGTCTTTTACCTATTTGCTCTGTTAAATCCAGGTGGAGACTGTTTTTTTTTGTTTTTTTTTTTTTTTCAACAGGTGGTGTATGTGCCAACCAATCAATATACACAAATAAAATATGTGTACTTGTTAATGATTTTATGTATTTAGTTGGTGGTGGAGGCTAAAGTACACAGCTGCCTGTAGCCATACATTCAATACTGAAACTGGACAGCATGTCAGTCTGGAAATAGACATTTTAGAAATAGATATTTCACAGCTGCCTATTCCCTTCCTGCCTTAATGCAGATCTACGAGGTCGCTGCCTCTCTCCCCCCTCCTCTCTACACTCACAGCACCTCAAGCACCCCAGCTCACCTATGACTCTGCTTAGACAGTAGTAGTTCAGCCCTGCATGTTCAAAGAAGAGCATTGATACAGAAAGTCAGGACTGACTTAAAAGTTTCCTATGTATGAAACTTCCTGTCCATTAAAAGTGTTGGAGCATATTAAAAACACCATGTGGACATGCTAACAAGATTAAACTCTGTTTTCATTGAAGAGGGTCTTCAAATGTCTATTCCATGACTTTTTGTTTTGTTTTTTAATCTAAAGCCCAAAATACCACCATGTGCGATCCTTACAAATTCATTTTCAGACTTGTGCCAGTACTCTTTCTCGTTGATTCCTTCTGCCTGACTGCTGCTCCTCCCTCCCAGTTCCACATCTCTCCCTCGTCCTGCTCTGGCATCCTCTGCTGCCATTAAACCAGACCTGACTGTCTGTCCCCATCTGTGTCTTGGCAGTCTGAAGCTTCCCAAACTGAACAAATTGGCACCAGGCTGTCTCGTTGGATGACCTCGCCAACAACGGAGCCCCAGCTTCCAAGCGTCTGAGCTCTCTGGGAAAACAAGACAATATGTGTAAAATGGCAGCATGTATGCAGGATGTGCGGCAGCGTGTTGGGACTGACGGGTCCCCAGGGGCCCAACATCTGCACAGAGGTGACAAGGCGTATACCTGTAGCTGGATTACAGGCCTTCAACATATGTTCACTTCACATGTGCTGCTAATGCGTATAGACATGCAAAGTTGAGCCCCAGTAATCTGAAACCACGCTAACGCAGTGTGGTGATGTGCAAGACAGCTGCTAAATATATGCTTTTTATCACGGCAGAGTTCAGCATTTCCCTGAACTCAGATTTTTTCTGTCTCCTCTGACTTTTGCAAACATTTTCTCTCCTCTCTGTCTACCAAAGTTTTGTCACCTACTAGTCTGTCACCTTCCACGCCAGCCCTATATTTATATTCTCACACTAAAGGTGGGGAAAACTCCACAAAAAATAACATTCTTTAAAAATATATTGCTGTCAACACATTACAGTGGATTTCACAAGAAGACAACATGCTCACACTAGGTGACTGGCCAACAAACTGAAAACACACGTTTAATTTTCAGAGCGAGATTCTATCTATCTATCTATCTATCTATCTATCTATCTATCTATCTATCTATCTATCTATCTATCTATCTATCTATCTATCTATCTATCTATCTATCTATCTATCTATCTATCTATCTATGAAGCATGTTCTTACTTATTTCGCATTGTTTTGTTCACTGCATAATTCCAGATGTGTTCATTCATTTTTGATGCCTTCAGTGAGAATCCACAATGGAAATAGTCATAAAAAGAAAGAAAAGCCATTAAAGGAGAAGCTGTGTCCAAACTAAAGACTGCTAGTATATATAAGAATGTAAACACATGAGAGAAAGTTTCATATTACTGTTATGATACGTGATGGTTCTACATCAGACCAACATACCCGATAGTTTTGACATCTTGCTTGTTATTTACATCCCTTCCTCTGCTAACTGATACTGTCATGTTTTAAAATATTTTCACAAAGCTTTTGTTGGCTCCTTTAATTCATTTAAATCTTCTCTCCCCTCTTAGGACTGAAGCGGCAGAAATAATATCTATGTTTCTGAACAGATGGGACCCATTTGGTGAAATTTCCATGTTGCAGATATCAAACATCTCTGATTTTGTCGTGCTGGTTTTAAATGCCAAATAGTAAGAATCAGATCAACATATGCAGTTTACATACATGCATATTCCCTTCAGAGATCTTGTTAACTGAGTCAATTAGTGATGTCTAGAGCTTCTACACCTCATACACAACTCATTTGCATGAGAAAATTAGGAAGTACGACACATAATGTTGCTGAAGTTACATTTTTTTTTATCTCCATAATAAGCAAACATTTGATACCAGATCAATGTGCAGCTTGTTCAGCGCAAATGCAAATTATCGACGAAGCAGGTTAATGCAAAATGAACTTAAACATGATCAAAGCAGCATGTAAATGGAGCTTTTAAATGTGTTTTAGGCAATGTAATGTCTAGAGTTACCTAGCAGTTAAGCAATGTATAGTCAGGCTATTTGTACGCTTTTTGAAATTCAGTTTAATGCTTTTTATTATTCCTGAGGGGAAATTTAATTCCCTTTTCTAAACAGGAAGAATGTATTTCAAGGCTGAGTAACGTGTTAAATCAGTCACAACATTTACACCAGCTTTCCACTTATTATATGTAACATATTTTAATTGGTCAATATATCCATCCATTATGTTTAATCCTCATTAGGGTCATGGGGGGTGGAGTCTATCCCAGCTGACTGAGGGTGAAGGCAGGGGACACCTGGACAGGTAACAGTCTATCACAGGGCTACACATAGAGACAAACAATCACACTCACATTCACACCTACGGACAATTTAGAATCACCAATTAACCTCAGCATGTTTCTGGACTGTGGGAGGAAGCTGGAGAACCTGGAGAAAAGCCACACATGTACAGGAGAACATGGAGACTCCATGCAGGAAGATCCCAGGAAGGCCGGGACACGAACCGGGGATCTACTAGCTGTGAGGTAACAGTGCTAACCACTGAACCACTGTGCAGCTCTGGTCAATATATGATAATTTAAATGTTTCATTCACTGCATAAAACCAGATTTCAATGATTCTCACATCCAAAACCCACAACACATGCCAAGTTTGTCAGTCTAGTCTGCTTGAAATGGAGCCCTGACTGGTTGATAATCGTTTTTTGGTGAACGATGATCACTTCTATGTGTCTGCGCTGCTGGACCAGATACACTGTAAGACATACAGGTCTAGAACCTGCTGTTTTCTCAATAATCATTATCCTTTTTTGATCGATAATTCTAGAAACCCTCAAATTCATTTTGACATGTCATAGTGTGCAGAATGAAATGCTATGGGGCTAGTTTGGAAAGCAGCTGATTAGCCGTTAGCTGCTCTATATGTCATTAACGTGAGAGAGCTGCTCTGCTGGTTCTTCAGGACTCTGTGTTTGGACCCCGTCGTAGTCGCCTTGATAACTCTCGGCTCTGAGCCATGGCACAGAAAGAGAAGCACTAGCTGTTCCTGTACTGTCCTTTGTGAGAATCATATGGACATTTCTAGCTATTTTGACATATTTACACATCCAGCCATCCATCCATTATCTATACACTGTATAACTGTCCTCCAGTCTCTGACTGCTCTTCCTCCTTTAGCTCAAGCTGGTTGATGGTTTCCTTGCATTTCCATTTCAGATCAGCTAATCTGGAACTGCTGATTCTAATTACGTGGTAGTGAAGGTGTGGTAAATGTTTCCATGTGTTTCTGATCTATTCGGTTCTTTACTCAGATTATGAAAATGACTACACTGTCAACACAGTGTTTGCAAGATGATCAATTATTTGCTTGTTTGATAGTTTCCAATAAATACGATAATTCTGGAGTCTTTGCATGATTCTGTAGTTTGCAGCACCCGATCAATGCTGACCTCAAAGCACCACATCCTCACAGAACTGCTGAATTTTTATGTGTCTTGTGGCTAACCAAAGCAACAGGCCTTAGCCGTGACTCTACAGCAGCCTTCAGGACGTGGCTGCAGACAAACAGCTCCATTCTGCAGACGTGTCTGTAGTTGATGCAGGTCTCACCCTACAACATAACCTCTGAGAAGAAACCTCAGCACATTCTCACCAAAACAACAACAAAGTCCCTCCATGTTTGCTCTTGCAAGGTAAAAACTCATTTTTTTCCCAACAAGTACCTCAGCTCACCTTCTCACCCTGAGTCACTCAGAGTCACTGAGTCACATCGCCTCCTCTCTTCAGCTTATTCTGCATCACATATCTTCTATTCCTCTCTTTATTCTTTGCGTTTTCCTCCTTGTAGCACCTCTCTCTTTCTGGAGCGTAATCGGTCCAGCAGTACAGGGCTATCGTCAGGTCAATATTGCATCTGTCCCTTGCAGTCTGTGTTATTGGCTGTCTGCGATGCTAATGAGGCAAGAATTTAAGCTCATTCAATTCATCTGAGTCACTCTAGACATCAGCGATGGATAAATGTCTGAAGTGTTGCTGCTGGTGACACACTGTGATAGTGCAGAGCCTTAAAACACGGAGAGAAAAACTGTGCAGGAAGTGATAATTAATAGGTTGTCATCTGCTAATATCATGAGAAAATGAAAGGAAAAAAAAGATTGTTTTCACTTTCCTGGCAGCCTGTTGAGCTTAATTATCCTCAGTCAAGTATTAATAACTTCTGACACTTCGAGAAAAGTAACTTTTCTCTCTGCTCCACGAAGTTGTGTCTTAATTTAATGCCGAAACTCAGAAGTGGAACTAACTTGGGCAGAGTGCATTGCAGGTGATCTTCTGCACGGACATGCCCTCGCAGAAAGCCCCGCCGTTGAGAGGCGCCGGGTTAGTACAGGTCCGAGATCGCTTCTGGACACCCCGCCCACACGGCACGTTGCAGGGCGACCACTCCGTCCACAGGGACCAGCCGCCGTTCACTGCATGGCCCGGCACAGTTAGAGAGGAGAAGAGGAGGGAGAGTGAGTGAGTGCACAAAAACACACAGTACTTTATACACAAGTCCGGCAGAGTTAAACGCTCCGACGAGAGCCGGGTTGTTAATGATTCTGCAAGGCAGCAACGCAGGAACGCCAGCAGCAGACTGAGCACAGCGCCGTCACCGTGCTGGATATACAGCTCCCCCTTCTCTAATTGCCAGCTCAATGTTCCCTGCTCCTGGATTAAGATAAAGGTGTGTGAAAGCAAAGAAAACAGCCATTAAACGGGAATGCCATTTCTAAGGGCGACACTGACTCATACTGGACAGGTTGGACTTGACCATTTAGCGCTGTGACTGAAGCACTTTACGCTGCGGTCTCTCCGTCTAACGCGTCTGGAAGCTAAATGTTCGGCTATCGAAGCTGGCCAACCCACATTTCAGGGCCTCTGGCGAATAAATACTTAATAAGCAACACTCCTTTTAAACGAGATTAAGACGCAGTGGCTTATTTCCTTTCATAAAGTACACATTGATTTTAAATGAGAGGCAGTAAATTGAGCCTTTGAATAATACATTCATTGGAATAGAGAGGAAACATTGCTCTTCAGCGGGAACACAGACGGCTCTCTTAATCACTCGTGTACGGGGGCGCAGGAGGCCGAATTGATCTGAAGTGCCGTGTAAACACTGTGTCGGGATTCTGCGATGTGCTGGAACAGGCAGTATAAGGGCGTACCGAACACGATCACAGTGGCCGTGGCGCTGCGTCTCTTTGCCACGATGTTGCTGGCCAGGCAGGTGTAGTTGCCCGAGTCGGACAGGCGCGCCTCGTTGATGATCAGGTTGTGGTCGGCTCGGGTGTCGATGTTGTCGTCAGTCAGGGAACTCACCAGCTCTTCGTTTTTCAGCCATTCCACCTGCACGAGGGAGATAATGGCAGAGGTGGCGCATGTAAAAATTTAATCCAACATGCATTATTTAAGGACTGTGAAGCAGCCACAACTTCAGGCTACGAGAACATCCTGATCCTATAACTGCATTAAAGCACAGTCAAATAAAGGACAAGGTACAGCAGCCAGGATGTGCTGATCTCTATGGAGAACTGGGATAATGGAGCTGGACCGGTAGATTTGTATTTTATAACAAGTATTACAGCGCTGGGCCCACCTGACTCATAGATACCGGTCAGATTTAGCAGAAAACACCTTAAAATGCACAAGTGCACTGTGTTCTTTAAAGAAAAATTGAAAAAATAAGTAAGTCATAAATAAACGTAAGTACACAGATCGTAATATTAAGCTTCAGTAATTTCAGTCCTTTGCAACAATTAAAAACAAAAGTATTCCAACGCTAATTTACAGCTTCTCTTTTTCATGATTGTTTCATGTTAAAGATGCAGAGTTCAGTAACACAGTGTAGCCAGAGGAAGCTACGATTCTGTAAGTGCTGCCTATCGCAGTGGCTATAAATACACTGAACATCTAGTCATTTGTTTCGATCCCACTGATCCCTAAATTCTCACATTCTAAGTGCAGATCTCATAATTGGATTCAGTCCAGCGAGACTCACAACTGCTGGTCAGCTGCACCTTCCAAGCCCCACCCTGCCGATTGGCCACGACTAGGCAGCGAAAGCAGCGGCGCTGAAGCCATTAGGCAGTCAAAAGAAGCACTATAACCAATTACTAGCAACAGAGAGCAAAACTAATTATGAATTACAAACTTAGTGACGCTTTACTGCTCCTACCCTGGTACGGGAGCTGCATCGCTGCATCTGCAAATTACATTCATAGCTTAGCAGAATGGGCCGGGCTGATGGATTTATAGGAAGCACGCAGGCACTCTTTATAATAAACAACACTCATGCTGGATGCAAATAGGAAGCGCCTGTGGCATGCAAACACTGGGTAAATAGAAATGACACACGGACCAGAGGGATGATGGATAGCAGGCATATATTGACACGAATAAAAATGATAACGAACATCATAACACAGTAATCATTTCTCACATTCAGTGGTTTTTTTCACACCTATTTGAACCGACTGTACCACTCTAGGCAGGAGTGGGATTTTCTGTTTTTACCGCAGAGGAGCACAGAGCGTTTGCAGCGACTGAAGCCTTTATTTCTTCCCATTTGCCTTGAAGAAAACTCAGAAGCCCATCTTCAAAGACCCCCAGTTCCTTCTGTACAATTAAAAACTGGCCCTCAGTGGCGGGTTTTGTCAGAGGTTAAGCGCCTGGCGTCCCATCACAGATAGGGAAACAGAGAGACAGGGAAGCAGGGGATGGACTCTAATTTCTCCTGATTAAAGTCGTCTGTCACTGAATGGGTGACACAAGTGGTGGCACCCATTCTCACCGCCCCACCCGCCTCCTTTTTATGTATTTATTTCGGCTTTATCCCGGTAAATCTCTGACTTGAAAGAGGCAATTAACGTGTGGCACAAGCTGGCCCTCGGTGTTTGGGGCAACGCTGCACATTAGCTGTCTGTCTGCCGCTAACAGCCCTGGGCAACGATGAAAAGATTCACCGAGCAGAAGAAAAGAGAGAGAGAGAGGAGGGAGGGGAAAAAAAAGATGAAGGGACAAACACAAATTAGCCCAGCGAGTGTGTGGCAGAGGATGTGAGAAATGAATTTCCTAATTGGCACATTTGTTTCAATTAGGATGCGGTCATCAGTGTCAGCCTTGACGGAGGGGTTTCCAGCATCAGGGCTTCCTCCCTGTGATTTCATTACCCAGACCTCCCCTGAAGGTCACCTCCTCCGGCCCTGCACAGCGGCCAGGTCCACGCAGCTCATTCACATGACATTTGCGGATGATTAGATGCTGAGAAGCGTGGTGGTTGAGGGGCAATTAGAGGACAGAGGAGCAATGTAAACAGGTGACACCGCGGCCATCATTAAGACTTATGAAGAGAGCACCGATCAAGACCTCGCCCGCCGACACTTCCCCCCTCTGCTCTGCCTCATCACCCACCCCGCCCGGGTCTAATGGTCATCTAATGTCAAGGTGACTCAGAACAAACGCTTCAGTGATGTGAGGAGCAAATAATCTGCCTGCTGAGTCACGTTTGGTTGTCACAACGTAGCGCCATCTCCTGTCCTGTTGGCATCTTTGGGCTGCGTGTGGAGAAGCCGGCGTGGGGGGCAGAACTTTTTAATTGCTGAGCATCTCATCAGCACAGTTACATGGATCAAGCCTCTCCGCGGGGCGTTCGAACCCCCGGGGAGCAGAGGGCTTACGGGACCCACGGAGCAGCATATCAGGAGTGACACCGCAGAGCATGGAGCTAATCCGTCCGATGGATCCTCCTCTAACCAATCAGCAGCACATGCAAAGGAAGGCACCACTGGGTGTCCCTCACACACACCCAGAGACGCTCTGAACCCAGCAGGGCTCGGCGTGTTCACACGGACAGCAGCAGGTGGAGCTATCAGCGGCTCAGCGGCACACTCCGACTCCGGAGGTTAATCAGAAAAGATACGAGGGGAACACAAAGAGGGCCTGGGTCCCCCATGCTCCTCCCCCGTTGCTTCCCAAATGCCACCTATCCTCCCCTCCCAGCTATGTGGCACCGCATTACTATTCCACCTCGATCTGTCTTATCTTAACGAAATAAATAGAGGAGCTCCCGGCTCCGGCCTGGACTGGGAGGGATTGTAATTGCTTGGCTTAATAATGAAGCTCATCATCGTCTCTCTAGGAGAGTCTCTCTGACCTATAAGAGAGAGACAGAGCAGCGATCTGAGAGTAGAAACAGTGCAGGAAAGGCAGGAGGTGGGATGGAGTTAAATGCTAACTTGTTTTGGAATAGCATGGCAGTGTCTCTGTGAAGCTCAGCAGAGAACGGCTCGTATCGCGGTGCAGGAGCGTTTAGCTGCCTCCCCTTTGTGCCACGGCCGGCCCCGTCTACCTGAGCTACTGCACATCAAGGGATTCATCTCGGATTAAAGGCTTTCATTCAGACAAGTTGAAATTGGCTTCCTGTTTGGCTGTTCATTTCACACTTTCTCTCAGAGTAACCTCTCAAAAGAAACTCATTATACAGGGTTCTCATGGACTCCTTTCTCCCTGAGTTAAAAGATCTGCTCTGCATTCACACCCCTGATATCTGAGAACTATGAGTGGAGGATTGGTTTTTGGATCGGGAGCAGCGAAACAAAACCACAAATAAGCTGCTGGTACATTCTATTAACCGTAAGCAAATGACAGCGTCTGCTCTTTGGATGGGAGATGTGAAGGCATTTTTGAGAATGTTCCTGTGCCTGTTCTGTTGCTAACGCTGCAGTGAGTAATTTTCTGTTGATGAACTGTTGAATGGACGTCTGAAGATGTCTGGCTATTAAAGTCTGACTCAGTTTGCCTGACAAAGAAGAGTTCTGTGAGGATGGAGAGACAATAACTATTGATTTACCAGCATCTCAACTAGTCTAAAGCGCAGACCATTTTCACAGCTGCTCTATTGTGTTATAGATGTTTACTTTTCAGTCGCATTCAGCAGATTTATTCCATTGAAACGGTATACAGAGCAACAATTCACACTGGAATCAGTGAGGCTTTTTCTACAGCATGCAGGGAGTCCAGGTTTTAGACTTAATTCTGTTTATTAAAATGACCTGTTCAGGATGTTCATCTGTCATGTTAATGGATTTAAAGCCACATGTGAAGCTGTCATGAACCAATTGATTATTTGCACAGTAGAATCTATTTGAAGTGTGTTTCTGGGCACCTGATGAAGTACTTTTTACTTCTTTGCCATGTCTGTTTTGTCTACCATCAGTCTAAATGCCTCATAATGTTCAATAGCTAGTCTGTTTATTTGCTGATATTTCGAACAGAATGTATCCGAGCAACTTATTTTGAAAAAAAATAAATAAAAGTTGCCTCTCGTGGATGAAAACAGTCTTGATCAGGATAATGTTTGTAGGAAAACCAAAGCAGTGAAAAAGCCCCACTGAATCACTGGAAGGTGAAAAGACAACTGATTGTTCTCTCAGCGTTATTCACCACAGCAGCTCCTTCTACATTACAGGACGCTGGAAGGACCAGAATAAGAACAGATTTAGTATTTAGATGTTCCAACATTTTGATTCTACACTGAGGGGTGCAGCGGACACAACAGATTCAGGTTTAGGTGATTTTTCCTACCGCCTGGTGGAACTAAACGCTCTGAAAGGATCAGAAATTGGAAAAATAATTTGCAAACCGTAATGAGGTGGAACTGTAACAGAGGGTCAAGTGAATGTTAGTTTTTACATCCAATTAGTGGGTAAGCAACGTGTGTTGAGCCTAAAGCTTTACAACAGGGGTGTCAAACTCATTTTATTTCGGAGGCCACATTCAGCCCAATCTGATCTCCAGTGGACCGGACAAAACATTACAAAACGAGACATTAAACGACAAAAGCGAGAACCAAAATGAGAAAAATGAGACAAACGACACGAAACAAAATAAAAAAGAGACAAAAAAATGAGACAGAAAGTGACAAAAAATGGATAATCGACACAAGCGAGACAAAAAAAAGACACAAAACAATGAATAAAGCAAAACACAAGATGACAAAAATAAGACAAAAAACACAAGAGACACAAAAACGAAACACAAAACGACAAAAACATGAGACAAATGACAAAAGTCAAACAAAAAAAAGGCACAATAACAACAAAAACAAAATGACACAAAATGACAAAAGAACAATGAACAATCTAGTATTTTACTTTATGATCAAAACAACTTGTCATGGTCTAGAAATTATTTTAAATTTATAGTTTTACTAATTTACAATCTGCAGTTAATGTCTTCTGTGTAATTTTTCCACTTTGAGGGCCGGATTGGACCCTCTAGAGGACCGCTTTTGGCCCGCGGGCCGCATGTTGGACACCCCTACTTTAGAATGACACAAAGGTGTCTCTTTTTCAACCTGCTACATCACCATGGTAACACAGGTAACCTGCGCCAGGGCAGGTTTGGGTTTAAATCAGCTGTAAGAAGCGTCTCTGTCTCTCCAGTTCTTGCATTAAATCTGCAATCAACACATTCAGTTCCATCAAACTGTTTGCTTCCTCTCTGATCTAATAAAATCAGTCAGGAACAGGTTGGATGAATAGAAGCTATTTACACAGACCACAGACATGCAGCAACGTCAGCATTAAGTTGAAGAACTGGGTGATAATGAGCTCCATGATCGTCTGTCTGTTGGTAGGGGTCGTCACTACTAACAGCCCTTTTACCGTATTAGTCATTTGATCCATTGAAGACATAAAAAGTACCGATTAGTGCAGTTTTAAGGTCATTTTATTGACATATGTGGGGTTATACTTCTGCAATCTAAGTGGCACCAGAGCTAAAATGTAATTTCCATGTCGGTATTCAGATTCCTGCCTCAAAGCCTTTTATATTGAGTTTATTTTTTTTTTCCTTGAATGTGTTCCTGAGTACAACCCGGTCACTCCAGCCCGTAAAGATGCCAGTGTGTGCTTCACAAACGGTGGTTCCACAGAACGCCGTCTCACTTCTGCCTCAGCTGTCGTGACACATGGTGCGGAAGTGATTTGGAGAGCTGTGACTGGAAGATAGTGCAGAGAGGCGGTTAGAGAAGCTCGGGGATGGCGGTGCTGTGGCAGGCATGGCGCTCAGGAGAAACGCTAAAAGCAGCCTTTTCTGAAGCACAAACCTGTCATTCACCCTGAGACTTCTACGGCTTTTATCATCGGGGTTTAGTATTCTACGGTGACCTCGGCCATCATGTAAAGGTCTTGTGTGCCCTCTTTTTTTAATGATTAATTACTGTAATATACTGTATGTTGCCGTTGGATTTACTGAGGCCTACAGCGCTGACATCAAAGGTTGGAAAATCATTAAAGGAAACAAAAAAAAAGATGTCAAAGACTTGCTCTGCCTATAGGGAATATTTTTAATTGCATAAATGCGGTGCTCCATTTTCCTTTTCAGTGCAACGTTTTCTGTTCCATAAAACTGCCAACAAGTGTTTGATTATCACTTTGCTTTTGTTCTGTCACTCTAGAGGTGGCTGACTGCTTTCAGTTTGTTGATTTTATGTTTGATCAAGAGGTTAAACTGTCGAATTTTACAGCCAGGGAGTGCTGGGTTTCAGAGGACTCAAACAAAAAGAGAAAGAACCGTTGGCGTCCTTTTCTTCTATAGGTGTTGACTCTTACTGCATATTAACCTAGAATACTTTAAATACACACAAACACAAAATAAGTAACTTACATACATAAAAAAAACCATAAAATGCAATAAAGCAGGAACACGCTTAAAAAGGAGGTGGGAGTTTTACTCTTCACCTGGGAACACTGTTTTCTTCTGTCTTAGCTTTACAGTTTCCTGCATCGTATCTGTGAAGCTTCCTGTCAGCCTGCAAACAGAACAAACACATCTCTACCAGATGCCTCTTATTGTGAAATTATAATTGGAAAAAGGATATTTCCAGCAGTGAAATGAACGTGCATATGGATGCATGATAGAATGAGACCTCTCTAACCCATAAAATAACTAATATGGCCGTGAGTTGCAGAATAACGATGATAAAACCTTGTCGTGTGCCATCAGTAGCTGTGGTTTGATAAACTGCCGTCACACATGGACAGAATTTTCAGTTTTTAGGAAACTGGAAATGTATGTCTCGCCTATATGTGATCGTTTTCCCTAAAATACACCACAATAAGTCTTTCTGGATGTCAGTCCTAATAACCAAAATGTCACCTGCACCTGTATCAGCACATCACATACTTAATAACTGAGATTTCCTGACTCTCATGCTGACCTCAACAAGCCTCTGTACCTCAACAGCATCATAGAATTTCCTGAAATCCAGTTCTAGTTTTTGTATTTTTGGGTGCGATTTCCAGTGGCCCCATCTGGGGCTGTAAAAACACATCTGTAATTTCCAAACAGTTCATGAAATGCTTTTCAAACCCCTTGAATTAAAGCTGAATATCTGCACTTCAATCAAACCTTGATTGCTTCATTTCAGATTCACTGTGGTAGCAAACAGAAGCACAATTCCAAAAACTGTGTGAGGTTCTGCTGCTTTTGTTTGTCACGTAATAAATTGGGAACCGTCATTTTTGAAACAAAAGCAAAAGAAAAATCTTCAATTTTTGGCATTTTATGAATATAAATAGAGTAATTCAGTATTGATAATCTAATATCCAGTTTGTGCCAACACTGAATCTACTGGATTAATAAAATAAAGGTGAGTTTCTTTCCTCATGGAACTAAAGAGCTGCAGAGCAGAGAAGACATCCGTGCTCAGCGTCAGACTTTAGCTTGAATAAACTGCTGTAACCACATGATACTAAACGATTCCAGTGAGCGACTGGAGACTCGTCGGGTCACCCTGACATCCTTGCTGACGGGGTTCATTTCCAAACACAGTGTCTGCGCTGCACTCCAAACCGCAGCTGGCATTCTGTTGGGCCTGTTTGCTCCGGCAGCATCCTTTCTGCTCTCTGAAACCTCATACCAGCGCACTCATGAACGCCACCTCAATATTTCATGGACGAGATGCGCTGGAATCGACTGGGCTAAGGATATTTGCCCCGCGCTCTCTACATTATTCACTCCCATCTCTTGTGGCTGGGCTCATTTGTGTTGACAAAAGACTAGATGGGAGATTGCAATTCGGTCGGTGCCACTCAGATTCCACTATTTTTATCCCCGCTGCGGCTTCTGCGGCGCTGGAATGACATCACTCCTCCATTTTCATGCTGAATCATTTATACGGTGCAGGACCGGAGGTTGACCTCTGCCTAAATCTGTTTTCTGCACACATCGTTTACGCATGCACTGTTCACACTGATTATCACTGCACCAACAATGGCATGAGGCTAATGGGCATTTGGAGAAGAACGTGTTTGGTGAGTTATTATTTTTTAAATTCTTCATGTACCTCAGGGCTGATAAGATGGGGGCAGTGGTCTGCAGCTGGCTTTGAATGTGTCCATATAAAACAGGTGTCACATGTTCATATCTGGTTGTTGCCCTTTAAAGAGACTCTGCTTTTTCCCACTCTGCCTCTTGACTCGTGCTGGATGTTATCTGTCAGCACACTGCAGTTCATTTCATCCCTAACAGAGATGCTTGGTTCGCAAAGTCAGACTACAATAATGATCATTTTCATCACTGATTAATCTTTATTATTGTTTTAGTTAATCATTTAAATCAGGAGTGTCAAATTCATTTCAGTTCAAGAGTCACGTGCAGCCCAGTTTGATCTTCAGTGGGCCGGACCAGTTAAATTACAGCATATTAACCCACAAAACTCCAAATTTTCCTTTGTTTTCATGCAAAAAAAAGTGTTCTTCAAATGTTCACATTAAATGAACAAAACATCATGAACAACCTGAAGTTTCTTCAGAAAAATAAATTCAATTTCAGCAACATTCAGCCTCAGTTTATCATTTCCACATTGCAACTTCCAGATCAATGAGTGTCGACAAAGGAACACAACATTTAGTCATGATCAAAACAACAACACTCAGACAAGAAAATACAAAAAAACAAGAAAAAACAAGACAAAATATTACAAAAAATGAGACACAAAACTACAAAAAATGAGACAAATAACACAAAGCAAAATAGAAAAAAAGACAAAAAATTCGACAAAAAAGTTGAAGAGCGACAAAAAAATAGACAATTGACAAAAACGAGACAAAAAATTACACAAACGAGACAAAAAAACACAAAACGATACACAAAACAATGAACAAAGCGAAACAAAAAATGAGAAAAATGAGACAAAAAATACAAGCGAGACAAAAAGGAAACACAAAACGACAAAAACATGAGATAAATGACAAAACTCAGACAAAAACAAGACAAAAATATTACAAAAATGAGACACAAAGCGACAAATTAACAATGAGCATTATAATATTTTACTTTATGATCAAAACTATTTGTCTAGAAATTATTTTAAATTTATAATTTTACTAATTTACAATCTGCAGTTAATGTCTTCTCTGTAATTTTTACACTTTGAGGGCCGGATTGGACCCTCTGGAGGACCACTTTTGGCCCATGAGCCGCATGTTGGACACCCCTGCCTTACATGTTTGGGTCAGAAATGATAAAAAAATATGATAAAAAAATGACAGAGAAAACTGAGAGAAGTCTAATTATTTATTATCTTGCTCGACTACCTGATTCATTGACTTTTATTATGGCCAAGAAGCTTCTATTTCAGCCCACTGAACTAAATGCAGGCCTGACTTGTATCACGTTCCCTCTGAGATGGTAAAACAGTCGTCCTGTCTTTGACAATCTCAGCTGGAATCCTCGACATACAGGCTTGTCCACTAATCACAAGGTTTGCAGTTAAATCCCAGGTTCCTGAAGAGACACAAAGCTGAAGGTGGGCACCTTGAATTAAAGTTCTTTCACCACAGACGTTGGTGTGTGGATGAGAAGAACAAAGGTTTAACTGCTCCTGAAGTCTGTCAGCTTTTAAATCTACAGTCCTACAGTACAGGAACTCTATATACTGCCAAAGTTTGGTTTTGACCATTTAACACAAGAGAGTCATGTTTTTTTCTTTAACTGGTTTGAAGTGGGCAAAGTGATGGCGTCACCATGGCAACTTTAAAAGAACTCAATTAGCGAAACCAAGAACTTCATGAAATTCTGTGGAGGGGTTTAGTACTATGTGACCGGTGAGAAGACAAACTAATTAGTTCTAAACAAAAAAGTCTACCAGAAAATTCCACCAAGGCATTGCTTCATGGTGTTGATACTAACTTGTATAATCTTGGCTGGGATTTTCTTGAAAACTTCTTGGACATTAGTTCGTAGAACTAAAAGTTTAGAGGTCTTTTGGTGGAAGCACAACTTTAATTACCACATACCGATATAGCAACATCTGGATCTGAATCTGACGATGAGTTCTGTGCTGTCTGATTACTGCGTAATTACCGTTTAACAAACCTAATCAAAGCACACCTACACAGTCCTGACGAGTGTTCATGTCTGAAGAACAACTACAGACATGTCTTTACCCTGATGTGTCTCATTTAGTCATGGATATTTAAAGGTAAAAAGAAAGACATCAGATTTGGAGCCAGGTTTACAGGATCGACCAGTGGATAAAATGCTCTACCGTGACGTTATTTTTGCAGTAATAATAAACATATACTGCATTTATTGGAAAATTAAGTGAGAAACCAATAGAAACCAAAGTTCAGCAAAACCATACAGATCAGTGTGTTTAATCACATTTAACAATACAGATGAGAGACACCTCAAATGTAGATGCAGTGCAGTGAATTGTATCGTCGCTCTTATCTTCTATTGGCCACATTAAGACGTTTAATCATTGGGGGGGGTAAATGCAGCTGAATCTTTACAGCTAAAAGCCCAACTCTGTTCACTGCCACAAGCTATCATACCCCAGCTGGTACCAAGATGACAGATTTCTTGTCTGAGAAACAGTCAAAGCAAGAGAAACCTGCAGTGCGGCAGAAGATCAGCAACCTGGATCATATTAGACCCAAAATAATCAACTTTCTCATAGCCGGTGTGATATATGATCCACACCAGGAAAAACCTCGGAGGGGAAAATGGGACGCTGGTGTGCATGTAAATGAACTCAGCCAAGATTCCAGACAACTGAAAAATATATTTTGGCTTTTGTAAATGATTTCTCGGATGCAGTGAAGCACAGATGTGGACGTCCACCCAGCAGACACACCATCAGATTCCCTTTATGAATTCTATATGAGCACACAGTGGCAGCTGACGGATCAAACTACAGACTCCAGGAGGAGAAAGAGCAGCACCCCTCCTTCCCTTAAATCAGTCCCTGAAGCTGTAATTGGACCATTCGCTCTGTGTCCTGACCTATTTTAAGGCAGATGTTTCTCCTGAACTCAGGACTAATGCTGCTGTGAGCTGAATCCCCGAGTGTCTGATGTTTATATCGTATCGATATATTATACGTGTGTGTGTGAAGGATGTGCATACATTTGATGTTGCTTTTTGTGTTGCTCTCCGTCTGGAGGTAGCTCCTCCACTCTGGAACCAACGCCTTCATCTCTAAATATTTATGTGCACTTACCGCTGGTATCGAAACTCAACTATATCAATCTCTTAAAGGTCAGAGAAAGCAGAGCTGAAGGTAGAATCGACTGTGAGTGGCACGGAGTTACACTCACAGAATAAGGATTGCCGCCCCGATGCGGACCTTTTCTGCTCGGTGGGAGTATAAGCTTCTCCTCTTTCAGCAGAGGAGGAGGCGAGGAGCGGCGGCCTTACCTCCGCCACAGGCACTCCCTCTGGAGGGCGACAGTGCAGAACGATCATCCCGTTGATTGGCACCTCCTTCCCCTGGGGGTCCTGCTCAAAGTTTTTCCTCAGGTCTGTGTGGGGAGATAAGAGGCAGCTGTCAGGTGTCAAGTGTCACGGTCAGCCTGGCCTCAATCCCCTCCAGCAGCCTGCACCCGGCTCTGCACGCCACGACCTTCAAAACCCACTACAGCCTCATAGGATGGAGAGGATCCGATGGCCCTGCGCTGGATAATCTGTTGACAAGGTGGTTTGGAGGATACACAGGATGGATGAAGTGCGCAAGCTTTGCTCTGATCATTCGTGTGCACACGATGGTGACGGATCCTATTTGGGCCATTTTCAAAACTCCCTTTGATAGTTTATTGCGCCGCAGTTATCCGTGGAAAACCTTTAAGTTGGCAAAGTGGGAACATGCCTTTGAAATTCTAACATCAGTTATGAATGGGTTTCATGGATCCTTAGCACCATGAGTGGTTCTCTGGATATAAAAGATCTAAATGCAGGAATAAAGCTGTGGAGCTTGAAGTGAAACCCTGAGTTTGGCAGGAAGGTAGGAAGTGCAGAATGAGTGCGAGCGCAGTGACATGTGGATCCTAGCAGAAAGACGTTCTGACATCTTATCACTATCTGTCAAGTGAAATTATTATTTTTTTTCAAAGGACAAGACTTCATCTCTTTCTTGATGTTTAATAGTATTTGATTCCAATGTGCTTCAGTAAGAAAACAGTTAATTGAATAGAGAGGAGGACTTCCAGATAACCTCGAACACCTCAGCAGCAGCACTGGTCGTGGACACCAGTGACTGTGAACAACTGAGTTGATTAGACAGCTTTAGTTTCAGGGAATTGATTATTTCATGGCTGATGGATCTGATTCAGTTTCTGTGGAGATAATATCAGCTGTTCTCACACAGTGTGGTCCAAACCAAAGCAAGAATTTAAGTATGTTGGGGGACAAACGCTGTAAATCATCTGTCAGATAGTTTTGATGATCTGTCATTCTGCATCATTAGAATTCAACACATATCTCCAGGGGAAAACCTCTTTTCTTTTTTCTTTCCCAGTGACTGACAGCTAGTCATGCTGTACTTCACTATGCAGAGGAATCGCTTCGTCCTTTATCTGCTAACCAAGTAGCTGCTAAATGACAGGAGGATTCTGGTCAGTTTATCTACACTTCTATTCCTGTAAGTGCCAAATATCACAGCCACTTTATTCTGGTACACTAAATAACACATAAAAGTGAAAGAGGCCTCTTCTATTTCAGCACTGCGAAGACAATGCTCTTACTTGCCACTTACGAAAATCAATGAGCGAATGCACCAAGTTCAAGATCTGCCGACCCTGCTGGCTAACTTAATTTAACTCAAGTCAACTGAGCTGCAAGGGTTAAAGGTGACCCCATGTCCCGGCCTAATTTAGAAACACATCCATGTTATTAGACTATCAATAGATGAGTTTCCAGAGCAATAACCTGGGGAAGGTGGAAGGTGGTGTAAATGTTTAAAGGACTGCCTCCTAATTGGCCATTTCAGCCTTGGTTTTCAGTGCGGCGTCGGGTCAACTGCATTGTCAACTCTGAGTGTACCACAGCAATGATAAGTAGCAGAAACTGGATGTAACTTCAGCTCTATGGTCACGTAGGAAATAGAACAATGGAGGTCTGTTCTGTGATGTGAGGATTTTATGTTGTTGTTGGTGGTGTTTGAGAGGAGAAGACTGTTCCTTTGATGAGCATAACACTGGGGCAGAGAAACGGTGCTTGTTGTCCGCTTTAATCAATCAGTGTGGAGACGTGGAAGTTGGTAAAGTTTGCCTGAAATTCCCACGATGTGAGCTTTGTGACAGACTGCAGCAGTATTAATTCATGGCCTTCATACTCACAGGCGATGCGGACAGTCGCCTTCCGACTCTTGGAGGTGCCCAGGTGGCTCCAGGCCACACAGAGACACCAGTAGTCCTCAGGGCCGTGGAAATCCTCCACCTGCTGGCGGGACACATTGATCATCACCTCACGCACCTTCAGCCCTGAGTGAACAGAGAACACGAGACAGTTAGCATGCATGCAGTAAACGTGTTACATACCTCACATGTAGAGGTTTCTAGCCTACCAGGACCAGGTTATAACTCCACCAAGGAACGTGGCAGAGTAACAACCAAGTAGATGGATGGATGGATGGATGGATGAGTGCATGGATGGATGGGTGGGTGGGTGGATGGATGGATGGATGGATGGATAGATAGATAGATGATAGATAGATAGATTGATAGACTATAGATAGATAGATAGATAGACTATAGATAGAAAGATAGATGATAGATAGATCGATAGATAGATAGATAGATAGATAGATAGAAAGATAGATAGATAGACTATAGATAGAAAGATAGATAGATAGATAGATAGATAGATAGATAGATAGATAGATAGATAGATAGATAGATAGATAGATAGATAGATAGATAGATAGATAGATAGATAGATAGATAGATAGATAGATAGATCCTTTAATAATCCTTTACAGAAAATTCAGTGCCACAGCAGTTTCAGAACAGACATAACATTTCCTCAAATTGCTTCCCTACTAAATAATTTAAATATAAACAGTGAATAAATTCTTAAAATTATGAAGTTATTTCTGTGCATTGTAAAACCTTATAGCAGTTGGTATAAAAGACTTCCTGTGCGATCCTGACGGGTGTATACCACGGCAGTTTCTCCATCCGTCTGGCCGATATCAGGCACATATTTCCCCTCCCGTTCCACCAGATAGTATGATTAAGTCTTGGTTTAAGAAGTCAACAACACACAATAGTTCTAGTTGTACATAACACCTATACTACTTATACTATAACACTTATAGCCTGACAGAATACTGAAAAACAACATGCGACAGGCTGCCGTCTCACCGGCGCCCTTCCATTTGGAATCCGTACATAACGTGCACAAGCAAAACACACGCCTGTGCTCAGCGCAACGTCATTTGTGTTAAAGATTTCATCCGTCGGAAATGATACGACTGAGCAGCCTTGGAGGAGGACTGCGCTCTCTGAGTGCTTTTCTAGTTTTCAGATGTTTTTGTCTGACTGACTTGGGCCAGTTCTCCACATGATGTAAAACAATCAGACCAGGCCACCTTGGTGTGCATGGTAGTGGTGGGCAGGAGTCAGCATGGGAACTCCACAGCCTCATCCACAGAAGGCTGTAAGACCCTGTGTGTTGTGACACCTCTCTATCACACCAGTGATATGATTTTCAGCAGTTTGTGCTACAGTAGCTGTTCTGAGGGATCAGACCACACAGACTAGACTTCTCTCCTCATGCACTTCAGTGACAATGACCCTGTTGCTGGTTACATGGCTGTCCTATGTTAGGTACAAAGCACTGCATGCTGGGAACACTGCACTAGACGTGTTGTTGGCATTGCTCTCATCCAGTTGTGTAACTTGTCAAAGTTACATGGATCCTTACACTTGACCATTTTCCCATTTCCCATTGTTTACATGGAAACCATGAGGTACTATGCAAAATTTGAACTCCATGCATCCAGGAGCTGTTGTTCTATTTACATCTGAACCAAGACTGTGAACAAATCCACTAATGCTGCCCTTCCTGGAGTCACACTGCTGACAAAAATGTACCTTCAGATCTTGGGTTGGGATGGGGTTTGATATTTGGCAGCTAGGTTCAAGTGGATTAGGTTTTAAAAGGCATTTATGTAAAGGCCCCTTTTTAAGACACGTGCTGAACTGCAGCTACAAGAGAAAACAGAACCATAGAAAGCAGTGTATGCTAAAAAAAAGGGCATTTAAAGAATCCTTAATCAATATCTCGATGCATCTAAAGGCTTGCGTCAGTGATCAATGGGTTTTACAGGATTAGTTATGCATAAGTTCTTAGGAAGGGCTGACACACTTCCTAAATCAGTGGCTCCTCTTCCTCTCTGCTGAGCTGTGAGAGCATCACTAAGAACACTGGCAGAAACACAGACCCCCGGGGACATACTGCTGTATGTATGAGCGCTCAATGCTGCTAACAAGAGGAAAGCTAAATCAGCTGTAGCAGAATTAGCATTAATAAATTGGACTACACTTAACAGCACACGTAGGCTCCCTGTGGAAGCGACACCACAATATAGCGTATTATGCAACACAAAAAGCATGGGAACACAGCATGCTGCACAATGATCTTATTATATTGAAAGCATTAAAGAACACGGGGAAAAAAATGACACTCTCTATGTGAAAATCCTCTTAGGCAACGTGCTGCAAGCCCCCAGCTGGAAGCGTTCGTCACCCTGTCGTATAGCTTCAGACGGGTATACAGCGGCCATATTTAATCTGAGTCATCGGCTTAGGGCCTGTCACATGTGTTTTCTCACAGCCTTCTGTAGCCTCCAGGCCTTTTACCCACAGCTGGATTAAAGGCAGAGGATGTGCGACGCGCAATCGGGACCGCAAAAGACCAAAAGCCACCCCTGACTATTCTGGCATCCACTCTCTGTGATAAATAACGCTTTAATCTGACATGTTCTTACTAAAGTCAAACAGCCTCATACTGCGGCTGCACAGCTTGCGAAGCGCTGCGCAGACTTCTAAATGAATACCAATTAAACCTGAGTGAATGGCAGCTCCGCTACCGCAATGAAACCATGCTGGTGTTCGAGGTAAAAATTAAGTAACGGAGAACATTTCGTGGCGGGTGGTCTCCGCTGTGCCGGGTTTAAATGACAATAACAGAAAACCGGGCTCCTTCCTGTTTGTCACACCGAATGTGGTTGACAGGTTGTGAAACGCTGATACAAATGAGGTGGTCCGTCTCGCTGTGGCGCGTGCGGCGTATCTGGTGACCGTGGTAGTTTAAATCATGATTGACAGGCCTGGAGAGAGGGGAAAAAAGAGCCACTTTTAAGAAGAGTAATAAACAAAACAGCAGCTCCATGCTCGGCGCTTCCTCGTCGCAGCCCTGCAGAGAGCGACACACAAGCATAATTCATAATTTCTGGAGCAGGGGCAGAGAGCTGGCAAGTGACAGCGTATGTGTGGGAAGAGAGACGGCGGAGAAAATAATGACTAATGACTTTCCATGATGCCCTAAAATATGTGAGCCTGGCTTTTTGAGAAGAGGAGGAGAGAGTGAGAGGACAGACAGACAGACTGATGGAGAGAAAAGAGGCGACGGGAAGCTTTCTAGACAAAGCAGCACATTTCCTGGAGTCCAAGCCGGCGTCGACAGGTGGTTTGCCGGAGAGATGGAGCTGAGTGCTGCCACTGTGTCATCCGTCAGCCCCATTTGTTTATAGGCAGAACGCTGGAGACGGAGCTCATTAGAGGAAACCACTTGATCTGTTCTCCTCCCCAATCCCCTCCGCGCTCTTCACAATTTCCTGAGTCACTTGATAAATCCATCCAAAATGGCTGAATCACTCAGAGAGAGGCTGGCAAAGATGGCTGGAATGAGAAGCAAGTTTTGGCGGGGCTGAAGAGGGGAGCGTTGCCGCTGTCGCTCTGCCACAGTTCAGCATATTAACTTGGACCTGGTTGAAAAGAGTCTTATTCAAATGTTGCATTCGGTTTGAACTCCGAGGGGTTTGTGTGCAGCTGAAAACTTCTATCCCACATCGTCTTTCTCTCTCTCTTCTGGTAACCATCTAATAAAGGTAAAATGGGAGTGTGCTGCTGTCCCATAGATCAATATTAGACCTCTCTGAAAACGGCAATATCTGCCCAATGTACTGGCAAACTCAGAATACTGGTCCACCGGCTCTGAAGCACAGGGAGCTCAGCATCAGACTTTACTGCCCTCACTTGACCCTGACTTCACTTTAAACTCTGATATTTAAAATGTCTGTAAGGACGACATTACTGTGATTCTATTGAAATGTCATCATTGGATATGGAAGTGCCATGTGTAAGAATGTGAAGCAGCTCAAATGTATGATTAAAAAAAAAAAAATTAATGGCAAGGTTTGTGAATGGGTTGTAACATAACTTAGAGAATGACGGTCTCAGGTGCCTATGGCAGTCTGTGAGCTGATTGCTATGGAACGTATGAGGGGATTTTCCAGTCGTCTTGCATCTCCTCAGCTCCCCTACAGCGTCCACCGCTAGCTAGCGTTAGCTCAGAAATAGGTCAACACGAGATCGCTTTCTAGCACAACACAGACTCCATTAAAGTTCACACAAGCCCAAATAAACAAAAAAAAGTCCGTCTGGCTGAAGATGAATGTAACCGACGTTGAGGGAAAACTGGGTTCAACAGCAGCAGAGCACTGGACTGATTCAAGGATCGAACAGAGAAGATAATCAGACTGTCTTCTCCCTTAGCCAGAGGTACATCCAGTTTATAGGTAAACTGGAACAGCAGCACAACTTTAGTCAACTCATCGATCAACGTGACACCAAACAGTGACATCTGCAGGATCTCCCTAACACCATCTGGTTTATGGACGTCTACAACACGTTTTATTGGAGTCAAACAGTCATAATGAGCAAACACACATAACTTTAATAGGTAAGAAAAAGCAATGTCTTTGTGAAACTTTAAAGTTTCTTGTAACTCAGTTCTGGTGAACAAAGCAGCATTTTCAGCTTCATGCGTCATGATTACAGGCAATGCTAGTCTTTCTGATGTCTCTGTGTTTGTATTGTCTAATATCCTGGACTGTAATTAATGAATGGGTTTTATGTATAAAACCAAAAAAAATCTCTTTCACAAATATCTGATCACTCTGTAAAATTAAAATACAACCCTCGTGATGGTGTCAGATCATTTTGATGCCTTTATTAACCTTCAGTCACATTGGAAAGGTGCAGTCCCTTTGTGGCAGGTGGAAAACCACATAACAGGTAAAGTAACATGAGGACAACATGATGACACTTCGATAAAAACAGCTGCAGATGTATATAAAGCGGGCATCACAACTTTAACAAGCAGCTATCGTCACATCCAGCCTCATGTTGACTGGCTGTTCTGGATGCTCGGACTGTAGTGACATTAATGTTAATGGTTGTCTGAATGTTACACAGACAACAACTGCATCATTTTTCATGTTAAAGAAAGAAAACAAAAAGTCATTTGGGGAAAGACTGAGAAGAGAGTGATACATCGACAGCTACTGAAGGAGGTGAAAAGGAGGAGTAGAAATGCTTTACTAAAAGAAGCAAACTGTTTCAGTTATCGTGAGAAAAGTGTTCCCTGCTTCTCCCAGAACCTTCCAAAACAACAACAACTAAAAAAAAAAATGGTCTGTGTTTACTGAGAGAAGCCATTATCAGGGCATCTGCCAGCGCCGGGGGCAACTGTCACAGCACCTGTACCGCAGGGGACGTTCACATCCCAACTGGAAAAACCTCTGTTCAGAGATGTGAAATAATTTCATTCAAATGTCGACTTGACTGCCAGAACCAATGGGGTAGGGGCTGTTTTATTTCAAATGTAACGCCCTTTAGTGTTGTGCTGATTTTTTTTATTTTTTAAATCAAAAGTGGGTGTTGAGGACTGAACAGCTGTTGTGAAGCAGTTGATCCAACATGGTACAACTGCACATATGATGTTGATATGAACAGATATGTGTTGAAATTCAAAATAGTTTAGGTAAATACAGATGGTTCACTTTAGATATTTTAAGGATTTTAAGAAAATCATGTGTAGTTACTGTTAACTTTTTCCACTTGGACGATGCTAATTGATTGGAGACTGCTGATTAAAACCGAGCTACGTACATCTTTGCTTGCAACAGACCATGTGTGATGACCCCAGGTTTAGTTTCACCATCCAGGTATGAGCCGGACTGCTTGGGCCAATTATGGAGCATAACTAACACCATACCTGGGACAAGTTGTTTCCTCTGGCCTGTCGCATTCACATCATTATAAGGAAAGTGAGTTAAGTCCAAGCTAAAGTTTAGCTAAGCTTCCAAGTTTTACTCCAAAAAAATATCTTTACACAACCAAAAACTGCTTTTTGGGAAAGACTGCAGTTATTATCAGCAGAACAATTAGTTTATGGTATAAAAGGTAAAAACTGGCAAAGTAGTTTGAAATTCTGAGAACAGAAGAATGGATGGATAGAAATGCTTGTTTAGTTCTGAGAATGTGAAAATCTAATTCTTGTAAGATTACAGCCTCAGAGCAGCCAAAGCTTCACGCCCCCCCTCTGACCTCTGGCGCCCCCCAGGGGGACGCAGATGCCCGGGTTGGGAACCACTGCCATAATAGACCACTATTCAAGACATTGAAAGTGCTTGAGTTTACAGAAAGTCTTAAAATGTTGAATATAATCGCTATAATTGGACTTTGAATTTGCAGTAATCTGTGAATGTAGTAGACAGATGAAAAAAGCAGATAAATAGAAATGAAACAAGCATTTTAGTTATTTAAGTTCACATATATGTTTATTCATCCATTCAGTCGTCAACCAACTTTACTTATTGTGTCAAATATTGCTGTTTGACAAAAATGCAATTAATTAATTAATAAAGCCTCTCTATAATTAGATTTTCTTTTTTTAATTGCGTCCCAACACTAGTATAAATACTTAACCAGGTAAATGGCTTATTTTGGAATTGCTCATAATGAATACCAGCTTATGAGATATGTATATATTGGCGTAAAATAATCTTACACAGTCAACTTTTACTGACTAAATGATCCAATAAGAATCCGGCTCTGTGAGTTCTGAACAATGTTCATCCACCCAGCAGTTAAATAATGAATTAATTAATAGACAAGTTGGAGAAAGCAGGGTTTTTTTTGTTTTTTTTTTTGCCTGCGCTGGTACTTCAGGTTGTGTTTTTAGAAAGAATGACGTGGCTTATCACAGCACTCCTCTGTGCAGTTTGTTTCATGTGGCTAGATAATGATTTAGAATGAAGTCGTAGATCTTGGGTGCTCTTGTGTTGCTTCTCTACAGTGTTCATCAGGCGTGAAACACCACAGGACCCCTGTACGCATAAATTAATTTCATATTCCTGGTCAGTGTCTTTTGATTATGTTGTATTTGTGCCAGATTACTGGGTGGATGGTGTTTGTTGAGGCTCATCATGACTGATTGAACAGAGGAGTCAACAGCAGCATTAAAGTTCTAATGCCACAGCTTTGTTTGATGATAAATATTAATTCTATACAGTTATCTTTGCAATGACATATAACACATTTCAAATGTAGCTGTACACTTTACTAGCTGAGAAAGCTTCAGGATGGTCACATCTCTGATGCCATTTAGCGATTCTGTACCTGTGAGGCTACGTCTGTGAATTAAAATAGCTGGTACAGGACTGAATGTTTAGGGCAGAGCTTCAGCTGCTGGAACATCTTGGGAAAATGCTGCTAACCTCCGGCCAACTGCCAGTAAATGATAGCGGTGGCTGGTGAGTTAGTGGGTTTGGCAGGTAGCAACCATCGATCAGAGCCTCTTTTCTACCCGATAAACCTTTCTGTCTCCTTTGAAAGAAAAAAAACTGAAAAGAACAGATGCTATGTTTTTATTCGCCTGCCACCGTGGGCAATAGAGAAGAATTAGCGTCTTCTGCTGCAGTTATCAGTCATAAATATGCAAAATGTGTGATCATGGAGTCAGCCCCCGCCACTGTGGCACTCGTGATTAAAATGGACACCTCCTTAATGTCGTTAAGCAGTCGCACTCTGTTCCTTTACGTATGCTGAATGGGTTCTTATCAGCATGTGTCTGATAAATGGCAGCTTTGCTCGATCTTCTGTTTGATGCCTTTCTAGAGCAGCTTCTGTCCAACGGCCAATGGTCAGCTGGCTTTTATCTGCTGCAGTGTGCCTGAATGATAAAAATAAAAAGCTAATCTAACATGCAGTTTGTGTGAGCTGAGCATGTCGCTGCAGGTTATGTTTTGTGTTCCCAGCGCTGATGTGTGCAGCTCGCTGAGCGTGACGTGAGCATGTGTGTTCTTTGTCGGCAGCAACCTTCATTACATTATCTATAATTAATGCACGTTGCATTTTGTGCGCGTTGCAGTCAAATTCCTCCCCAGTCATTTGTTTGTTGCTTGGATTTCCATGCACGCGTGTTGGGAACGGTGAGGGTGTTTCTGAAACAGCTGGGCAGCGGCCTCGTCTGCAATCTGCAGCTCAGTCAAACGGCTAATTGTAATGTCTGCAGTCTAAGTGTGTCAAGTGGTGGCAGCAGCACAGCTAACTGTCACCAAGCTTTTATCTTAACCTCTTTGTGTAGCAGCTGTTCTAGTCTGACACCCCAACGCCCCACTTCTACACGCACAGTGGACTGGGGAGGAATAAAAACGGGCATTTTTCTTTACAAAACAGCAGAAACACTCACCAAATTAGCTTTAGCAGCTGATAAGCAGTTAGAAATTTTGACAATTTGATGACACAACTTGTTTCACATGAAATCAAATCATGTAAACTGATGTCCAAATGATGTATAAGAAACCGTCCATCTACTGTACATATAGATCATCTACTTAGGTGAAGATGACAGTGATTTGAGGCCTGCAACACGTACGTCTTTGAATCTGCATTCGACAGACTACGTCTCATCACTTGTTGCAGAAATGACACCTAACAGCAAACAGGATTCGGTTTGGTTTAAACCTGAAAACTAGACCGAGCCTACTACAACTTGTTGGTGACTACTCGCCCTGCAAATCCCACAACAATGACAACTGTTGGTTCTTGTGTTCTTGCACCCAAACCGACATGGACAGCAACCAGCAGCTTGTTCAGTTTATATGCAGTGACATTTGGGCTGAAAAGGCCAAAAGAGGAGTACAAAGCTCAGTTTTATCTGTAGACTTTCAGCAACTGACCCACACTGGAACAGACCAACTTGGTCCCGTCAGTCATCATAAAATCCTGTTCACAATAGTCCTGGTCTAATGTGTGCCTCGGACTGTAAATCAAACACCAGCAAACTGAACCACTTGTCATCATCTCTGTCATGTTTAACATTGATTGAGCTTTACATCTCCATTCATCCGACTCCATAAAGCCACAAATAGTAAAAATGGTGCTTCATCCACACTAAATTACTTAACAGGCTGCAAAGTTGTCATGGTTACCACTCATGATTGGCTGATGGAGTGATGAACTGCTGTGACCTGACCTGAGTCTGTTTTGTCCATTATGTTGCAGCAAATGGTGCTTCCCAAATGAAAGCCCGAAAATATGAAAGAACGCCCTGAAATTTAATATAAAAACTGCAAGACCAGCATACTTAATAACAACAAATCAAACAAAAAAAAAACAAAACACAGACAACATCCTCATATTTTGCTGCGTGAGCCTCTCTATAAAGGAAACGCAGCGTTTAAAGTAGCATTTGGAGGCATGCTGTAGTTTCATCTACACTGTAACACAGCGAGGTACATCCATTAGACTCCTTCAGGGACGATTCCAGTTTCTTATTTTTGTACTTGTGGCCATAAATTCTCAGTCATCTGTAAGAGCAAACTCTCGACACTAATTGCTGAAGCATGAAAGCATGAAACATGAGCAGACACAAAATCACACAAGTCGATGGTTGATCAAAAACCTCTATGTGGATTTAAACTGAAAGTCGGTGCATTTAAACTTGGTGAGAACAATGTTAGGACCCAGCTCCAAATTCCTCTTAAAAAGATAATTCAGGAGTAAATGCAGACATTTGACTTTCAGACATATGCACCATGTTACTGATCGACTGGAGTTCACATTTAACGCTATAGGCACCAGTATGTATTATATTTACTAATTCTTTAGTTTATGTTAGCAGTTGTAGAATAAGGCAGCTGGTCTTAGTCTTTGGTCTATATGTAAATATGACATCCAGTCATATTTACACCTCAGGGAATTTGGGTCCACCTAAGCTGCTACACATTTGAGGCAGTTACTACAATACCGATATTTTTATGATTAAAGGAGTCCAGTCCACCTGTTCTAATGCAGGATGGAGCCATGTGTCAACATTAGTGGGAAGAATGCATCACTGATGTAGCCCTCCTGAATACACTTCTGCCACCCCTATAACATTTGCCAAGCATTAGGTTTTCCTTTTTACTATTGTGTGTTAATTACAGCTTGTCAAAACGCAGGGAGGCTTTTAAAGGTAATTCACAATGTTTACAAAGGGAATAATCTAAGTGATGACTGCACACACAAAAGTATTTATCCACCAGTCGGCTACAGTAAAACCACTGACAGTGATTATCTTATACAACCCTGGGTCCTGGCATTGATGTGGACGCCCACCTAGACGTTGTTTAAGACCAAGCACACCTCCCAAGCCTCTCAGCAGGACAATGCACCCTGACACCACAAAAACTGCTCAGAAATGGTTTTAGGAGAACAACAAAGGCAAGGCACTGACCTGGCCTCCAAACTCCCCACATCCCAATCCCATCAAACATTAGAGAGATGCACCACCATAGGCCCAGTCCACAGAGGCCCTTCTCCACAACCCACAGGACCCAAAGGACCCACTGTCAACGTCCCGGCACCAGGCACCCACAGTACACCCCCAGAATTCTGGTGTCAATCTCCTGATGTGTCAGAGCTACAAAGGGAGCTGTTTTAATGTTGTATCAGATCAGATCTATAGACTCATTATATGCCACGGTAGAAATCTGTTTTTAGTTGAAAAGATGGCAGGGAGTAACTGTTCAAAATCAAACATACACTACCAGTCAAAGTTTGGACACATATTCTCATTCAATGATTTTTATTTATCTGTATTATTTTCGACATTTTAGATTCATGCTGAAGGCATCAGGACTATGAATGAACGCACATGGAATTATGTAGAAAACAAAAAAGTGTGAAATAAGTCAAAACATGTTTTATATTTTTAGATTCTTTGCTTTGATTCCTGCTTTGAACACTCTTGGCATTCTCTGGATGAGCTTCATGTTGTAGAACCTGAAATGGTTTTCCAACAGTCTTGAAGGAGTTTCCAGAGATGCTTAGCACTTGTTGGTCCTTTTGCTTCCACTCTGCGCTCCATCTCACCCCAAACCATCTGGATTGGGTTTAGGTCAGGTGACTGTGGAGACCAGGTCATCTCCATCATCTCCTTCTTGGTCAGATAGTCCTTCCACAGCCTGGAGGTGTGTTTGGGCTCATTGTCCTGTTGGAAAATAAATGATGGTCCAACTAAACCAAACCGGATGGGATGGCATGTCGCTATAGGATGCTGTGGTAGCCATGCTGGTTCAGAGTTCCTTCAGTTTGGAATAAATCCCCAACAGTGACCATCACACCTCCTCCACCATGCTTCATGGTGGGAACCATGCATGTAGAGACCATTAAATGAGAAGGTGTGTCCAAACTTTTGACTGGTAGTGTATATTATACATGACCAGATTTCCAACAGTTATTTAGGATCATTAATGGAACCACATACCAAATATTTTTGTCCTGTATTGTTGTTGTTTACTGAAGCTCTTTACCACATGCTAAAAACCAGCAGGGCACATCTCTAAAATATTATTCTAGACCACCTTTTTAATTTGACATTTTGCTTGTGGAGCTAGTTTTCTGAGGAAAAACATCCATGTTGATGCACCAGCTCCTTTTTTCCCTGCTGTGTTTCATCAGTGGAAAAGCCTGTATCTTGATAGTGAAAGGTCTCTCTCACAAGGCCTAATAATAGCCAATAATCACTCTGTTTTATCTGTTTTGCCCGTGTGCTTGCCTGCACTCGTGTGCCACCCACATGCTGGAAGAGCCACAGTAGAATTCCTCAAGTAAAACTGAGGACGCTACACTTCAGATCTCAGAACAGCATTAGCACATTAGCGTCATCCTCCATCAGGGTCTCATTACGTGCGCTCCAGCTCGCCAACTTCAGGGCTGGTTTCCACACCAGTACTTTACGCTGACAGAAGAATCCTGCAGGTACTGTTCTGAAAATTCTCCCTGCTGTTCAGTAACAGGAGCACTTAAAGTACCGAGGCTTTGTTAAAAATGAATCCCCAAATTAGCCACTGTTCACTCGCCCACATTCGCATCGCATACCGGCAGAACTGTCTCACACACAAAAAACCCAAACACACACAGACATAGGCACACAAATGAGCAAGTGCATTGAGCCATTAGAGTCTATTTCACCCATCTTTGTGGGGACGGATATGTGATATCCCACCCTTTTTCATTCCTCCCAGAAAAGTGGAACTTTTATCTCCTGGCTCCATTAGGCCCTGTGCCCACTTCTTAGCTCCGTAACCGGAGACAGTCCCAGCCCACAGCCGTGTCTCCTTGAAATCATACCCATTCCTAGGCCTGCAAAACGTGAAATCAAGCCTGACGAACCCAAAACAAACTGCTAGCAACCGACACGTCTTACAGTGTTATGAGACGGGGAGAACAGAAGTGACACTATACTGGGGTGATGGGAAACAGCAGTAATCAGAACTACAGCGGCTCACAAACAAAGAACAAGGAAGAGTTGTTCTGTATTTCTGTGTCTGGATGGGGAGCTAAATGCAGATTGACACGTCAAATCGGCCCACTCGAGTGAAAAGTCATCACAAACTGCAAGTACGTTGTAGGTGTGTGCAGGGAGTGGGGGGACGGCGGTGGCACTGAGTTTATGTCTCCACTTTCACATTCCCCTTTGTGTTCCTGCTTCAGGTAGCGTCTCTGAAATGGATTTTGCCACAGCATATTGAGCACATTAATTCCAATCGCTGGGACTCCACTTTTTGTGTTTTAGAACCAAATTTGTCTAAATTACAACCGCATTAGCTTCATTTTCTCTGCAAGTAATTTCATCGGTACACTGCAGTGCAGCGCTGCCAAATGAGAAACGAGGTAAAAAGTGAACCTGTGAGCATAAAGTACTGGAGTCATTAGTTTGAGCCGTTTGGTCCATGTTTTACAGAGGTAATGTGTGTTCACTGCCAGGGATGAGTCTGTTTCTGATACTCATGAACAGAATCTGGAGACATGGCACGTCTCAGGGATACATCGCTGCGTTTTGCATGGGGTATGGTTCTGCTGCATATATCAGAACTAACAGCTATCCAAATTAGTGTGAGGAAGAGGGCATGAGGGTTACCGCCATCAAAGTGAAATAGTGGATTAATCTCTTTGAACTGGGACTAAGGATGTATGCTCCATGAAATCTTGGGGTCTTGTTTGTATATTCTGAAATGAATATATAACTTGGAGTTGTCAGCAGTAATGTGGACAGTGTACAGGGCTGTTGTGATGAAGCAGGAGCTGAGCCTGAAGGTGAAGGTCTTCATTTACTGGTTGACACTACCCTGACCTATGGTAATGAGCGAATGGATGAGGTGAAGGATACCAGCAGCTGGGCTCACCCTTAGAGACAGGCTGCTCAAACTGCTGAAAGGAACTTGGAATGGAACTACTGCTTTTTCCTCAATAAAAAGAGCCAGTTGATTGGTTTGAGCATCTGATTTGGATGCCTGCACGATCCCCACCTTTGAAAGTATTGCTGGTATAAAAGTCAGTAAAAATGATCTAATCAGGAAGAGAATTCACAGTGTTTTAGAGTAACCCATAGAAGATTAACAAAGTAAAGTCTTCACATTCTTTTCAAACACAGGCCTATAGATATTAGGCTAAGGTTGGGGGCCCTGATCCAAGAACCTGACACTCCTGCTGAGGACATCGGATGGTTGAAGGCTACTAAAATAAGAAAGTACCCGGCCAGGCAGAGCCCTGAAAGATGGAACCACGATGCTAAACTGGATCCTGAATTAAACCTAAAAGTTATTTCCAGGTAACTCCCTTTACTTTCAAGCTCTGGGTCATTATAAGGACTAGCCACACATGTTAATTTTATTTTATTTGTATTATTATCTAAATTACCCATTGTTTGATAATCATCATAATACATCAAGGGGCAAACTTGAAATTTTTCTTTTTTTTTTTTCTTTTTTTTTACAAGTATCTAATCTCACCATAAAATGCTGCTAGTAGAGAGATATAATTAGGTAGTTGGTGGTGACTGGTTGGATGGGCAACTGTTACTACATTTAAATTTATTACAGACAGTGTAATTGGAAAGTTTGAGTTTCATATCTTGCTGAAAAATACTTTGGGAGCAATTCCAATAGGAAGGAAAGTGAGTTTGGATACTCCACTCTAAGGCTTAATGGGAAACCAGTGGAATAACAACACTAAAGTTAGAACAAGAGATCACTTAGAGGATGTGGCCTGAGGCCCATGATCAGACCTAGGCCTTACTAGAAACATACGTGACATGGGGACTCCTCATAGACCTGCCACACCTGCACTAGAAAGTGACTAAAGAGAGAGAGAGCTGTATGGTGAACCTTGTTTAGTCATTTCCCTTGGTTTACCACAGCCCAAAAATATGCTGAGGTTAATTGATTATTCTAAATTTGCCCATAGGTGTGAGTGTGATTGTTTGTCCTGTTTTAAGTTACTATAGTGTTTTTAAGTTATTTTCTTGTTTTTTACAGTAAAGCACCTTTGGTCACCCCTTGGGCTGTTGGAAAGGGCTATACAAATAAACCTTGAGTGATCGATTGATTGATTGGTCACCAAGAGGCAGAAGAACAGCATGAGGAGCATTGGCAGCCCAGTGGTTAAAGTGCATCATCTTTGGTCTGAATCCAGCCAAGGACCAGATTGATCATACCCCTGTTTCCCTCACCAGCCTCCTGTCCATGTCTACACTACCAACTATACTGCTACAAAGGAAAGACGTGCCAAAGAAAAAGGAAACTGAACCACCCAGTCCTGAATTAGGTTTTCCTGAAATCCTGCAGCTTCTGAAGTCATTCAGAATCTGACTTTTACAGTGTCGCTGAGCTCCTTCCCAAGATTCAAAATTGGACATAAAAACACTGGTGTATGCATTGATACTCCTGTGACAGCTCAAGTACTAAAGTCGATCTGCTGACTCATCAGCAGTGACAAAAGGGTCCTTTCTCTCTCGTAAAAAAATCCTTTAGAGCATCAGCTCTGGCGGCAAACATGCGGTGAGACTACATAAAATCATCTGTAGGGAAAAAGAGAAGTTACAACCCCTCCTTTCCCCACCGTAGTGTACAGCGGAGGTAAGAGGGTGTGTGTTTAAGTGTGTGTGAGGTGTATAGGTGTATTGTCCGGGCCACATTCGGTTAACAACCCCATTAACTGGCTCACAAAGCAACCCCGGGGCAACGATAACATCAATCCTGGCTTTAGAGGCCATTACGTTTCAGCTGGAGATATACGCGGCGCTGGGAAAGCGAGGTGGCCGAGTAGCTGGAAGGGTGGCGAGCTGTCACCGCCCGTTTGTCAAGCCCAACCTCCCGTCCACCCGGCAACCCCATCCCGACCACACACACACACACACACACACACACACACACACACACACACACACACACACACACACACACACACACACACACACACACACACACACACACACACACACACACACACACACACACACACACACACACACACACACACACACACACACAAACACAGCTCCAACAAGCCCCCCTGGGCTGCTTGGCAGGTGAGGCTGTTTATCTGCTTTACTCAGGCCTTCGCTCTCCACACACACAAATCAGCTCATATATACTCACAACAACAAATAAGTCAGCGCCACATATGCCCCGTCTGAACTATGCAAAGGCACAAACTGCAAGCACAATACAAATACAGACATATGCACCGACACGTGCATAAATACATGGAGTACAAACACACACACAGGCTGAAACATCCTCGTATCACCACACATAAGCACACAATCTATACACACCCACACACAAAAACACTGTCTCATTGTGTACATATGCGCACATGCAATACCAACACAGGCAGCACAAATAACACATTATACACACATCCAGATGGTCACACTGCTGTACACACATTAACTCCCATTCAAACACACACCCCACACGACAATATGCACACAGATAAATGCTTAGCACCCACGCCCCCACAGACACACATACACGCACACACACACACACACACACACGTTACACAGCTTCTGCAGTGTCTGAAGGCGAGAGCTTTGTCCGCTCGCTGCTCACCAATGATAACATTCACTCTCTACAGATGCCGGAATAAAGGTCAATGGTTTTTTCATGAGGAGCTACTGAACACCAGGAACTCTATATGAAAACATGTTTGTGTGTAACTCCAAGTGCTTAATAGTCAGATTCCTCCAAGGGAGGCTTAACTGCCTCAATTAAAATCACATAAAGGAGAGCGTGCGAGTCCTAACAGTATAAACACGTCTCCTCTTTTAGAACAAACAAGGATAAAGAGTTCCCCCTGATAGAGCCAGGTGGATGCTGATTTCCTCTCACGCTCCCAGGATGGAGGCAGTAATCACGATTAGGAAAGTCCCAGGAGAGGCAGCCCGGATGAGTGACGGCTCCCCCTGCTGTCCAGGACATATGGGTGGGAGGGGACCGGTTTATACCCAGCACCCAGGAGATCAGTCAGCTCTCCCAGTGGGTGCCCCGCTGAGAGTCTCCCAGATTTAGTGAGACGGGGAGGTTTTCATGGCAACTGTGAGAGGAAATGCTCAGGCTTCCTTCACAATAGGAAATAGGACGGAGTGTACTTCAGGGGATGGAGCTGAGAAAAACCCACCTACACTCACTGCTAATCTCCCGAGGCTGACGTGAATCTTAATCAGGAATTCTTGGGTCGCATTAGAGTGAGTGGCATCAAAAAATGTTTGTGTACGGATGTTTGTACTGTAATGCACAGTATGATTAGAAACTAGAGGTCCAAGTCGAACATTATGTCAGCAATGCCTTAAAGACTGTACTGTGAATGGTAACACTCAGAAACAGTGGGCGACCCCTCAGCTCTACGCAGCATTTTAGCATCTCTCAGCTCATTGTTTGGTCTTAATGTCCAACACATTTACAGTTCTGTTTCACTATCAACCTCATTTCCAGTTGTAGCAGGCAGCAGTTTAAAATCAAACCGGTCTGCTGTCGAAGCTGATGAACATAGCATAGCATTTAGCAAAGATGTAGTCCCACATAGAACTTAACAGGGAGAAAACATTGAGCTAATTTAGTCAGAAAAATAACTTCAAATTAATACTAATGTTGCTCCATGTGTGATGGACGTGCAAAAGAGCAGATCTCGAGTTGTAATAGGTTCATATCATATTTACAGCTGCTCCATGGCACATACAATATAGAAAAATACATTGTAAATAATAAATGAGTATCAAAAGTGTATCACTGCTCAATAACTGCATTATTTCTAAAAAGAGAATTAGAACATTTTCTCTTATTAGCAATCAGAAACAATCTTGCTTCATCTTCAGCACTAAACTTTAACATCAAACTTTCCTAAAGTACATGAAAGAAGTCTGATTAATACTGGGAGTACATTATGGTTCACATGAGATCAGGATGAATTTGTGGAATCCAACAGGTTTGGTGTGAACCTGACCATGACTGTCACAGTGGATGCATAGTCCTGACAGTGAAGCGCGCAGGTGGGAGTGTGATGATATGAGGCTGCATGAGTGCTAAAGGTGTGGGAGAGATGACATTTATAGATGGCAGAAGAAATAGTCTCCAGAAGCTAGGAAAGAGGAGGAATATTCCAGTCTAACAATCCAAAGCACATTTTCTAAAAGAGAACAAAGTGAAATCTCTGACCTGTACGAGCATAGACTGAATCTAATAGAACACCTCTGGGGTGTTCGAAAGAGAAAGAGAGAACAACACAGCCCTTCCAGAAATGAGCATTTTCTCTAAAATCTGGTATCCTCCATGCCGATAAGGATCGACTCTGTTATCAGTGATAAAGGTGAACACATAGTCAGTAAGAAGTATGAAAAAAAAGGAATCTCAGTAATGACAGACTGTTCCTACTGTGGGCGCTGTGTTTTTATACAGTAAATATAAACTGTTAGTTTTTAATTTTACTTAGGAGCAAATAGCCTATTGTTCAATTTATTAGTAATGCAATTACTGTAGGAGGATACAATTATGAATCACTTAACATTTAGATGATATTGCAAAAGGGTGTACTTACCTGCTTTTTGGCTAATCACTCTGAAAGTTTTGCTCTATTTTACAGAAAGTTAAAGAAATATCACATCTTTTTGTGCTACAGTACTTTGAGTAGATAGACAGTTATAACCCCGTTGCTACACTGAATGCCGAACACATCAGGACTGCTGGAGGAGCAGCTGTTAATTACTACAGTTCAACTACAATCAATGCAAACGGCTACACCAGGAGACAGCAGCACCTACATGCTGCATATATGCTGACAAACACAAAAACAGGCCAATCTTCTGCTTATATATTTTAAAAGTGTATGCAGCCACAGAAATGAGTCATAGAGTGTCTATATTGTTTGGAAATAAACTACCGGCATCCAGGAAATGACTGCTTTCTATCAAACAGGGCTTCTACTGTGGAGTCCTGATCACTCCATCTGCATTTATGTGTCAGTACCAGCAGGTGGTTGACAGATATTTATAGCTTAATTTTTTGTACGTTTATCCCTGAAACTGTAAGAGAGGTTTGTATGGTTTCTGACATGATGTTAAGCCTCAGACATATTGAACTGCTTGATGTTTCCTCTCGGTTGTCACCTTTGACAGATGCTACTTTTTGTACTTCTCTTCCTGTGACTTTAAGAGAAGTTTCACCTCCTGTGTTTCTGACATGGGCTGCACGGTGGCGTAGTGGTTAGCACTGTCGCCTCACAGCTAGTAGATCCCCGGTTCGTGTCCCGGCCTTCCTGGGATCTTTCTGCATGGAGTCTCCATGTTCTCCTGTACATGTGTGGCTTTTCTCCAGGTTCTCCAGCTTCCTCCCACAGTCCACAAACATGCTGAGGTTCATTGGTGATTCTAAATTGTCTGTAGGTGTGAATGTGAGTGTGATTGTTTGTCTCTATGTGTAGCCCTGTGATAGACTGTTACCTGTCCAGGTGTCCCCTGCCTTCACCCTCAGTCAGCTGGGATAGACTCCACCCCCCATGACCCTGATGAGGTGTACAGATGATGGATGGATGGATGGATGTTTCTGACATGGTGTTGAGGGTGTGGACACTCACTGGTACCTCCTCCTCTCAGGTTTATTATCCAGTATATTATATATTATAATAAATTTAACACCCTGTACAACCAATTATCTCATGACAACTGTGCACCTGGTTCAGACTGAATATATCTGTTTGCGTCACGTTTTTACCCTCTGATAAAGAGTAGTGTTTAAGTGTTGCTCTGTAACAGTTAAAGGCCCATTTTGTACTCTTTGTACTTGCTTAGTAACTTCATCCCTTACAGAGCCTCCTGTAGCCTGCATATGTCAACTCACCCATATTACATTAACTCTTTAAAAAACTGAAGTTGTACGGCACTGTGCCGGGTCCCGAAATTGTAAACAAAACAGTCCAAAAACAGAAGCTCAGCGTCTTGTTTTGCTACAGCCTTATAAAGACACATCCTGCAGCACTTCCACTCCACACGCTCAGCATAAGGGTTGAATTTCTCCGCTTGCTTGACAGCATTTGTTGGGTCTTCACTGTAAACCAAGGTGAATATTTGCTTCATGTCCACGAGTAAACACAATTGAAGTTATTTTCGGTGAGTGTGACCAGGTGTTAGACAGTAACTCTACCTGCCAATATTCTCTGTATTCTGCTGCAGATTTTCATTCCAGTGATCATCATGGGACCCTAGAACCCCCCAATGAATACCAAACTAATGAAATCCTTCAGCTGCAGCTCCTTATGGCAGAGTAAGGCAGAATCCATTACAGGCTTTCCAGACTGACACCCCAAACACCGTTGAGTCAAGTCCTAATCCCATATTGGTCTAAGCCTTGGTAATATTCTTTTCATATAGCTCCCTTCATATTACTCTCACTCACATGTCTCAGATATATATCACAGAGTTATTAATAGAGTAGAAGGCATGAAAGATAGCTGCAAAAACTAGACAGCTGTACCAACTTATCCAAGCTCCGACAGACGGATTCACTTGACTAATAATGTGTCCAAACAGCCCTCTGATGAAGTGGCTGCTATCAGACACACCATAAACACACTGAATATGATTTTAATGTTAGCAGATGTCAGTGTTTTTATTCAACAGCCAAGCAAATTATTCAGAAACTGCTGAAGGTAAGAAACTTCCAAATGTCAAAAATAACAAAAACAACCGGGTAATCTTTTAAAAACTGGGCAAGTTCTGCTGTTCTTGGGAAAGAAATCATTTTGCCATGTTTAATGCAGTCAGAAAACATAAAATGTGATAAATAAATTGACTAAATATAAATAAATTTGTAACATGCTAAGCCTGAAACAAATATTGAGCTATGGCAGTGAAAACTGGCAGATGAACCTGTAGAACCATGGTTAGATGATCGTGGTGGGTCTCCTGGGGTATAAATTTGCCACTGGGCTCATATTGACTCCTACTATAAATGGAAGCTTCATTGTTTACCCTGATACCCAGAAACCAACCAGTACTCCAGTGCCAGAAATGATGCCACTTGTCTCCAGGTTGTGCTAGTTGAAAGCAATTTGACAAGCATTGCTTCTTTTAGAAATATGCACCTTGTAAGCCAATAATAGGCTTAAAGGCCTTAAAACTAGATCCAGAAACTGAGCTCCTCTAAGACCAGACTCATGCAGGGTTGGAGTTCCACAATGTTCCTTCACCTGACCAAATTATTTACACATAATTGATGTTAATGCTGGATCAATAAATACTGGATCTGGATGTTAACATGCCATTCAATACACATTAATGATGCACATAGGTAGAAACCTCCTTTAACCTTCTATTACACTCACTAGGCTTTAATTACTTTATTTAAATGGGCTCCATCATCTCTACTCATGATTTAGCTCTCACAAACAGGAACAAAGGCCTGCATTTGGAGGATGGAGGTGATGGAGGAGACTTTCACCCACAAGATTTTAGTTTTGAGTCCTTTTTAGACCACAATTATAGTTTAATTTTTTGATTTAGGTCTTGGCTTAAGCTTTTACTCTTTCTGTCATTCAGAGTTTGACTAAGTTTAGCCACCAAAACTAACTAGGTGTTGGGTTAAAACACAGATTGTTGCTATGCTTATGACATGTTACAAAGTGTATGTGAAGTCTACATTAGAGATCTTACATGGAGTCATTCATACGACCACAAGACACTGACAATATTATTTATGCTATATTGTATTTATCAGTGATCCTGGGTGTTAATGTCAGTGGTGATGTCGGCATGTTCAACACTTTATCTTAAGTGTGCCGTGAAATGTGGGACCTGCACTGGTCTGGTCCTGATCTCAACTTTGTCTCGACACTTCAAACATTTGTTCTGGTCTCAGTTTCAGTTCACTCCAGTCTTGGTCTCGACTCGTCTCAGGATGGTCTTCATTCCATTCCTAGTTAACTCTGGTAATGGTTGGTTTGTTGGTGGATCAGTCGGTTGATCCACCACTTTGGTCCAAACTAAAATATCTCACAAGCCTGAAGTGGATTTCCATGAAATTATGGACAGACATTTATTGTCCCAAGAGTTAATTTTTCCATCTTTGATCTAGCGTCACCTGGAGATTTTCATTTTTAGATGTTTGGGTGTTTTTTTTTTTTTTTTGCAAATTATCTCAACAACTGCTGCCACAAAATGAAAGATGAACATCACTGGCCCTAAGAGAATCCATCCTCATGGTAATCCTCTGAATTTTAATTGAGAGCCTTCAGCAGGTGTTTACTTACCACTGAACTCTATTTACTTACACTGAATAAACACAACATCTGGTACAAATAGTTTTTAGAAGATATTTCTTAATGGGGATCTTGTGACCGTTTCCCAACAACCACTATTTGGTTGATTTTTGAAGTTTTGTGTGTAATGTCTCAAATACTGGATAGAAAAGAAAAATGCTAAACCAAGCTGCTATATTTTCTGAATCCACGGTTGGACACCCTCCAACTTTGTGTCACCTCATGGACTGTCAGCTCCCAACACATAAAAGCACAGAAAGTAGTCTACTGAAGCTAAGGTGTGAGATCAGTTGGGTGTTTCCTGCATCATTCCTGTCTATACCCTTATAGTTTCACTGTTTAATCTAACATGCTTTTGTTTTCGCTTTAAAGTTGTGTTCTTTGCTTTCATATGCTCTCTCCTTTTTTTAAAAAAAAAATAAGTAATGACTCCAGGTGTGTCAGTTGTCCATGTAACCAGGCTATAAACATTCCAGCTGCCGGACACCAACATTGTAGCTGTGATGTCAACACCAGCATGGGTCATAAAATTCCACAATTCCACTATAATTGATGCTGAGTAAATATGAAGCGTTTGGGACCCTGGATGTGGGCTGTTGAGGCAGTTATTGGAGCAACGTGTTTTGTCTGAGAGACGTGTTCTGACTGCACTGAAATGAAGCCAGCAGCACCAAGCCCTTGATTAATGGACAATGCATTTTCATCACAATTTCTAAGGTCCTTACAATTATAAAACTTCTTACTTCAAGTCTACATAAAGCCTTTGTAGATTAAAAAAAAAAAATCTAATTTCACCATTGCCAGTCAGCTTTTGTAATGCAGCACATCTTAGTTAGCATGAAAATGAGTGGATGAAACCTTTTTAATAAGAAAAAGGCGTTTACTCAAGACTTCATCAGGATATGCTCATAATTGCAGAGAGCTATATTGAGTATTTCAGTGTGCCCCAGAGAATAAAGGAAATGGTTATTATTATTTCTGTCATTTGCATATCTGATCTAAGTCATCTCTCTGCATTGTTAGGCTGCTGTAATATATGTAGCTCTCACTGGGAAAGAGTCAAGCGAAATCTTGTGTTTCATCCAATTCTGGTATTGAAATTCAGTGTAATGTGCCAAAACTGTAGAGAGCATTCTTAAAGGGTAAGTCTTCTTCCTTTTACACTTGCATACAGTATGTCGTCCTTCTGTGATCCTGTTGAGTGCATTCCAGAGGCAGCGTGTCCAAATTCCCTCATCTACCTCTCCACTGACAAACTGTTCTGTGAGCAGATAAATACGGTATATTGATGGTCAAAAGACAAGCTTTCTGCAGTTTGAGGAGAAGCTGAATGTTGGTCCAGAATGGCGACGCTATCTAGAAGGAGGGGAGAGATCCACACTAAAAACCTGAAGTTTACAATCACACTAGCAGAATTTACAAGCTGGAAATGTCCTCTAATTTTTGACAACATTCAGGCTTCAAAGTGACATTCAAATGAACTTGCTAAAATTTAATCTGCACACAGCTGCTGACAACGTTTTTTACAGATGGGACTAGAATAATCTATAAAAAATGCGGTCAATATCCATGTACACACTTTGCAGGATTGCTTGTACTCTGGGGTTATCCAGCACACACTGCAGATATAAACAGCCCTCCCTTAGTGCCTGCTGCTGGGGAACTCAAGGGCATTGTCAGCTTTATCAGGGCCCAGTGATTCATCAGGCTAGTTGGTAAATAAGAGATGCTATCAGGTGCTCCTGGTGGCATTGAGGGCCCATGTCCTAATCAATAACATTCCAATTCTTCACTGATCTCCTCCTCTGATTAGCCCAACTAATCCAATACACAATGTTGCTGTCGATTACCGAGCCAGGACAAAGCCTTCCCGTTCAGACCGCCCTTATCTGTGGTTTTGCGTTTACTGCTGATATAAAGCAGGTCTATGCCAGGGGCTACGGCGAGGACATCCTCAGGCTCTTCTAATTGCTAATCCACTTGGGCCGGCAGATAGCAAAGAGATCTCAGTTGGTCCTGGCGACACCACAGGCAGTTAAGAACGGCGATTGTAGTGAAAGGTAACCACTCGGTGCACAGAGACACAGTAAGCTGAGGTAAAGTGGCTTTAAAACTCCCCTAAATGGGAATGGGATACAGAGAAGTGGCATGGATAATGAAGGAGGGTGGGGAAGGGAGGGGTGGATGGGCTGTCAGTCAGCAAAGAGCGCTGATGAACAAGCCGAGCCTAATTTGAGTTAATGAATATGAAATATGCATCAATTTTCCCTTTCAAAGTGATCCGCACTGAGCATAAGTGATGGAAGAGGAAATGAATAGCATTAACTAGTTGGTGTTTAGGATCTAGAAAGTAATGTTACACACATTAGTCCGTGGAAAGCTGGATTATATACACTCTTTCTACTTTCTACTAGAGGTTTTATATTTTATTTTATTACTAGATGTGCCTCATCATTTTATTAGATGTGATGCTAGCTTATGTTGACAGATTACTTACACATATGGGTCAATAATTGTGGGGCTTTCTGTATCATAGTTGACATTTTTGCTGTTTTCAGGCCTAAAACCAACATGGCCGCCTATAACCAAACACACACATGGCATGTTAGAGAAAGATTCTTCTAAATATTATATATACAATTGAGTAAAATTGAAATTGAAAGTTATTTCTAAAGATATTGTAGTAAACCTGTTGACTACTTTATATTAAATAAGTCAGAAAGCCTTGGACTCTGGCCAGTCTTTTCTTCAGGAGGAAATGACATCATGTGGAGCAGGTCATGTGATCTGGAATTAACACACTTCCTGGAGAGGTGTTTTTGTAACGGGTAACTTAGTAGAAAGTCATTTCTCGGACATAGATTTCCATATAAAATTTTATATATTGCCAAAAAAGAAATATCTGTCATGATTATCTCAACTTAATAAAAAGAACATGATCCAAACTATTTCTGAATCAGCTCATTTTATTAATCCATCCATTATCTATACACCGCTTAATCCTCACTAGGGTCGCGGGGGGGGCTGGAGCCTATCCCAGCTGACTCGGGCGAAGGCAGGGGACACCCTAGACAGGTCGCCAGTCTGTCGCAGGGCTACACACAAAGACACACAATCACTCTCACATTCACACCTATGGGCAATTTAGAATAATCAATTAACCTCAGCATGTTTTTGGACTGTGGGAGGAAGCCGGAGTACCCGGAGAAAACCCACGCATGCACAGGGAGAACATGCAAACTCCATGCAGAAAGGTCCCGGGAAAGCCGGGACGCGAACCAGGGACCTTCTTGCTGCAAGGCGAAAGCGCTAACCACTACGCCACTGTACAGCCCCTCATTTTATTAATGTTTAGCTAATTAGAAAGTGGTTGTAATTAAATTCGGACGGCTATTTAGTTGACATTTTAGTGGTATCGAGTCATTTTTTATTAATAAGTGATTGTTTCCATAATAAATAATTATAGAATTTGTAAAGACGTGATCATAATGAACATAAAAAACATTAGTTTTTTTTACTTTTAATAAAAATGTATGCAGATATATCCCATGGACTTGAAAAGTCCCTCTATTATATATTGACCCATATAGATTGCTATTGTTGTCTTGACTTTCCAGCAGAACAGATGGTCAGGAGCACCAGCACCAGGTTCTGAAGGGCTATATGCAGAAGTCCTGAGAAAAAACAAGTAGCTTCCACCCACACACACACAGATAAGTACTCAACAGTACGGGAGTGATAGTCAGGGAGAGGCACAAAGCTACAAGCAGGTAGTGCTAGTTAACCACGCACATGCGTCAGATATGACGAGGTACATGTCACATTAGAACCAGCAGCACTGCAGTAATCAGGACAGGGAGGAAGTCTGTTTCACAGTGTGGTTCTCTGGGGTTGGACAGATCGTGTGTCAAGAAACAAGACAGAGCTACGTCTAAACCACAGTCACTCCCCAGCTAGTCACAACCATCATAATTGTAAGGGTTTGGCTCGAATGTCAGAACATGTTATCTGTATGCTGCGTTCAGGGCTCACTCTGGGGCAGTAACAGCTTGCTGACTGTGATTTCCGGAACCAGACCTGGATCCTCGATCGAGTTTCTTCATCACTGCAGAATAAACAGCCCGAAGACAGAGAAACTGTTTGAACACGCAACATAACGGCACCATTCTTTAAATGCAACCTCATTTGGAAAATTTCACGGAGTAAATCTGAGTATTTTGTTAGTGAAAGCGGTTTTATAATAATTGATCCTCACTCTGAATGCACAATATAAGGATCTTTAAACCATTATTGTTTTTAATCACTTCCTCAGTGGGATGAGTTCAGAGAAACACATTCAGTTGAGGTACCTGTAAGCAGGACCTTCAGGTTCTTACTGAGGAGCCCCTGGTGGTAGGAAGATGCTATAGCAGAGAAATAAACGGCACTACATTGAACATTTTAACAGTGACAAGCTACAATAAGTACATAGGATGACTACACATTTGGGATGGGAAATGAGTTTTATTTCATTATTTATTAGATTTGTTTATCGTAATTACTTTTTTAATATTAAAAATAAAGTGAATTAAAGGTAAGCCCTGGTATAGCGAATATAAAAATGCTGACATGCTGAGTATAAATATTCCACAAATGGGGGTAACTTCTGAAGTCGTTTGTGACTGAAATCACGCCTCATGCAGGAAGCTGTAAAGCTGTCTGGTTGGTGTTCACATGTTGAATGTTGCAATAGAAATTGTTCAGAAAAAAACAAGACTTTTGAAGATATTAACTCTGATTTATGTCGTTTTATTTGTCCAACAATGAAGACAATGCATGGCAGATGAACTGACATGAATGTCTCGATCAAATAGTAGCTCCAGATGTGGCTCTACAGTAGTGTTCTGCTTCCTGTAGTGACCGCTGGGTGTGGTCGGCTGTGGTCAGAGCTGTACTTTGTGCAACATGAGCCCAGCGGTGACGCCACAGGATACCTCAGTACATCCGTCTATACGCCACCTCAGCAAGGAGAGACATTCAATGATTTTAGGAGATGTTAATTTACTCTTTAAATGACGCTTCGTGGAAGACACCTGGGAACCCTGAAGCCCTCGAACAAACCGGCAGCTTTACCGTGAGTTTCTATTAGCGCATCTCATCCAGAGAGCAGCTGTTAAACTGGAGAGACGATACCGTAGGTGATTGTTCAAACACTCAACATGTCCACAGGTGTCCTAGCAACCATTCCGCTGCTGTGACAAAACTGAGATTACATATTTTAATTAAAAGCTAAATCCTAAATTTACTGCTGCGTGAGACGCTAAGAACTGTAATCACTAAGTCATTTCTGTGTTAGTCATGCACCCTTATGTTGCTTTAACCGGCAAAATGCAATCATCGTCCTATTACATGGTTCTAAAGCCACAATATGCTTCTTCATGATGTTAGTTCCGCACTCCTACCCCCCTCGGTTGGTCAAGTTTATGCCCCAGCACCTGCCACTCATCTCGGGGAGCTGTCTGACTACAAAACAGCATCTAGCCTGAGGTGAGATGAAGCCAGGTGTTGCTATGGCTGCACAGCGTTTGGTACAGGTGTTAGTTTACCGACAGCCATGCCTGTGGTCTTTTAATTCAGCCCAGTCCCTCCCTCAGGCTACACTCTGTCTCACCATGGAGCTTCCTCAACAGGATTTCCTTCAATTTGTCCTGAGAGCCGAAGCATGGTAATGGCTATGCGATTCATATTTGAAGCTAAAGACATCTGTCGCTGTGTTCACGTATTTATGGCTTTATTTTCAGTGAAGGAACAAGTGGTTGTTTTGTAGCGTTCTTGGCTGTATTTACACGCCCTCTAATAATCCAATAATAATGACAATAAAGCTCATTCATCCAATAATAGGCATTTTTATGGCATAGTTTCATGCAAGGAAAGCACAGGTGTAACTAATAACATTAAGAACAGCTCAGTCACATTAAATATTACACTAGAAGTCATGAAAGCTCAGAACAGCTCCTTAGAACTGTTTTATTATCCGTTATTTAACACTGAGGCTGCTATGCCACATTTGAGACCAAACTCTTCTTGAGTATTTTGTGGAGTTAAAGTCCATTTCCAGGCTGGTGTGTCTCCCCCCTCTTTGGTGAAAACAGAACGACTCAAAGCACAGTTTAATTACGGTGTTTGCACAAAGATGGCCACCAGGGTATCACAGTAGCATCTAAACAGAAAGATCAGGTTTGGGGTTGAACGCTGTGGAGGAGGAGGCCCGGCCATTCATCACACTGTCTTCTGCAGCATGGAAACAGGAATAGTAATAGAACTGTCCTCATGTAAACATCCCAGAGTAATGTATTACTGGGCTTGTTATTATTGGATATAATGAGATGATTGTGTGTATGTGCTATGTTGCTATTGTTGTAACCATGTAGGAACCAGACAGACTGATTTGTCTCTTAAACTGGTGATGTAAAAATAGACACGGTCTGGGCTGTGCATGGAATTATCTTAAAACTAGCTCAAATATAATTCAGTAGATAACAACACAGCGTGTATTAAAGCTGCTCAAATCGACATTTCCTCCAGCGACAATGGAAAAGCCATGTTTTGTGAATCTGGCTGCACACTGTAATAAACAGAATCAGCAGCTCTCCCAGCTCTGCAGAACATTTCAGTGTCTTCTAGTTTGGGTATTGCAGCCCACAAGGCCAACCTTCCCTCTCACAGCATTCCTCAGCTTTATTCCCACCAAGTCCAGTAGTCTGATAGTTAGTTTCCAGTCCAGCACAGAAGCAAACTCTGTCAGCACGCTGCCAGAGTGAAGGCTTTAGGTCACTATTTCCTTCAGGAGTTTGAAAATACAGTTAAAATAGCATGAATATTAGACTTATGTTTGCAAGGTGGCCCAGAAAATGGAAACTAGTTATGTTCTGTACCTGCTTGATATTGGTGAGAGTTTACTAATGCCATCATGGTACATTCTAAGAGATAATATGTCAGTGTTGTGTCTTTAGAAGCAAGAGTGATGCTGCCCTAATGCCCCATATTATACCCCTTAAATAAAATAAAGTAAAATTCTTCTCATATTTTTGAGGTCTCCAGACACATTGAAGGACATACATTTCTGTGTTTGCATCACATGACCCATTTAAAGTAAATTCAGAGATTTTGTGTACACAAGTTCCAAAAGAATTTGTGTAAGTCTAGTCTAGTAAGTAGTCTTGCAATGAGAGACCATTCTGCAGCACTTTTTTTAAATTATTCTGTTTAGGAGATAAAACACCCTGGTCTGTTTGTATTTCTTTAAACCAATCACAAGAGCAAACAAGATTCAGCTACAGTGTCCCACTAGGATAATGAAGACAGAATTGATTTTGTAGAAAATCTGCATTCATTGAAAACCACAAAAGCACTCAGAGAGCGCAGTCCTCCTCCAAGGCTGCTCATTCCCATGTCAGAAATGCAGCATTTGTTTATTAGTTACTGATGATCGGAAATCACAGCACCATAGAATGTGTCCATTTAATATAGATGTACTTGCACTGAGCAGAGGTGTGTGTTATGCACGTGTACGTTATGTACTGATACCGAATCACGTGACCTAAATATGTAGCGGGCGGTAGGAATTGATGGGACTCAGAAACACCCCCACAATTTAATCAGTTGTTCCTTGGATCATTTCTGACAGATAAGTCCTGATAAGTCCTCAGTGGTGGATTTGTAGTAGGATCACAATCATGTGATCATCAGCAGGTAGCTGACGTAGTGTTCACTTGTTGTCATGGTTACAGTGATGCCATGCTGCTATCTGGCAATAATACAGAAATCTTGAACAAATCCATGGATCCAGACTATAACCGGCATCACTGCCAAAATCTAATCACTTGGCCCTTGTGTCATTTCTGACCTTCCCTAAAAATTTCATCCAAATCAGTTAGTCTGTTTTTGAGTAATGTCGCTAACAGACAGACAGACAGACAGACAAGCAGTCTACCAGTGCTGTTTGGGGAATTTTAAATTATAAGAAAAAAGTGTTTAATTTGTTATTTCTAAAGGTTACATTCTCACTCACCCACTGATTCTTGTAGCAGAATTTCAGATTAAACTCTGGCCTTTTGTTAGCAGGGCAGCTCCATGCTGTAGCCTTGAGGCAGAGCAGGCTTCCGGTACAGTCTCACTCTTATCTGTCAAATCCACTGATTAGCTTCCCTCCTGCTGGATGCTGGATGTCGACGTGGAATATGAAGTGAGCTGGCGAATACCACCAACTGAACTTCCCCTTGTACTTTTCCTCGGCACACACAACGGCAAACTATTGAAGTTCCAAATTTCATTTTGCTATTATCAAGCTCACAACAATTTCACAGCACAGCAATCACACTATAATGAACTTCCAGAAGCAATTAAAACCTCTTTCCTGTGGAGGGACCTTCATGAATACTAGAAAGACGGCTTTCTCACAGCCTCTAATCACGCAGCATTCCAGCCGAGGTGTCACATTGGCTTTGTTGTTTGGCAGAAATCCCTTCAGGAGGCCTCCGTCGGGTCCTCTAATCAACATGCTACCACCTGACAAAAACTAATGGGACTTAATTGGTATGGCATGCCACTGCTTCCCTCACACTTCCAATCATAACCTCAACCTGAAACACATCTCACACGTACTGCAGCCGGGCAAGTATTGGCAGTAGAGCTTTTTTAAACAATAGTCACACGTTATTTTAAGGTTTCCAGCTGCTCTAGCCTGAGGGCCCACAAGTCGAGGGCCAAACATAGACTTACTTAACACCGGCTTTAACTTCTGAGCATGATAGTGAATGCAAACACAGAGTAACTGGAACATAAACCCAGTGAGTAAAAACACCTGCAACAAGGAAGTGCAGTGTAGGCTGTTAGAGCATGATCACAATCACTGCAACACTCTTCACAATTGAATCTGGTTTATTGAGGCTTTTCGAATACCACTCAGTTTTCACTGCATGGCATTTAATGTGCCTAATAAGAGGAACAACAGGCCAATAAAGCAGGTGCTCTCCTGGTGGATGAAGAGAGGGAAAGTCCTGCTTGAAGGCTTCTCCAGTGATTCAGGACAGCACTTCTATAAAGCCGAGGGACTCACAAAAGACATATTAAAAACAAACGGTCAAAATCAAGCAGCACAGGGTGAGATTTCCTAACGTTTAAGTAATGTCTAGTATCTATCAAGCAAATTAAAGTCTCTGTTTGCTGGAACTCCCACGTCTTTCTAACAGCATGTTCCCAGTTTGCAAATCCATCTTTGTGTTCTAAATGTATAGCCTCCCAGCTCTGGTCTGGACAAAATAAGAACAAAGACAGGTAGTCGTTTCACTTCGGTGATATGGAAATGGTTTAGTTTCATAAAATGTGACCTCGAGAAAGACCACCATGCTGTTTACAGGTTGTAAACATGGTTTGAAATAAAGTTGGCAGCAGGACAACCTTGTTCCAGAGCAGCTAGCATTAACTGCTTTATGATCCAGCTGCCTGCTGCTCGCCAGCATTGCTGTTTTCTGTCAGGGAAGTCATGGTAGCATTTACACAGTGGAAGAGCCTGGATTTATTCAAATGAAAACAAGGTAGAACTACCTTTTAAATGCTATTTGTCATTGTTGCACAGCTTCTCCAGGGGTTTTTCTGTGTACTAATAAGTGTAATAATATTTGCTATTCACACTTTCCTTTTCTGAAATGAAGCAATTTAAAAAAAAAAAAAACATGTTTTGAGCTTAGGTAGAGAATAAAGAATAGACTGAAATCATGAATCACCTATAAAATTACCACGATGAATAACGGATTAAAATGTCACGCTCTTTTAGAGTTGTCCAGCTAATGTTCTCTCCACCAAACGATGATAAAACATTATAGCAGAAATTTGTCAGATTTACTAGAGTTTGGAAACCGTTGGCAGAAAACAAGGAGCAAGAAACAATCTTTCTTGTCTAAATGGATTGCTTTGTTGGCCCATCCATCCACCCAAACATCCTCCCTGAGAGTGTTGGTGCTGTCACTACTGCTAAGTTGATTGTTTAAAACATCTGAGGAGAAATGACTGCTGCTGTTTCTCTGTCTGTTACCTGTTCAGAATGTATTTAAAGCCCTGAAAACTGTCTCAGGTCTTTCTTAGCTTCTTAACATCCCACATAAATTAAGAATATTTAATAAAACTTAACAAATTTCCATGCACCAATCAGAGTTTATTAGCAACTGCATCATTAAGCCTGTTATAACTAAAGGTTGTTTCCTCCCAGGTTTAGCTTAGGTTGTTGTTTATTTCATGTTAGAAGGAAATATGTACATTTAGGAAGCAAGTTTTCTGAGGTTCAACAACATGGGTGCACATGGGCAAATCATTGACAGGATGATATTTAGAATACGACCAAAGTGGACTTTCGACATGCCAACCTTCTATTTCCATGCCAAATTAAAGTTATTTCACTGTTTCCTTGAAAAATGTAATGAGAGTCTCTGCTTTCCACCCACACTAATGTGATTCTTTCAGGGTACGCTGTGTATGGCCGGGCGACCCACAACATCGACTCCATGACCTCCGAGGAAGCAGCTCGTAAATGAAATATTAATTCCAAAGTGTTATTTAACAACTGAATAATCAAATGTGCAACAAACTTGCAGTTTTACCACCAACGTTCAATTTATCTGCAGTCGGGGGGAAGTGCTGGCGTTACACTATTTCAGAGTGTGTGATCAGAACGGGGAGCATTGGAAACCCGTCCTCTCCATTTCTGGGACTGACGACTCATGTGAAACCAGCTGAAATTGTGCTGATGTGATGCAGTATATACCCTCCTCCATCTAGCCCTGCAAGGAGCTTAAAATAAGCACATACTGCACATATTGCTTGACCCAGCTATGATTACTGCAGCTGCTGGTGCCTTTGTTGGCTTTTAGGCTTAAACCATCTGAGGCCACACTGATATTCCTCCTGACGGTCGGACTAAGTAGCGGCAGACGGGACCTGAAGCGTCTCCATGCAGACAGAAATGCTACATAAATGCATCATGTGTTCTGTGTTTTCCTCCTCAACAAACAGAGAGTGACGGACTTCGGCCTTCATCGAGGTCCTTGTTGCAAATTTTGTTGTATTTTGCTGGTAAATAAAAATGTAATTTCTCACTTTGTCAGGGAAACCCTGCATTAATAGCAAAACCAATGTCTTAATTCTATTAAAAACTTCTCACCAGAGAGCAAAAAACAACAAACAAACAATTATTAAACTAAATTTAGCAACTGTGAATAAAACTCTTGATCATTATGAGGACTAGCCGTACATGCAGCACAACAGAATAGTCTACTCACATCTTCCATAATTTGATCTGCAGATTATGTTTCATATGCCTTTATATCTAGGGGGAAAATCTAATTATAAAATTGCATTTTTACACGTATTTCACGATATAATTCTGGTAGTAAAGACAACTTTTCATACTTGTGTAGAGGAGATTGTTTAAAATCAGTATCAGAATCATGATAGTGGACAAGTATGGGTGAGAAATCAGTAACAGCGTGTATTATGGGATGGCTGTTTGTCGTTGGTATGTTTATTATGACGAGCTGTAGACAGACACTGCAAACGTTTACATGAAGTTTTTTAATTCGGAATTATTAATTCGGAATTAACTCATTCGGAATGAAAGTTTTGTGCTTCGCGTTTAGATGGAAATATTAATTCCGAATTAAGGTTTACATGGACCGCACATTTATCCCCTTCCTTAATTCCGCTTTAACGTTTGGGCGTTGGAAAGGATTCTGATTGGACAGGGAGTGGACGTGACGCATCCCTGTTTACCGGAAGAAAACAAACTCCATTTGCCGCGGCATTTCTTTTCCCCAACAACATGGAGGAACAACTAATAAGCACGCTTTTCGCTTTGCTTTTTATTGTCGTTTTGCAACAGCAACTCGACAATGGCGTACTACTTCTGTTGCGTCACTTGAGAAGGAGAAGAGAGATGGAATACCGGAGGTTGCAGAACGTGTACGTCGCTACGTCAGGAATTAGTTTATTTGGAATTAACATCGGAAGAAACCAGGTAGTTTATTCGGAATTAAGTTTATTCGGAATTAACTTTTTAATTCAGAATTAAGTGTTTACAAGGAGATTTTAAAGCGGAATTAACTTTAATTCCGAATTCAAGAGGAATTAAAGGTCTCATGTAAACGTGGCCATTATGAAACAACAGCGAGTTATTCAACTGAGAAACACAGGTATGAAAATGCACGAGGAAATCTGTAAAGATTTCTTTTTCTTTTGCAGAAGTTTTCTGTCATCGGAACACGATCGTTTTGGTGTGGGACAATTCTAACAATTCTAAAGAAGTAACTCAGACCAGAGTTATGAGTGAGGACACGCCTGAAGGCTGGTCGTAAGGATCGATGGTAACTTTTGATGTAAATTAAACCTGCTTTTTCCAGCTATGCTTCATCACACAGACAAGCAGCTAGAACCGTTGGAAAAATGCGGTTTCATTTGACACTTTGCCGCAATAAACACTTCAAAAACAATTCAACCGAGAAGAAGGGATGTGATTTTTGGACGGGTCTGACGACCTCTAAGGTTTAATTAATCTGTTTGTTTTACAGGCCTTGCTGGAAACTGAAATGCTCATTGGGGAGTTTCAGAATTCTACTTTCCATGTGTGCATCCACATTTTGTTGTTTGTTGTTCTGGAGTAGACAGCTGATGCAACTTCCTGCCAGTGATTTCACTCTGTCTCACTGATCTACAGGTGGTGACCATGAAACACAGCGATGTGTCGATAAAGAGAGCAGAGAAGCACACTTCAAGCTTTTAAACACGTTCGCCGAAGGTCTTTCTTTTTAAAAAAAAAAATTAAAAAAATCCCCAAATCATTCAATAGCAGCTCCATGAGTGTGGGGCCCAAATGAATAAGCTGGGGTTCTATCGATTAGAGACACTTACTTTGAAAGACAACAGTTCTTCTTACAACCCCCAGACCATGGTGAGGTTTGAAACACTCCAGCTAAAACTGACACTTTTACTTCCACTTAATCAAGACTGTGAATTAAAGACAAAATAGCAGTTACAACAACAAACCAATGATGTTATTGAGGTCGTTCTGAAAGTTCTAAACTGCTTATCTACCACACTGATGCAACAGAAATGAAGCAAAATAACGCTGAATCCTGTTTAATTATACTCTTCACAGCAACCTTCCAACAATGACTGTCTTTTACATTTTAACTCCTGGATTTGCAGATGTTTGATGCTGAAGGAAAACATCCTGCCGTTTGTCGCACCTAAATGATAGACACCATGTGTTGTTTACAACAGCAGCTTTAATTTCTGGTTGACAGAAGTGCTCAGACTGAATGTGTTGTATTGTATAAAAGGCACACTGGCTTTGGCTAAGTTTCTGTTTCCCAACAGACAGACTTGCATATAACCCAAAGGTTACTCATGCTGGTGGAAAAAACTGGAAACTCACCAGTGTTGAGATCTTTGTACTCCTGGGAAAAGTGCTCGTTCTGGTGCACCCATTCGCCGTTGCATTTGAAGAAGATCTGTAAGGCGGGTGCAGCTCGACAGCGCAGCTTGATCGGGTTGCTTTTGACGATGTAGGCGTCCTCGGGCTCCTGGATGAAGTGTGGCAGGGTGCCCTGCACCGAGGGCAGGGCGTCCGGCTGAGCATCGCCTGTGGCACCTGCAAGACAACAGTTAGCGTCTGAGTCATTCCGTCACCGTCACATCTGAGAAGAACAACTCTGAAATGAACAATAAGTGGTGCGGCAGAAACAAAAACAAAGATGTTTTCAGGTGGAATGCACAATTTAGCATCGGAGTGCATTTTGTTTCACTAACAACAGTATAACACCAACTGCTTGAGTATTTCAGAAGATTGCTCAGTGGACAGTGTTTTCAATTCCCCATTCATCAAAAGCTAACAAACTGCAGAAAGGAAAAGTGTACACGGAGCACAACTCGTCCATCTGAGCAAAGCTGCACTCCTCAGAGCAATTTGCAGATGAATGAAATCAGAGCGGAACAAGTGGAGAGGAATTAGGGGACGACTGATTACCCAAACTGTGGCTGTGGAGTCTGAATGCATCTTATCTTAGCCACAAGGCCTGGATTTTGGTTGACACAAAAACAGCCTTTGTGTCGGCAGCAACGTGTCAGCATCTTTAACGGCAGGTTACCCCCTTTTTTCCCTTTCAGTTTGGCGAGCGCCCGGCCCAGTTCACGGCTACTGTTCGTTGTGGCAGCTCATCGATCTAAGCGCAGTTTTGGAAACACGGATCTTTAAGATTGCGGGAGCGTGACTTGGTCTATTTTTTCGGTCTGACGCTAGGTCTCGGCCTCACATGGTGTCCTGTCCTCGTCTCCTGTGGGTAAAGCACAGAGTGCTCTGTGGACTGCAACAATAAGGAACAGGATGTTTGTGCTCCTGCCATCCCCGGGATCCTTCTCAGAATTACACCTCAATCCCATCAAGGCAGCTCCATCTAAGCTATTCAGTGCCGTAAAAGCCCATGAAAGCTATTATGCCCCCACCATCAAATCCAATTCTGTCCCTTGAAATCGAATCAGCCCTCTCCCCACCTCTCTCAATCAATGTTGTCCTTGTTAAATGGGTAAATGAATGGATGCAGGTGTAAAGAGAGGCAACACATAAAACAAACAGGCAGGGAGGTAAATGAATGGAAATAATATGCAGACATTAGCAGCTATAGAACAGGTGGATGCCTCTATCACTGCTACCACATGTACCGCCTTCAACCACTCAAACCACCATCATAACCTGTTTCCTTTGTGTTCACAGTCCTCTGATAGGCAGCATGGTGAGTTACACAACACACTGATGTAATGTAATGTATTAGTTCAGAGCACTCAGATTCGGCGCTGTAATCACAGGAAGTGACATGAAAAGCAGTAATGCATGTGAATACACCAGACAGAAACAGATCTGCTGCACAACCACAGGATTTCATTTATAATACCAGCAAAGCAATAGAAACAACAGTGGCAGTCCTGGGTGATAAGATCGTCAGTCAGACACTCAACAGCGTGTCTGAGCATAAGATATAACATTAATAAATATATTAATGTAAAATTTTACAAATAATAATAATAAAATGAATAGCTAGAAAAGCACTCAGAGAGCAGTCCTCCTCCAAGGCTGCTCATTCCTTGTATCATTTCTGATGGATAAGTCCTGATAAGTCCTCAGCGGTGGATTTGCAGTTGTCATGGTTACAGTGACGCCGTACCGCTATCTGGCAATGATACAGAAATCTTTAACAAATCCATGGATCCAGACTATAAGCCGCATCACTGCCAAAATCTAATCACTTGATCCTTGTGTCATTTCTGATCTTCTCTGAAAATTTCATCCAAATCTGTTAGTCTGTTTTAGAGTAATGTTGCTAACAGACAGACAGACAGACAGACAGACAGACAGACAGACAGACAAACAGACAGACTGATGGACAAACCAACGCCGATCGTCACATAACTCCGCTGAGGCTCCACCTCCTTGGCGGAGTAATAACATTTACGTAAATAAATTAGGATAAGTTAAAATCTAAAATGGAAAAAAGAAAAATGACAACGTTTATCAAAGGGTTCCACACTGAGACCTTTAAGGAATAATAAGCTGAGACTGCAGGTTATAGATATTACAGATACAGAGCGTTTATTATTATTATGATCCCTCCTTTCACCTGCTCTGGACATATCCTTCTATATATGGCAGGGCTGAAACACTGTGCAGTGTTAAAGTGAACTTCAGGGCTTCAGTCCATATGTTGCTCTGCTGCTCCAGATCTTGTTTTTAAGAGACTGCATTTCACCAACAGAAGCCGTTTTATGAAGTAAATCCAATCTTTGGTGTGAGAGGTGGTGATTGTCTTTATTGGGAGTGATTTTCTTTAAACTGAAGGGAGACCGAACACCATCTGTAGCTGGGGAAATAGACATGGATAAGCTGCTCTTACAGGAGAATTTTAATGTCAGATGATGTTTGTGGAAGTTTAAAAAAAAAAATAAAAAAAATATGACAAAGTTTTACATTTGAATTTACAGCGTGCCAATGGTGAGCTGTTTCTCATACTCTTTAGTCATGCATTCATTCACAGCCCAGTGATGGAAGGTAACTGAATGCCTTTGGTCATGTATTTCTAAGTACTTTTTCTCTCAGTTTTCTGCACAAACACTTCAAAGCAGCTCTACTCCTTCTGTTTTATACACAGCTTTCAGTTAAATAAGAAAAATCACGCAGACTTCAAACTCTGTTAAAGTTTCTATTTATTCCACATTAACCCTATAAACTCTGGGTAAGTTGGGGATTATTACACTTCTTTTACTGTAAGACTTTAATCGTTATAAAGACAAGCCTTATACTCTGGTACTTATTTTTCAAAACAGTCCAGGTCTTCACTAACACCTCTGCAGTCTGAAATCAGGATTCACATGAAGGGAAACATGTATTAGGATTTATTTTTCTTTTTAAATGGCATCTTTTCATTGTTGTATTGGAGAGACTGTATGGATAATAACATGTATGGACATTAACACGTCTTAGCAGTGATGAGCTCATGGCTAATGGAACATGACTAATGGGAAACAGACAAAGTTCTGTGTGTAGCTTTGATTGAATGTGATGTAAATTTAAAATGATTTTATTTTGCTGACACGTTGTCGTACTGACAACAAGCTGGCATTGTTGGAAATGTCAAGTGGTGCAGTTTAATTAGATGTGTGCTCCACCTCCCTTCCAGAGGAGAACGGTTGTGAATGCGGGTAGAAAGTAAGCCTTGAAGGCGTTCTCAGACTTCACAGTGATTGTTAGTTTATCTTTGAGTTACATTTAGGTCAGCAATATTCAAAAGGGGTCAAACTATTAGGGTTAAATTTTCCAGGTGTCACGTTAATATTCTAAATATTCATTCAACACAACTAAACTGTACAACCATGAAAAGAACATGGAACATGTTATTTCGATGTTATCAGCCCATTAAACCGACTGTCTTCAATGCACATCATTCCGTTAGATATGAAAGTAGCTCTGGCTAACATCAGCGACCTCCTGTAAAATCTACGGTGAAGTCATCACCCTGAAAACATGGAGCTCTGTAACACACGGTAAACATGGCAGCAGGGTGTGTTTGAAGGGGTTTTGGTGCCTAAACTCGACCTGACATCAACTGAAAACACAGATAAACAGCAGAAACAGTGTGTGGAAGTCAAAAATGTAAAAAAAACAAACAAAAAAAACTATAGTGATGGTCCAAGACGTGACTTGAACTCAAGAGGCAAACATTCTTACTGTATGTAAGTGCAGAACCATGACTCCACCACCTTTAATCAGGCTGTTAATGGCCTACTGAGCTGAGTAGAAGGTGGACGAAGTCCATCTGGATGAGAATGATCTGGTGTGACAACAGCCGATGCATGGACTCCATCCATCCATCATTCATCCATCCATCCATCCATGCATCCATCATCTATCATCCATCCATCCATCCATGCATCCATCCATCATTCATCCATCCATCCATGCATCCATCCATCCATGCATCCATCATCTATCATCCATGCATCCATCATCTATCATCCATCCATCCATCCATGCATCCATCCATGCATCCATCCATCACTAGGGTCATGGTAACCTCAGCATGTTTCTGGACTGTGGGAGGAAGCTGGAGAACCTGGAGAAAAGCCACACATGTACAGGAGAACATGGAGACTCCATGCAGAAAGATCCCAGGAAAGCCGGGAAGTGAACCGTGGATCTACTAGCTGCAAGGCGACAGTGCTAACCACTGAGCCACTGTGCAGCCCTGCATGGAATTGTGCGTGGCATAAATCTGAAAACATCTGAACGATTTTTGTAATGAGAAACATGAAATAATCAACACCTGTAAACTGAATGACAGGTTGGAAATGGTTCTGCTGGACGTTCTTCAGATGGAGAGTAGATTATCTCCTGCTGTGTGCTGCTGGGTGACATGGGCACAGCTGGATAATGGGGGCCGTATACATTATGGAATCAATTTACTATTATAAATGTTGTGTCTATCTCATCCCACTGCGCGTGTCTGATGCAAAAATGACTCGTGTCAGCGTTTCAGAAATCCTGCTTCCACCCACAGTAAGGTTCATATATTTACTGTCATTTGCATATCCCTGTAAAGAGGAATGTAAAAGACAAACAACCAAAAGAAAGAATATGCTCAAAGTTATATGAGCACATTGCAGTGATTCCCTGATGTTTGAAATGTATAATCAGAGTGCGGTTAGAGCGGTCAACAGTGTTTTTCTTGGACTGTATATGACCACATGTGGAGCTGAGCTTTTACATGAGCGAACACACTGAGCCGGAATAAATGATTCATTCACTGCATCAAATGAAACACTCTTCCTCTTCTTTTTTTTTTTTTACACAAGATAGTGTTTTTATGACACCCCTGAGTGGTAATTATCATTCTCATCTTTAGGCAAATTGCTGGGTTTTTTAAGAATCTGAGTACTTCATCTAACCTGGTGCGACCTGTGACTGGCTGACTCCTAACTATGAAAAAGCTGCCTTTAAAGGATCGCTGCTCGGCTCCGTCTCCACGCTGTGCTGTCTCCTGCAAACTTTGGAGGCGCTTTTTTTATTTTTTATTTTTCACAAAAGAGCAAAGTTTCTCTTGCTGTGCGCACATTAAAGAGAAAGTAAGGCAGTTCTTCCATGGCTGCTCATCATGCAGTGTCTTTTAAGTGCACATATTAAGATTAGACTATTTTAACAACTACAGCTCTGTAAGCATATTTAAATGTTGCTATATAAATAAATAAGTAGAGTCTACAAGTAGTGCGGAAAAATAATGGCTACTGTTAACCCTAATGCAATTCAGACAAAACAATGAGCATTAAATCTACTTTGAAATAACCCTGTGATGAGGGAGGAGGATCATTTAGGAAGCTGATTACAGCAGCAGCCAAGAAAACACTTACAGCACAATACTCCTTCGCTTTTTTATAATCTCATTTTATGGCATGTTATGACTTAAACTGAAATATTACAGAATCTTCAGTGGATATTTATGAACCACTAAAACAGCATGAAGAATGAGTCAGACATTATTGGGGGTCAGGTTAAGAGGAGGGTAACTGTATTAGGTCCTCACCCTTTTTTCAGCCCATTAAAGCTACAGTTAGGGGAGAGATGAAAGGAGAAACCTGAATAAATACATGCAGACACATAATAAATGCACAGGCCTCCATACAGAGCAGTAGAGAAAGAATAGAAACAGAAAACTTATTGTGAAAATGAAAATCTTCTTTTTTAGTTCTGTGAGCTTCGTTCAGCTTTTTGTTCACTAGATCATCGTTAACCAGAATTCAGAGTGACACATAAAAATAAAAACTGCTCTACATGTTCTTAAACAGTTTCCTTTATTGTTCTTGGAGTTATGTGACGATCAGCGTTGGTTTGTCTGTCTGTCTGTTCGCAGCATTACTCAAAAATGGATTCATGAACTTGGATGAAATGTTCACTGAAGGTCAGAAATGACACAAGGACCAGGTGATTAGATTCTGGCAGTGATGCGGCTTACAGTCTGGATCCATGGATTTGTTAAAGATTCCTGTATCATTGTGAGATAACGGCATGGTATCACTGTAACCATGACAAGTGAACACTACGTCAGCTGTCTGCTGATGATCACATGATTGTGATCCTACTACAAATCCACCACTGAGGACTTATCAAGACTTATCTGTCAAAAATGATCCAAGGAACAACTGATTAAATTGTGGGGGTGTTTCTGAGTCCCATCAGTTCCCGCCGCCAGCTACATATTTAGGTCACGTGATTCGGTATCCGTACATAACGTACACATGCATAATGTGTGCTCAGTGCAAGGTCATTTTGTTTGTGGGTACATCTATATTAAATGGTGCCGTGATTTCTGATCATCAATAACTAATAATCAAATGCTGCATTTCTGCAATATGGGGGAATGAGCAGCCTTGGAGGAGGACTGAGCTCTCTTTTCTTGTTTAATAGGGTATTCTGTTTAACCCCTTCTTAATGTGCTGTGTCAGGGCTGAAAAGAAAATATTTTCTTTATGAATTATTTATCTCATTATTTTTCTCTTAAAATGATAAAAAGATTTGGTCTCTTAAGAAGTCATGGCGTAATTAAAAAAAAAAAGTCCATCACATCTGTACAAAGCCAAGCTGATGTCTTCAGACAGATTCTCACGTGAGCAGCTGAAACCAGAAAACAGTTGACAGTTTGGCCAAAGAATTACTGCAATGTCCTTAACAAGATAATGGTGGTTTCAGAGAATCTTGTATGACCAAACTACTAAAGTTCTAACAGCTTGTTTTAACATCTGGTTTAGTCACACAGGCAATTAAGTCAAAATCTAATATTATTAGAAAGGTCAGAGAGAGGACCTGGTGTCCTCGGTGAATGTCTGCTCCTTCTAAGTGCAAAATCGCAGCTTGACTAACATTAAACAAGGTGATAACAGAGCTTCCATTTAATGGGATGATAATGACCTACTGAGTGTATTAGAAGATGCAGGAGGTCCCTGCTGGCTCATAACAGGCTATTAATGGGCTGACAACATCTGAATCAGGTGAGTCGGCACTAAAACAACTAGTATTTTTTCAGGAAATATCAGGATTTGGATGAAAATGAAGGACCACCGCTGTAATTGTCACAGCACTAATATGGTTAAGTTATGAAACAGAGAACTAACAATGCTTTAACATGACAAAATCCAAAGTTTAGTTGACCCATCCATCCACCCAGACCTCCTCCACAAGTGTACTTAGTGGTTCTACTAAATGCGACACCTGACTTCAGCTTACGCTACTAAAAGCAGGTACAGGTTGTAAGCTTCTTAAACACACTGATTTTTTTTTAAAAGACTGCTGTTAATTTCGCCAGTAGAGCTCTAAAGATCTGAAGAACTGGCAGCTCAAGATGATTTTTTTCTTACGTTTTTCAACCATCAGCCTATCGTGTCTATATATGTCCCCCTGTGTAACACACTGTATAACCCACACATCCATTTTAATGAGTTTCAAAGCCTGGACACTGTCCCAACCCTCATTTTAAATTTCCCAAAAAGGTTTCATGGCTTAATCTCCACTATTATTCAAAAGAACCTTAAAGCTTACAGGATTCAGTGGAAAAACAGGTGAAACCACTAACCACTCTGATGGACACTTTTATTTTACTGGGAATCTCTCTTTTTTTGTTGCTGCTCTGTTAATTACCGATAATGAATGTCAGAAAGTGGAGCATGAATGCCAGCGCCGACTACGGATCAAGGAAACGGCTTTTACTGCTTTCACAAATTTATATGGGAGCCTGCTAATAAAAGTGAAATTGTTCAACCAAAGAGAAACGCTGCTTCGCCATCATTTAAAGCGCTAACACGTGTAATGGTGAGGGCATGTAGTCCTCCTCCATCCGGCACCTTCCCTGCCACTGAGCATCCACACTCTAATCAGCTAATTGCTGCTATGATGAATAAAAATATCCTGACAGTGCTGCGCCCAGACAAGCTTCTCCTTTCACTTTTTTTTCCCCCCACATTGCACAACAACTAATGATGTGCCATGTCCTTTCCTCTTAATGCTTAAACATTCAGCACATTCAAAGGTAGCAGATAATTGGAACAAGGTGACAATCCACGCTCCATAAACCCGGAGCCGGAGCGCTGGCTGCTCCACCCGTAATGGATGCTCATAAATATCAGCCTTAATGAAGGAAATGACTGCGGCGCCAATAAGTCACTTATTTCCTCATTATGCTGGTTAATTTTAACACTGCCTCAAAAACGCTCCCCCACCCTATTTGCTGCCAGTCACGGGTTTCCACCTGACTTAGCGTGAGCCTCGGTGCAGCGGACCTGCAGCTGATGAATGCCCTGGGTACCGATCTGCATACAGCGACGTGGCATCGGTGCTGCTGGCTCAGGATGGCTGACGACGCTCCAGAGCCAGGGGACCGTGTTGGACAAAGACACACTCAAATCAACAACACATCTCTTACAGACATGCCAGGGCAGTAAGTGCTGTTTGGATATGCAAGGAAGGCTTGAGATAGTAGGAATTTTAATGACGAAGTTTACAGTCAGGGAGTTGGAGCACCACAGCTTTAGGTTCTTTTTAGAGTATTATTTTGCTGAAGTATTTGTGAGGAAACAAGCTGTGACTGCCTCTGGAGGCTGCAGTGGTCTTCGTATATCACAGTCCAAAGATGTTTGACCACATATAACAACACTTCACTGGAGTTGGTTCTTCGGTCAGGGGTTCACAGCAGCATGTATTTAAAGACAGGTGTAGATGATCAAACGCTCCGGACCACAGAATTGTACTGCTTACTGAGGCATAGGGATCTCTGCAAATCTGGGAGAGTGATTAAAGTTGATTCTCATGGTTGATTTAGGATCAGTTGTTGTTTAAATGAACAGTAAAGGGGCCCTGATGTGAATGTGGAACACAACTGGCCCTGATCTTCATTAGCAACACCATCAGACAAACAACAAAAGCAAAGTACTTGAACAGTACACCTCTTTTTAAATTAACCTTTAGATGTTCCAGTGATTGGACCCTACACTTTTATATAAGTGGCTCAAAAATGACCCAAATAAGAATCAACGTGTTTTTATGTCATTTTGGTTCAGAGGAATCATTTGTGTTATTGTTTGTATTATATTTTGGTCCACACAAGAATGATTTCATGTTCGAAATATGTTCACTTTCTAACACACTTTGAATATTTTTATAATTGAAAAGGAAGAACATTCCACAGAACAGCAGTAGAAGAACGTCAGCATCCATGTTGTTGACATTTTTCCACTCTTTTCCTCCAGATGTTGCTGCTCTCCGTCCCTCCATCACCTCTGGATGATATTATCGGTGATAAGGAACTTGGGGTACTCATAGAATATTATTGTATATTTCTTAAAAAGTCTAAAAAGCAACTTAAAAATTTAAATGGAGTGATATCAAAAAGTGTTTTTTGAGAAATAATTGGAATATGAAATGGTAAAAAACATTTCATTACAAAGATATGGTAAGAAAACGACCTCACCGGCTCACTTTTAACCCACTGATGCATGTAAGGGTTAAGAAAGGCTCCTGCATTCATTTGGAAGCTTGTTGCAGCATCCTGCCTGCTACTTTACTGACCAGCATCACTGGGAAAATCTCTTTTGTACCATAGAACGTGTCCTCAGCTGTGTTGTTACTCTTGGTTTGTGTACAGTCATGGAGAACAGCCTCTCTGCTGCACACTGAGGACAGTGGAAAGCCGGCGCTATCCACCAGTCTGTACAGGAGCAGGGCTTTGAAATGAAACAGACTGTGGAGTTATTCTGTTCACCAAAGCACGGTTTTATGAAGAGCTGCAGGGCGAGTTAGCTGGATGTTTCCTAGAGCTGGGGACTGTAGCTACTGCTAATGCTACACTATGGATGGTGGTGGATGGAGCTTTAACAGCACACTTCACATGGGTCTAAAGAGCTGATTATGAAGTCATTATGCACCCATATGTTGGCCTTTTTCAGAGATTAATTACCAGGTAACTGTTGTGTGTGCTGTTCAGGATCTGCACTCAGCCCACGAGGAGAAGCTAAACCTTCAACATACTGTTGCTTTACAAACAAAAACCGACTTTTGGGATGTGTGAAATAATTCAGAACTGTAGAAGATAAGAAGATAATAATAATATGCATTAATTTTCTCCCACCCGTCAACTATGAGACATTTTTTCACGTTAACATGCAGTGAACAGCCGACACTACTGATTGTACTGCATGGCAATGGGCAAAATGGAGCTTTGCGACTGATGTGTGTGTCCACTACTGTCCTCTTTCCCAGCGCCCAGTTTGCAGTTTCTTGTCAAATTTTCCCTGGATATGGCTCCAAGGTGCTTTGACTACAAGCTCATGTTGTTCTTGGCAGCAATAAAATGAAACAGTCCTCCTCCTCCTGTGTTCTAATGCTACATTGCGTTAGCTAATGGTGTTGAAAGGCTCCTTGATGATTAGAAAACCCTTGTGTACTTATGTTAGCACATGGATAAAAGTGGAGTTTTCATGGAAAACATGGGATTGTCTGGGTGACCCCACACTTTTGAACGGTAGTGTAAATGCTAAATCCAGGAGGTTATGCAAATGATTAAGATTCATGCTCTGGGGACTAAAAAACCCACAGTAAAGCTGTTTTCTCTTAGTGATGCATTTTGATTGTAAGTAAAGCTTTGATCAAATTAAACTAAATGATGTACAGACGTTCATTTTACCCAGATGATGAATCTCGTAGCCCTGATTCTTTTTCCAGTTCCAGTTTCAGATGTTTCAGTTAAAGTCTTGAAATGTTTTGATAATGACTGGATGGATTGTCACAGAATTTAAGGCAATCATTTTCAGAACATCCACATGACGAACTGGAACAACATTAGCGAGACTTTAGCTTTTCATCTTGTACCCTTTATCTGGTACAAAGATTCATTTGTCCAGTACTCTGTTTTTATTTCCAAATACCTACAAAAATAAAGACATTCCCATCAGTCTCAGGGGTACTTTGTAGTTTCTAGCATGCTGACCCACTAAGCTAATCTGATGTGATAACCCAGGTAGTAGTTTCTAGATATCCTCATCTAAATCAAGATGTTGGTCTGCTGGATGTTCGGACCAGTAAGTTTACCCGTAGGCTGACGAAAGCCTCGGGAAATATCAGTGACATTAATGTTTGTTCTTTGAAAAATGAGTCTGGTCTGTGGCATGAAATGTGCCGGCGCTGTTCCACAGGAGGGACTGAAAGTGTTCTGGTGAGCTTTGCAAACAACCGAGCAGAAAGCCGCAACCAGTTTTTTAAAATCACTGCACTGGTGAGAAAAAGGCCTGAGCAGGAGCTTAGCTGATTGTGATTCTGAGATAGTTTCTTTTTAAAAGGGAAACAATGGTTCGGGTGTCTCTCCCCACCAGAACCCATTCCTGCCATTAGACTCGGCATCAGTTCACCGCAAACCCAACTGAAACGAACACAGGGAAAGATCAAGCTGACAGCACTCCATACCTGGTCTCCTGACGGAGTTGGACATTACTATTTTACACAACTGCTCCACAGCCAAAGTCCTTTAAAACCACATATTCCTCCCCTCACATCCCTGAGATCACCGGGGACTGCTCATGGATTTCTTTCAGGAGCCGAGATGGGAGGAGGGCAAGGATGAGGAGCGTCAGCAGTGTGAGTGTTGGCTTTGTACGGTGAGGATCCTCTCAGCCTTTCAGCAGGAGTTCTCCTCATTTAAAAGGCAGAGAGTCAGGAGATGTCAGGCTAATCCTTGACACTAAAGGAGAAAGAGGGGCTGAACAAAAAGTGCAGCAAAAGGCTCCACTCAGGACAGAAGAGAGAGACCGCTGGGTGAACTCCAGAACATGGGTGCTGGAGACACTGAGAGGACAGAAACTCTGGTGAATGCACACTTCCAGACACACACTCCCATCCGTGTTACTTTGGGATAAATTCACCGACTTTCACTCTCACGCTAACCTCGTGAACCTTAACACAAATCTGATCGGAAGCTCCAAGGAGCAGTAATTTTGCATCCTAAGCTGTGTATACTTTACATTAGTGCCAGTCTTCCCCTAAAGCACTTTAGAATATGTGTTGGCTGCTGCTGCCTTTGATTTATTCCTGCACAGTATGAAAGTGAACAGCCTTGCTGGAGATAGCGTCAGTCATCCATCAAAGCGGATATGGTTGCATTTGTACATTTTTCACCAGAGTGCCTATATTTATCATCCCATAATAATGCAGTTGTGAGAATGAAGACTCTTCCAAATTGCTGCATTCAAGTACTTTTCAGGAAGTATCATATCTGAGACACAGCATCGCTTATAAGCAGCAAACCTTACAAGAAGTGAAAACTGACATCATCCAGTTGTTCATATTTACCCAGTCCTAAACCAGAAGTGATCATCACAGTGTCAGTCTTAAAGCCAAAAGTACACCAACGCTGTCTCTAAATGCACATATTTGCAGGCTTATTTTCCTTCTATGACAGTAGACAAAGAAAGTCTTCGCACATCTACTTCATGAGACAGGTGTGTAGGAGAGGGATGAGGATGTCAGAAAGTTTCAAACACTCCCCCACACTGTTTAACTTGCAAAAATACATTTATGCACAAAACTTCAGTGTGAGAACTTCATCAGCCAAATGGTTTGTTATAAAGAGAAGCCATCTTAAATAGGGAGTAATTCCAACTCCACAGCTAATCACATTTACCAAAAAGAAGAAAATCGCCAGAAAATTAGAGATCAATAATAAATGTTCCCCCATATTATTATTATTTTTTTCTTTTAGTGTATTTATTTCTTGCATTTAACGAGCGAAGTGATGTGAATGCTTTAAACCGCCAGCCTAAAATATACAAACATCTCCAAAACCTACCAGGGTTTGTGTAGATGGACCTGCAGAAATGAGCACTGAGCAATAAATGCAATCTTTTATCTAAAATACAACAAGGTCTAGAAAAATTTTAACCTCATCGCAATAAATACTTGTACTAAAAATAATCATCAAAATGAGCCTCTCCCCTCTCAGGAAGTGATTCTTTAAATTAAGTCTCCATAAAGAGACCCGACAAGCCTCCAACTGCAACAGAGAAAAACATTCACACAGTAAAGATAAACATCATTAATAAACTTCAATAGTACTCTACCCAGAACAATATATAAGTGCAATCAACTTAACCTTCTATGATAGTAAACAGAGTATCTTTGGATATTGAAGTATTAGTCTGCCATCATTTTCTCACGTCAGAGACTGAATAATTACTTGAGCAAAAATAATCAGCAAATAATAAAATGATTGGAGTGATTTTCTTACAGGAATGCATCTACAACTACAAAAGCCTTCAGAGTGTAGTCCTCCTCCAAGGCTGCTCATTTCCCCATATGTCAGAAATGCAGCATTTGTTTATTAGTTATTGATGATCAGAAATCACAGCACCATAGAATGTGTCCATTTAATGCAGATGTACCCACAAACACAATGACCTTGCACTGAGCACAGACATGTGTTCTGCATGTGTACGTTATATATGGATACCAGATCACATGACCTAAATATGTAGCAGGCGGCGAGAATTGATGGGACTCAGAAACACCCCCACAATTTAATCAGTTGTTCCTTGGATCATTTCTGACAGATAAGTCCTGGTAAGTCCTCAGCGGTGGATTTGTAGTAGGATCACAATCATGTGATCGTCAGCAGGCAGCTGACATAGCGTTCACTAAATATAATAAATAAATATAATGATAAAAATTTCGGGAGCTATTTATTTGGTAATCTTTCATTAAATTCATGCTGCTGAGCCTGGGAGCTCAGTGCACTTTTTGTTAGAATTTTAAAACAAAGATGTCTAAGATAAAAAAAAAATTCACACATGTTGCAAATCTGAAAAGCTGTTTAATAAACATATGCTTAAAGGCATTTAAACAAAGTTCAATGTAGGAGTTTGTATTACGCAAAATTTTGACAGCAATATTTTCACTTTTACTGCAAATGAATATTGGCTCCAAATATCAGATATTGGCCTCCTTGACTACTAATTATCGGTATCAGTATCGGCCCTGAAAAAAACAAATTGGTCGATCTCCACTTCAAAGCCACTGGAAATGTCCCATTTGGTTCATTACCATTACAAAAGTAAGAAACAGAAATTTACTGTTAATGCCAGCCATGAATACAAACACTAATCCTCCAACGCTTCCTCCATAACATGCTGATCTATTATAAAAAATACAGAAAGCCATTATACACTATCGACAGAAACATGTACGGAAGTACACACAAACCCAACACATCAAACTGAAAACAAACACACACACGAGCAAATGCAGGTATCAATACACTGGATGCACAAGGTCATATTTTCATGGACAATAGACAGCCAAGCAAAACAGCTTCTTCTGCTAAGTAATTGAGAAGAAAATAACTGTTGGAGCAGAAAGAGATTTTCTATTTTTTCTGCGCTGGGTGGTCTGTCAAACAGCGGCCCGGGGGATTAGACCCTTTGTGGGTGATGACTCAATGCATGCAGCCTCGCCGCATGAAAGAGGAGTCGGCCACGTTGTTTACAGATACACATTCTGTAGCATGACATCGTCAAGCAATATTCCCACTCCAACACCCCCCTCCCCTCCCAACGCTTCTCAGTAAAGCCTCTTACATGGCCTGTAATCAATTTTAAAAGGTTGAACGGTATGAAAAGCAATTACACGGCACATGTGTCCACTGTCAGGCAGCTAGCGAGGCTGCGGTTTGAGAGGTGGGCTCCCCGGTGATTACAGTGCATAGATCTGGAGCTGTGTCAGTTATAGGTTGTTTCTGTTAGATCCTCCGGTTCCACCAGAGGCCCAGGGCAGCCTTACAGGCCTGATTGACCGAGACAGCCTCTGACAGTTATTGACAGGCCTGCTGCTTCCCAGAAAGGGCAGCAGAGAGAGAGAGGGGGAGAGACTGGGAAACACATCCCAGAGTTAGTTCTGCTCACTGATCTGATTTAACTCCCAGTAGGATGTTTGCTTTTATATGATTTAAATGTGTTTCTTATGGACTGATAGGTAGATATTAACGGTTTGTAAATATCAACTATCTGCCACTCTTCATATCCTCCAGTGACACTTGTCTTCAGAGAGAACAGTGAAATTTGTTTTTCTCCGTTCAACGCTTTTCAGAAAATAAAAAATAAAAGCTTGTTATGCCGCTCTGCAGTATGCTGATACCACGCAATCTGTCTTCAGCGTAGAAAGTTGAGAAAAAGTCATTTTCCTGAGATAAACTCTCTGCTGTTCAGAGCGTGATACATTAACGTTGTGCCTTCTCTCTCCTGCAGGTTGTGTTTTGTCCTCTCTGCAGGCTACAGAGCTACACATTCTGATATAAGGTTACTGTTCTTTCCAACCTCCTGACTGTTTATTCCTTGTACATTGTTTCTGCTTTCTCTTTACCCTCACACCAAATGTCCATCCTCTCTGAGCCTGGATCTCTCTGAGGTTTAAAGGGGAGTTTTTTTTTTTTTTTACTCCCACAGTCTCAAAAGTGCTGCTCTCAGGGACTCATTTGGATTTGGTAGGTTTCTCTGGACCACATATTGTCAAATAAACAGTCAGGAGTAAAGGTGGACACAAATCATGAAAACAAATCTGGCAAAAGTCGGAAGTGAGAATCTTTCTGGCAAAGAAAAAATAAATGTGTCCTCAAAAAAAAAAAAAAAGACCATCTCAAAAATAGATTTAGAAGTCATTCCAACAAGTGCCCAAAGCCAGTATGTGCATGTTCCAGACAGCATTTCTGACTGAGGATATCAGGTTATTGCAGAGCTGCAGCAGAAGGAGGACGGGGTGGAAGACTGGTCAGTGAATCCTGGTCTTTTAACTGTGACAACGATTGTTCTCAAACTGTAACTGCTAGTTATATGTTGATAACAATAACCCAAACCATGACTGCTGGTAAAGCTTAGCCAAACAAACCACACCAAACCTTAACTGCAGTGGTGTAAAATCAGAAGACAGTCTTCCTGTACTGGATAGAATATAGGACGAGTTAAAATGCACATCATTCCTCAAAATGAAGGTCCTCTTCGGGCTTCAGAGTGGCGTAGTGGTTAACACTGTTGCCTCACAGCTAGAAGATCCCTGGTTCTCACCCCGGCCTTCCTGGGATCCTTCTGCATGTTCTCCCTGTACACTCCCTTTCATCAGCTGTTCATTTACAAAATACCACTGAGATATACTCCAAAGAACTGCGTGAACAGTGGTGGAGTTCTACACATGGGACAAGTCCTACATGTCACTGGATGGTGCTGAGGTCTGAACCTGAAGGCTCATTCTGTAATCACAGAAATTAAATAAACACCTTTAAAAAAAATCCAAATCAAAACCAGGTCCAGTTCATTCTCAAGCTTCTGCCTCCAACCTGAAGCGAGGTCTACACACCTACTAGAGAGCTGCTGACAAACTGTTGCTTTCTTTCAAATCCAAGCACTTTTTCTTTTTCTTTTACCTACATATGTTAGACTTTGGGGCTTCTCTATTTATATATCTAGACTTTGTACACTGGGCTGCACAGTGGCTTGGTGGTTAGCATCGTCGCCTTGCAGCTAGAACATCCCTGGTTCATGTCCAAAATTAAAAATTTTTATTATTTTTTTTCAATCATCGCAAATACACCACCGCCGCATGTCTGTCATGGGTGTGTGTTTGTGTATATGTATAAATACACATATAATATTCGCATCTCAAAATAAATATTCGGATACCACCGTCACGACAGAATATTCGGATATTCGGGTCCAGTCCTAATATTTATAGGCCTATAGGTTCAGTCAAGAAGCAGACAGGAAAGTAGGGGAAGAATGGGGGGTAGACCTGCAGTAAAGGGCCATGAGCTGGAATCAAACCCAGGCTGCTGCATCGGGGACTAAAGCCCCTGTTCATGGGTCGCCCGCTCAACCAGATGAGCTATCTGGGCACCAATGCTTCATTTTTTTAATATGTATTTTCAGCCTTCATATTAGGGGAAAAAAAAGCACACTACGGAATAGTTTTTACATGTGCCTGACCGTACAAATCAGAATAAATATCAGAACCATGATGGTGGGATCCTGTACATCTTAGGCTTAGTGCCTAGTGAAAATAAATGTCTTTATTGTAGGTACTGAAGTGTACGGATAGAGTATCCTGCATGCAGAGGTGGTAAAGCTTCCCCAGACCAGGATCACAGAGAAATGAGGTGAGGCTGCTGAAGCAGAGTTCTGGGTATGGAGATAAACAGCCGGATACAGAGTTCTATGATTAAATCAGATGTTAATTAAAAATATTCTTTTTTCCCTCGCTGACAAGTTGTCAGTCAGACAAACAAGTAGCATGGCTGGAAAGGTCAAGACATGCTGTTTAATTCCACATGCACCACACCTCACTACTATAAATACAATGAGAGCAGTTTAACTGAGAAAAAGAGATGCCATGTTGGACACCGTTGCATCCATCATGCTCAGAGATAGTTCCTGTTGGCCCAACAAGTGTCTGTCTGTAGTGAGTCAGTCCTGAATGTATTTGGTTATTTTGGTTCTGCTGCCACTCCATCAGTATTTCTGGATGTTTATCCATAGTGGACCTCAGAGACAGAGATATCCTTGGAAGGTTTAAGTCTTTCTGAGTCTAAATGTGGGAGTATTACATCAGTGTGTTCAGATCTGACTGAGCTGTGACAGAAAGGAGAACAGATTTTACAGCAGAAATTAACTATTTTTGAAGGTCAACATTATCTTTATAATATTATTGGATTTTTAAAAAACTATTTCAGCACCAGTGTCATCTGAAAATACATTTTATCAAACCACATTGCAATACTGTGACAGAGAATCATGCAGAGAGTGTTAGAGGGTTTGACCCTGACTGCTGCCTCATACACAGAGCAGAGAAATGTACAGCATTAGATATTTACTGTTTAAATGATGCCCCAGGATGGAATCCAAGACAAGATCTGCAAGCTCTGCTTTCAAAAGACGGAGATCTCTGATAATATATTTACTGGTGCTGATTTTCAACATTTTTACAGAGCAAGCAAGTCTACATTTCCCTGAAAGCTGTTGTGGTGTATCATTAACTACGCCATTAATGGCCACCCATCGCCGGCTGTAAATGTCAGCATTCCTCCAGCCACACCGTTACCACACAGCATTATTAGAGCAACGGACCAGGTAACATATCATTAACACAGAACAGAACAGCTCTGATTTACAGTCAACCAGCTTCAGCTCCATTAAAACCATGAAACTGTACTGTCACAGCATCTCCACATGTTCTGCCCCCGTCACACCCTCGTTGAGCTCAGCGTATTTTCTGTGTCAACACGTCAACGGATGAAAACCTGTGAAACTCTGGAAGATCACCACCAGACAAGGAGAGAGATTTCCCCATTAGCATTCATCCAGGTGTTGTCGTCGCTCTACGAGCCATTTCAATCATCCTCCGAGCTCAGGCTTCACCGCTCCGTGGAGGAAATTCCGTTGGCATCAGCAGCGCATTAGGTGTTGATTAGCACAAAAAGACGAGCAGCATTCCTGCCAGCTCCATAAGAATGTAAACAAAGTGTGGGAAATTGAACAAATTTGAATGAAATCCTATAAATGAAATATTATTTTGTAAAACATATGAGCAATCTGTGAACTAAAATGTCATCATGCGGGAACATTATTACATCGATCCTTTCCATTATTTATAAATGACTGGTTTTCTGTTTCTGTTACCAAAAGCCATCTTCCCAATGCCAGTTTCATCTAATGTCCAAATATAGTTCATGAAGTCACTTTCCTCACAGTGTTGCTGTCACCGATCTCTCACCTTTCTGAGGAGGCAGCCGGCATGGCCGACTGGAGGGTGAAGGACAGAGACACACACCGAGCCAACACCAAAAACTAGTGTGGACAGATAACAGTCCATCACAGGGCTACACACAGAGACAAACTATCACACTCACACCTACGGACAGTTTAGGACGGGGGTGTCCAACATGCGGCCCGCGGGCCAAAAGCGGTCCTCTAGAGGGTCCAATCCGGCCCTCAAAGTGTAAAAATTCCAGAGAAGACATTAGCTGCAGATTGTAAATTAGTGAAATTATGAATTTAAAATAATTTCTAGACCATGACAAGCTGTTTTGATCAATAGGGAAAATACTAGATTGTTCATTGTTCTTTTGTCATTTTGTGACTCATTTTTGTAATGTTTTGTTTTGTTGTTTTTTGTCTTTTTTCTCATTTGTCACATTTTTGTCATTTTTTCTCATATTTGTCGCTTTGTGTTTCCTTTTTGTCTCGCTTGTGTTTTTTGTGTCATTTTTGTCATTTTGTGTTTTGCTTTATTCATTGTTTTGTGTATCGTTTTTGTCATTTTGTTTCATTGTTTTGTCATTTTTTTGTCTCATTTGTGCATTTTTTTAGCGCTTAGTAATTTTTTTTCATTTTTTTGCTTTGTTTCATGTCGTTTGTCTTATTTTTTGTCATTGTGTTTCTTGCTATTGTTGTTTGTTTCATTTTTTGTAAAATTTTCTCTTGTTTTTGTTGCTTTTTTTGTCTTTTTAAAAATAAAATCCTCTATGGTTCAGTTCCAGATGTGACTAAATGTTGTGTTCTTTTGTAGACACTCTGTGATTTGGAAGTTGTAATGTGGAAATAATAAACTGAGGCTGAATGTTGCTGAAACTGAATTTATTTTTTCTAAACAAATTCCAGGTTGTTCATAATGTTTTGTAGGAACATTGTTCCTTAAATGTGAACATTTTTAGAATGTACTTTTTTTTGCACTAAAATAAAGGAAACATTTGGAGTTGTGATTATTTATAGGTTATTTCACTGGTCCGGTCCACTGGAGAACAAACTGGGCTGAATGTGGAACCTGAACTAGAATGAGTTGGACATCCCTGATTTAGAATCACCTCAGCATGTTTCTGGACTGTGGAGAAAACTCACACATGTACAGGGAGAACATGGAAACTGGTCCCAGGCCGGGACATGAAACAGGGATCTTCTAGCTGTGAGGCGACAGCGCTAACCACCGAGCCACTGTGCAGCCCATGACAGGAGAAACTGCTTAAAAAAGAAGCTACGAATTCTAAAATGCTGAACCTTCACACACATTTTCAACCCAGCAGCACAGGAGATCTTTCCATGATTACAGTTTCAACCAGGCACCCGACCATCTGACCAGCTGTGATCTATGGTTCCAATCCCTGCTTCTGTTTCTGAGTTACGATGTTCAATAACGGCCAGAAAAATGTTTTTACAGAACATGATGATGTCACCCTGAAGCTGACCTTTAAACTGTTTGACAGAAAATGTCGGTTCTTCACCATTTTAATCTTATTAGACATTTGTTTGAAATTTTGTCATAATTAGTGAATTAATTTTTGAGTTATGGGCTAAAAAGTTTCTGAGTGTTCACAGTGACCTCTGACTACTAAACTCTAATCAGTTCATCCTTAAAGTGCCCAAAGAAGAAACTCCCTCCAGGTGTTCCTGATATATTGAATTCATGAGAGTGGAATGGTTGGACGGCCTCCAGATGTTGCTGTCGCTGGTGTGGAGGGTAAAAAGTGACAAGACATGAAGGTAAAGTAATGAAATCAGGCATGTCATTATGGAATAAGTGCCACTGTGAAACAAAGATGTGAAATAAAAAAAGCAATATGAAATAAATATGAAGATAAATTCATTTATTCAAAAAGGTATTAACTACTTTCTCACAAATTATTTAATTTGTACATTTTCCTTACCTATCTAATTATCGTTAGATGGCTGCATAGAAAATAGCTTTTCCCATTAACAGCTGATGCATATGACTGATATCTTAGGAAATCTTACAGGCTGATTACTACAGTTAATACCATGAGTAAGTCATGCTGCTTCATTTCTCCATTGCTTGCAACACAGCTGCTTCTATTACATTACCATACTGAGAGACGGCTCGTTAGCATTGTTAGCAGTCAGAATGGGTAGCCATGGTTCTACCAGCGAGCCCCGGGCTCATCAGCATTATATTTGGGCCTCATGTATAAACATGAGGCGTCTGCTGCCCTAATCCTCACAATACTGCTGAATCAATCGGCCCTTTATTAGACTTCAAGCCACTGTAGAAATGTTGTCGCAGGAAATACTGATGACACGGATTTACATATTACCACAAAATCTATCATCCCCATGGATTGTCCCGTAGTTCAGCTAACCTTGCTTTTATGTATCACAGGATCATCAGATTAAAAGTTAATCCCAAAGCAGAAAACAGCAGTGACGGGTGTAGATGGATATGCTGTCAGACTGTCTGAGCTTAAAGAGCTTGTTATGGAACTCTTCACAACAAATTAAATTCATTTTACGCTCTGATGTCTTCCGATGTGCCAAGATGTTTGAAGAGTGTTTTGCAGCTAAATTAATTTGATTTCGGTAATTTTTCTCAGTGAGATGATAATCAGAGACTGGAAACATGTTTCAGAGAAGGTAGGTTTTGGTTTTATCTATAAAAGTTAGGAAACAGAGCAGTGACAACAGTTTGTGTCTTGGTTCTGTAGCACAGCAACCTGGACTTAAAATAAAAGAATAACTGATGTTTGAGTGCTGAGTTTCTGTTTTAATGTGAGTGGTGCTCCATCCACGTCAGATAAATGATCTAAAAATAATACTTTTAATAGCTTACTTCACAGTTTACGTGGCTACTGGAGACTGTCTCTGAAATCATGCATGAGCAGACAGTTTCTATCTGGACTGGAACTACTCCTACATGACTGTACTGCAGCCAGTTTCACTTGTCTTAGGAAAGTTTTTGCCTTTTTTGTGGTTTCCAAAAGTGAAAAAAAACATGCTAAATTGGATTAAGCTTTGGTGGCTTTGCTGCCCTGTCAAAATCATTCCAGTGTTTTCAAGTACTGATTAAATGATAATAAAGATAATGAAGAGAGAATTGATTTTGTAGAAAATCTGCATTCAGTGAAAATTAGAAAAGCCCTCAGAGAGCACAGTCCTCCTCCAAAGCTGCTCATTCCCCCATATGTCAGAAATGCAGCAGTTGTTTATTAGTTATTGATGATCAGAAATCACAGCAACATAGAACGTGTCCATTTAATATAGATGTACCCACAAACAAAATGACCTGATGCTGAGCACACGAGTGTGTTCTGCATGTGTACGTTATGTACGGATACCGAATCACGTGACCTAAATATGTAGTGGGCGGCGGTAATTGATGGGACTCAGAAACACCCCCACAACTTAATCAGTTGTTCCTTGGATCATTTCTGACAGATTAGTCCTGATAAGTCCTCAGCGGTGGATTTGTAGTAGGATCACAATCATGTGATCGTCAGCACGCAGCTGACGTAGTGTTCACTTGTTGTCATGGTTACAGTGACACTGTGCCGTTATCTCACAATGATACAGAAATCTTGAACAAACCCATGGATCCAGACTATAAGCCACATCACTGCCAGAATCTAATCACTTGGTCCTTGCGTCATTTCTGACCTTTAGTGAACATTTCATCCAAATTCATTAATCCATTTTTGAGTAATCCTGCGAACAGACAGACAGACAGACGGACAGACAAAGCAACGCCGATCGTCACATAACTCCGCTGCGCTCCTTGGAGGAGTAACGATTCTAATGACTCAATCATCCAACAAGCCTTTATTCAGAACAATCCTTGTAAACCTAATTAGATGAATAGTTATATTCACTGTGTGGGTGAAAGATGCTGTCATCTCTGTCAGCTGAGCTCAGCAGAACAACTTCTATCTTTGCTTCATCTACAGTTTAAACATCTCCCACAATTTCACAACTAACAAACCTAAGAAAGCAAACCTGTCAATTTGCAGGGTAGAACTTTCCATATTCTTCATCTTCAGTATCGATTTGTAATTCAAACAGGTCCAGGTGAAACACTCCAACATGACAGCTTTCCATTGCTCAGTGCAGAGTGTAGTCGAGAGTTACTGTGTTTAAACAGTCGAATGTTGTGCTCCAACTGGAGCATGGGGAGGTGAGGACTATGTGGATCTGCATATTCAAAAGGAGGTATTGGTGTAGAGAAAAACATAAAATAATAAAAAAAGACCTTAATATAGAATAGACAAAAAATGGTGCGAGAATTAATTTTAGAGGTGAAAACATCCCTTGGGTTCTGTAAAATGTCTTGAGACAATTTGACCTGTAACTGGCGCTATAAAAATAAAATTGAATTGAATTCAGGAAATCACAGTATCTATCCAGCACATGCTTTCAATGAGTAGCTTTATTTTTGTCTTTCTAGGTTAAATACATGAGATAAAAAAGTGATTTCATGATGGTGGATATAGTTTGGAATAAAGGATAGGGCCATTCTAGCTATTTTCTGCTGTTTTCAGTCTTCATGCAAAAGTTCAGGTGCGTTTTTTTAACATACAAATAGCCTGTACAGCATGCAGCCGACGTAGTGTTCACTTGTTGTCATGGTTACAGTGACGCCGTGCCGCGATCTCACAATGATAAAGAAATCTTTAACAAATCCGTGGACCCAGACTATAAGCCACATCACTGCCAAAATCTAATCACTTGATCTTTGTGTCATTTCTGAACTTCCCTGAAAATTTCATCCAAATCTGTTAGTCTGTTTTTGAGTAATGTTGCTGACAGACAGACAGACAAACAGACCGACCAACGGCAATCGTCACATAAGTCTGCTGACGTCTTCCTTGACGGAGTAAAAGTTAAGGCCACTGCTAGACTTTCCCTGTCCTGCAGGTCTGTGAGGGTCCACTTCCATCACCAGTCCAGGTATGAGCAGATCATTGCACCCAGCAAGAAGTCTAGCAAAGTCTGTCTTTAGTCTTTTAGTGTTCAAACTCAGCATTAGTGTTCATAGGTATAACACACGGTTGACGCTAATTGCATAGACGCTGTGTTGCATAACCAAGTAGCATATTAACTCCAACTTTCCATGGTGTCTGCAGCAGTCCAAGTGCACATCTGCAGAGGACAACATCAAGCCTGAAAACAGTTGTAGTGAAAAGCATCTTCTAAAGTGACAAATTTATTTAATAGACTTGACAAATGTTTAGAGGGAACTTGATTTTACGAGCATGCTCACAGGGCTTAGAGAGAATTAGTGCATACGTGGAAGAGTTTGTATGAAGGCTTTATGAAAATCTGAGAACGTGACGTTGAACATCAGACCTCTGCAGCCTCTTCATCTGTCCTCATCCCTGCTGGAGGCTACCAGCTCCAGGCTCTATTAAACACTACAAGCACAACCCATCCACATCTCAGCTGGAACTGTAAGTAATGTACACACCAAGAAGGAAGGATGAGTGGAAATTAAATATATACACTACTGTTCAAAAGTTTGTTGTCACTTAGAAATGTCCTTATTTTTTCAAGGAAGATAACATTAAATGAATGATAAATCCAGTGTAGACTTTGTTAATGTGGTAAATGACTATTGTAGCTGGAAACGGCTGATTTTTAATGGAATATCTCCATAGGGGTACAGAGGAACATTTCCAGCAACCATCACTCCTGTGTTCTAATGCTACATTGTGTTAGCTAATGGTGTTGAAAGGCTAACTGATGATTAGAGAACCCTTGTGTCGTGTTAGCACATGAATGAAAGTGTCTGGGTGACCCCAAACTTTTGAACGGTAGTGTATGTATTTTTGGGTTTGCATCATTGTTGTAGATCATTGATTTCTTGATATGGTCAAGTTTATGTTAACTGCTCTGTGATTGGTTAATGAAAGCACTACAGCATTTACTTCATTGATTTTATGTCAAATAAGTTTGAATTAAGATATTTAATTTTGAGTTTAAGTAAAGTAAAAATATACAATATATATAAAAGTTCTGTTCAATGTTTAAACTTTACTAAACTTTACTAAAATGTTGATTATTCGTTATTCAATTTAAAAGGCTTAAAATGTGGACACTTAAGAAAAATTAGATTATTCTTTATTTGCTTTAAAAGGCTTAAGTGATTGATTCATTTAAATGGTTAATATGGCTTCATACTCTGTTTGAGCAGGACACAGAATAACCAGCTAGAAAACCGTGAGGAGATATTTACTGAATTTGACCAAAAAAAATCTATTGGAATAAACTTGCATGCTCAATTAAACTGTGTATTCGGCTAAAAAAAAACCCGAGAGGCCCACACTGTTCACCCACTATGGGGACAAACATGAATCAGCACTCCAAATTAATTTAATAGAAAAAATATCCTAATCAAGTGTGCACCATACTAAGCCGGTTCAGGATGAAGCTGAATGTTGCTTATTGTCGGCGTGTTCTGTTCAGGCGTAGTGTCTTTTATGCCTGCGTAGACTGTCTGTCTGTAACGAGTGGCATTTAAATAAAAACAGACACAAATAAAATACCACAGAGTCGGTATCGCTCTAAACTCAGACACTTCGTTTGAAAATGTGAAAAGGTCTGCAGCCCTTCTGAACGGAACGTGTGTGGCCAGCTGAACGGCTCTGATCACCGTTTCAGCGGTTGTAAATGCCTTAAGCTTTACCTGGCACATTTCATTTGAAAGGCCAGAAACTAATTACCAACTGAGACTGCCTGACAAAGCTCCAATTCCAACTCATTTCCCCTGTCAAACAGGGAGTGGGGCAGATGCTGGAACTTGTCAAACTCAAGACTCACTCTGCATACGCCGGCCTCCCCGCTCTCTCTCTCTCTCTCTCTCTCTCTAAACTCCAACCGTCCAGCTGCAGTTGTCTGCTGATGAGAAAAAAGTGCACAGCGGCTCAGCGGTCGTGAGGTAAATTGAATCTCAAAAGACGAGAGCCATACGGTTGTGGCTGATTTATTTACAAGCCGGCTGATGGGGGCCACGGAGGGCCCACAGTGGGATTCAGGGGAAATGGCCTCTAAACCCGAGCCGAGGCGGCTCTGATAAATCTTATTCAACACTCAGCCGAGAAAAACTCAAGGTGCTTCCACAGTAGTTGTACTCACACAATCACAGATACAGAAGGAGCACAGATAGATTCCATGCATTAATGCAGCCCTCTGGCTCTGCTGAATTTTTATTTCTAGCTTCCACTGTGGCACAGCAGCGATTTGAACATGCTGTTCTGTAGTCTACACAACACTTTGTTTTTCAGGGTCATTGGGCTCACACCTAAACAACCATCTGAAGGATGCACTGCCATGGAGGGTTCATCAGAGACGCCTCTACTGCACGATTTACGCAGTTTAAGACTTTAATGATCATCCATCCATCCTTCCATCCATCCATCCATTGTTTAATCCTCATCAGGGTCATGGGGGGTGGAGTCTATCCCAGCAGACTGAGGGTGAAGACAGGGGACACCTGGACAGGTAACAGTCTATCACAAGGATACACATAGAGACAAACAATCACACTCACATTCACACCTACGGACAATTTAGAATCATCAATTAACCTCAGCATGTTTCTGGACTGTGGGAGGAAGCTGGAGAACCTGGAGAAAAGCCACACATGTACAGGAAGAACATGAAGACTCCATGCAGGAAGATCCCAGGAAGGCCGGGACACAAACCGGGGATCTTCTAGCTGCAAGGCAACAGTACTAATCACTGAGGCACTGCGTAGCTCAAGACAAGAACACAGTTGGCTAAAATTAACGGCCAATAGCAGGCCAGACATCAACTTTCACAAGCAATATTTACAACAAAAAATGGTCTCTGAAGTGATGTGCGTGCTTACAGTGTGAATAACATAAAGTGGTCTGAACCCAGCGCGGCACACTGAACTAAGATGTAAGCTTTTAGATGAAAGCACTGCTGTGCCGTAGCAAAAATCCTCAAAGAGTCTCTAGCAGGGCTCCTGAGTTGCTGTCTTGTTAAAGTGTTCAGACTGACAGACGCACATTCCTTCTTAAATAACTGAAACGATGTGAGCACAGATCAGATCACATCGTCTGAACCTTGTAACAACGGGTTGCTTGTCTGTGCAACAAAGTGTTGGTGGAAAAAAATATGGTCTTAAATGTATATAAATTTCAAACAGTTACAACCTGCATGCAGCTGTTTGTCGATATGACAGGAACAAAGAAACTTTATGAAATTGTTGTGTTTTCACATCTATCTCTGCCTAACCTTTATATAATTGTATAGGGGTGAATTTATTTTAAAAAACCGGGTGCATTACCATATAAAGTTATGGAAGATCTGGATATAGAAACAAGGAACAGCATGTAGGCCAGCTCTTCTAATGACCAAGACAACAGCTCCAAGATGAAGGGAGTGAAAAGCTGCTGAGACTCACAGGGTTAATAAACAACTGTCAAAACATCTAGACAACCTCAACACATCTGATCTCAGACTCCTCACTGGCTGTCAGTGGAGACCTCCTGCACTAACACACTGATGGAATGGTAGCCAAACATTTGTATCCCTGTGCTGCTCAATAATCAGCACAAGGATTGGATGAATTGCATGAATTGCATAAATACAGTCATAGCAGCCTTTTAAACGTAAACCAGTGTCACAGATCTAGTGTCATCCAGTCTTATCTAGTTCAATGGAAACTAAATCTAGTTTCCATTTGTGCAAGACACAGCGGACAATGGATTATGTTTGCTAACACTGCCTAGCATTAGACACGCTAAGCCACTGGTCCTATCGTGGATTTGATAGAATATCTATTTAATTCATCACTTCACATCATTTTACTTCCAAAGAAAAATACAAAATCCATGACTGCAAAGATTAAGATCGATATTTCAGCAGCACATACTGGATTCTTAAGTCAAACTGAGAACAGCGGGAGGAATGTTCTGTTGGAGTCAATACACAGATACACATGGAAGTAAATCAGAGGAAACTTTAACTTAAAGAATTAGCTGAACCTAAAGGAAAACCTTAATTTGCTCCAAAAGCCAATATGCCAATCTCACTGCAGCCGAGCATTTCGCCTTTCAGCTGTCAGCTCCACGCCATTGATTTATGAATATATCATTCCGTAATTGATTGGGGTGGTTTGCTGCAGGCCCTTGTTAATATTTCACTTGACCTCTCACCAAATTGGAGTTTATCATCGCTGACGGATGACTTCGCAGTGTGAAGGAATGCGAGATGTGGAATGAAAGCTGTTGATCTCCTCTCCGATTCATTAAAAATGCAACAGAAAGCCTGCCGGAGGTGAGGCGTAATGAGCGGAAACAGGCACCTGGGTCCTCTGTGGGTCGTGTTCATGTAGGCTACCACGCCGCTTTGTCTGGGAAACCTCATATTTAACGCGCTTCATCACCAGGGGATAGCGCACATCCTTCCTGTAGAAGGTAATTAGGAGCCAATCGGCAGGAGTCTTTCACATGGACTAATCACATTTCATTGGCCTTTATGTGAACAACAATTACTTGTGTGTGTAATGTATTCTATATAGAGCAGAGGTGTCAAACTCATCTTAGTCCAGGTTCCACATTCAGTCCAGTCTGATCTCCAGTGGACTGGACCAATAAAACCACAGCATAATAACCTATAAATAACCACAACTCCGAATAGTCCCTTTGTTTTTGTACAAAAAGTACATTCTGAAAATATTCACAGTTAAGGAATTAACTTTCTACAAAACATTATGAACAACCTGACATTTTTGATGAAAAATAAATTCAGTTTCATCAACATTCAGCCTCAGTTTATCATTTCCACATTACAACTTCCAGATCACAGAGTGTCTACAAAGGAACACAACATTTAGTCATCTGGAGCCAAACCATAGAGGATTTAACTTTAAAAAGGACAAAAAACAACAAGAAGAAAAGAAAATAGTACAAAAATGAAACAACAAATGTGAGAAACAAAATCACAAAAAATGAGACAAACGACACGAAACAAAACAAAAAAGTGACAAAAAATGTACAAACGAGACAAAAAAATGACAAAACCGTGAAACAAAACGACAAAAATGACAATGAATAAAGAAAAACACAAAATGGCAAAAATGAGACAAAAAACACAAGCAAGATAAAAAGGAAACACAAAACGACAAAAATGAGAAACAAGACGACAAAAAAGTGACACAAATGACAAAAGTCAGAAAAAAAAGACAAAAAACAACAAAAACAAGACAAAATATTACAAAAATGAGACACAAAATGACAAAAGAACAATGAACAATCTAGTATTTTACTTTATGATCAAAACAGCTTGTCATGGTCTAGAAATTATTTTAAATTTTTAGTTTTACTAATTTACCATCTGCAGTTAATGTCTTCTCAGGAACTTTTACACTTTGAGGGCCGGATTGGAGCCTCTGGAGGACCAGCTGTGGCCCGCGGGCCACATGTTTGACACCCCTGACACGGAGTATTTAATAGTAATGTGCATGTATAATGATCATGTGTAATACGTGTGAACATATTATACATCCATGTGCGCACCGCTGTTTCCATGCAATATGTAGGAAGGATTACTGTGTAATATGAAGGCTGTGTGCTTCCATATCCATTAAAATGTGGATAATTCAATCTTCATTAGCATCCATTATAAGCGTGATCACATTATAATTTAGCAAAATGAGATGATATCATGAGGAGGCAGGAGGAGGAAGCAGATAGGCCTGTGGTGGAGTGTTCCCCCAGCAGGGACGGGGCGGTGCAAGCCGCGAGATATTATCTCCTCTGACACCCATTGTGCAGCCGACTCCCTCTGCAGAGGCCTGGAAGCATTGTTGGAATTGATTTAGTGAACGGGGCCCAATCTTTGGACACTTTGCTGCTATTGACTGCGGCTTCAAATCAGAATTTCGAACAGAACTCAGTCGGGGATTTAATTAAAACTCAAAAGAGGGAATGACTGACATTGCGGACAGGGTAGTTGCGAGAAATCAATTGTGCAATGCAAATGAGTTTCAAATCCCCCCTTTGCCTTCTGCTTCCATTATTTATTCATCTTTTTTTTTCCTCTTCTCCACGGCTCTGTGCTGCATTCTGAACCGGGGGCACAGCTCTATCTTTATTCAGTAGTTAAGAGGATAAGCAAATGTTTTTAAGCTCATTACGACAGTGTGTGCCACTACGATGGGATTGCCACCCCGTTTTCATGTCATTCAAAAAACGCCTGTCAAAGACGCAATTACTGCCCAAATGAAAAGCAGAAATTTAAAGGAAAAACCCACCAGAAAACCCCTCTGCATTAAATGAAACAGCTGTGGTGTGTTTGTGGGTCCATTCTGTTATTTTTGCCGAATGTAAATGAGACGTCAGGATATTTCCAGCACAGTCTGACAGCAGAACATAATTCAGCGATCTGAGACATCCGCAGCAGACGTCAACTTCTGATCACGGTCCCTCAGAAGGAAAACGCCGGCTTCTATGCAGAGTTGTGGTTTTGCTGCAGTAAAAAAATCTTGGACGTGTGCGTCTGGAGAAGGAGGCGACTCGTCATCCTGAACTATTCCCTCTACTTTCTCCGCTAACTGAAGATGAAGTAGATGAAGCAGGCTGAGGAAAAGCAAGCACACCAAAAAAGCAAATATTACCGTCGCCTGGCAACGCTGGCCCACAATTTTCGCTTCGCTTATTGTAGTCTGGCAAGGCTGAATAGGCATATTGCTTGAGAGAGACGTAATTTCGACTCCACAGAAAGAGAAAACATGACTGACAGTTTCTTTTTTCACTCAGGCTTCAGCAGCTGCATTTCACTGCATGAAGACGCGTCCGGATGAGACACCGTTGGGTTAAAACGCCAACATCTCTTTGGAAACTCCTACTTTAAAAATGATTGTTCTTAGAGCATTCCAAAAGGCGAAAGGTTATCACGGATTAAAAATCGATGGGATGTCTTTGGAATTTTTCAGGCTGTGAGCTTTTAGTGTCCTTCAGCTGATTGCTTTGATTGGATATTTCCATCAGGAGCAGCTGTAAAGCAGCAGAGTCAAACTCACTTTAGTCCAAGTTCCACATTCAATTTGGTCTCAAGTGGACCGGACCAGTAAAGTCACAGCATAATAACCTATAAATAATGACAACTCTAATTTTTTCCTTTGTTTTAGTGCAAAAATGTTCACGTTTATCTTTTTACAAAACATCACGAACAACTTGAAATTTCCTTTAGAAAAATAAGTTCAGTTTCAGCAACATTCAGCCTCAGTTTATCATTTCCACATTACAACTTCCAGATCACAGAGTGTCTACAAAGGAACACAACATTTAGTCATCTGGAACTGAACCACAGACGATTTACTAGAGGATCAAAATGACAAAAGTCAGACAAAAAAGACAAAAAAAAAACAACAGAAACAAGACAAAATACTACAAAAATGAGACACAAAATGACATAAAATGAGACAAACACAAAACAAAACATAAAAAGACACAAAAAATTAGACAAAAAAGTTACAAAGTGCAAAAAATGGACAAATGACACAAGTGAAACAAAAAACACAAAATGAGAAAAACAATGCTCTAAGCAACAAAGAAAGCGAAACAAAGTGACAAAAATGAGGCAAAAAACAAAAACGAGACAAAAACGAGAAACAAAACGACAAAAAGAAGAAATAAAACGACAAAAACGAGACAAAAGACAAAATTCAGACAGAAAAACAAGAAAAACAACATATAAAAATGAGAAAAAAATGGCAAAAGAACAATGAACAATCTAGTATTTTACTTTCTGATCAAAACAACTTGTCATGGTCTAGAAATTATTTTAAATTTCTAGTTTTACTAATTTACCGCATGTTGGACACCCCAGATGTAAAGCAAACAGAGCTAAAGGAACAGATTATTGTTGTTTTGTGACTTCTAAGTCTGCTGTTCTAAACTTCATGGAAGTTTTCACTGGGAAAAACAACTAATAAATGTAGTTTTAAAGGAGTACTGTGTAGTGTTTAAGGCAGGGGTGGGCAATTAATTTTCATACGGGGCCACATGAAAAACTTTGACGGTTGTTAAGGGCCGGACCAGTACACATAAAAGCTCTGCTCAATATATATCTAAATAAAAACAATAAATTAAACAATACAATGATGTAATGAAAATGTGGAACACAGAACACAACTATTTAATGAAAGATTTTGTTTTTTTCATTCAAACTATGATTGCTGCCTATTGAGTTGTAGATATTTACTATCATAAAGACATACTTAAAATGTGAAAGTGATTTTCCAAGTGCTTTAATTACTTTTCAGCAGTCACTGTTTTTACAAACGAAGCAAGTAAGCCATCACTCAGAATTTATTCGACAACAATATGACCATCAGCTGGCAGAGATTTGAAACTTGCCTTATCATGTCAGTTTTTGTTCATCATGAACGCTATGAGGTGTTGTCAGTTTTTCTAAATCTACATTAAGATGACTGTGAAGCATAAAGAAAGACAACAGCTCCCCACTACACTTACAGCAATGTTCAATATAGATCTGAATAAAAACAGTAAATGAAACAACACAATGACGTACAATGGCCAACGCTTGAATCTCTGCTCTCAGATCCCAAACTCGTTTAAGCACCTTGTCCAGGCTGATCCATCTGACAGCTGTCTGGTAACCAAGGTCACCATGTTCACTATCATCTCCTCCACAAAGACAACAAACTGTCTGTAATTCAGTGCTCTTGCCCTGATGAAGTTAACTACTTTAGCTACAACATCAGTCACGTGGTTGATTTTTAGCATCAACTTACACAGCACCTCCTGATGTATAATGCAATGCAAAAATATCAGTTTCTGTTCTGGGTTTATTTCAGTCACTTTATCTTGCATCCGTTTCAAAAGTCCAACATTTTTCCCTGTCAAATTTGGACAACCATCAGTTGTAACACCAACCAAATTCTCCCATTTTAGTCCCAGCTTGTTCATGCGTGTATTTATCCCAGTGAACAAATCACTCACCGTCGTGGTTCCCTTCATTGGCTGCACAGCTGCCAGATCCTCCGTCATCTCAAAGGTTTTTGTTAGTCCACGTACAAAGATGAGTAACTGGGCTGTGTCACGGACATCACAGCTCTCGTCCAGAGCCAAGGAGAAAACGTCAAAATCGTCCACTTTGTTGTGCAGCTGAAGCTCCAGATTTTCGGCGCTGCTCTCCACCCGCCTCGTTACGGTTCGCCTCCAAAGGGCCACATTAACGAACGCTCCCTTCTTCTCCGGGCATATAAACGCTGCAGAGTCCACCAGACATTGTTTTATAAACTCTCCATCAGGGAATGGCTTAGTGTTTTTGCCGATTTTGTAGGATATTACTAAACTCGTCTTGACTGCTGCATCCCTTGATGTGAGCTTTGGTAAAACAAAGTCATTGCTGCTTTAGCAGTTTAGCTAGCAAACCTTCAGACATCCTCCCCGCTCTGCATCAAATGTTTGTACTTCTCCGCCATGTTTGGTCTCGTAATGTCGATTCAGATTATAATCCTTGAGCACCGCGATCTGTTCGCCACAAACGAGCCACAACTTTACCTCTGACTTCAGTGAAGAAATACTCGGAAGTCCATGTCTTGTTAAAAACTCTGCATTCGGAATCAATCTTTCTTTCTTTGCCGTTAGCTGACCAACAAACCAATCAGCGCATAAACCTTATGCTAAGTACGGAAAGCACGCGCGAAAAAACGTTAACTTAGCAGACCTTTCAAAATAAAAGCAGTGCGGGCGTATTGCTTGCATGTATTGCGATGATATATATTTGCATTGACTTTTAATATTTTCCAATGACCTCATACGGGCCAGTCAGGGTCGTCCGGCGGGCCGGATATGGCCCGCGGGACGTAGGATGCCCAGGTCTGGTTTAAGGGCATCTTTTGGCAGAAACAGAACATAATATTCATTGCTGAGCTTTAATTGTTGCATAATCACAGAAAATAGAATCTGTGTTTCTGTTACCTCAGAATGAGCTCCTAACATCAACACACTGAGCTGCTTTTCTTCAACATGTTCCAGCTACATGCCTCCACAAAACCTCCAAACAGACCAAACACGTTCTCTGGAGGCCTTTCGGATGTTTCCAGTGGCCACCAGGATTGAGCTGGTTGTGGCACTACATAAGACATGCTGCTCTGTTAAATCCATGTGTAAAGTTCCACATCTTCTTCCAGTAAAATCTGATGACCCAACATGTGGACAAACCTTTTTAACCCTCCTGCTGTCCTGCGGGTCAAACTGACCCGTTTGACAGTTTGAAAATGTGGGAAAAAAATATATTTTCACAGTGAAACTTCTGATGGCCACATTTTCAACATTTTTGTGAAAATTTTGAAAATTTTTTGGTGAAAAACAATGTAAAACATTCACAATTTCTTTGTGATCACTAGATATTTTTAGGATTTTTTTTGGAAGCTTTTTCTTGCCAAATTTGGAGGATTTTTTTTTTTTAAATAAAACTTTTAAGGAATTATTGGAATTTTCTGAAGGTTTTGCAAATTTTCAGAAACTTAGGGAATTTTTTTTGCTGAATTTTTGTATTTTTTCAGACAAGGAAACAATATTTTTTGGTGCCCGTAAATGAAGACAACAGGTGGGTTAAAGATGCTCTACCTGTCCAGCTGTTGAGCTCTGACCCTCACTTTGCCTCTTGCTGCCTGTTTTCATGCAGCATAAGGCTGCAGCAGGGTGCAACAGACAGCACCAGCTGGCCAATCAGAGGCCCCGCTGCTGCTCAGCGGGGCGGATCTCATATAGTTTTTAGAGAGCATACTGGAATCTTGATGTCATGTGTTTGAAGAGTGAGGGAAGACTAAACCGACTTAGAAAATCAGTAAAAACAACGACATTGGACCTTATTTAAAATGAGTATTCTGTTAGGTTCCCTCCTACAGCAGCAGTGATGCCTCTACTAGCTAGTAGTTTCCACTCTTCATCAGTGTTCTATTGCTGCATATTTATTCTGGGTTCCTTTCAGTACTTACAACAGCTGCCCTTACAAACTACAGACTGTTTCATGCAATATGTGTACAATTAGGATGCACTAGTTTGCCATAATGCTGTGTGATGAATTCTAACATCTACCTCATATATCAGTCTGCAGAGTGAAGCCATTGGTCCATGTGCTGCTGCCGGCTTAGCTTTCTAATTCAAGTGATACACCAGGATGTATACGATGCATCCTGAACCGCACGGAGGATTACGGGTCTGAAAAGGATGCTAGCTGGCATACTGGACAAAGTGACTACATGTATTAGGACATCCTGGTGTTTTTGGTGTGCTACACTGGACATATTAAATCGCTCAAAAGTTCAGTACATCTAATTGATTTTTTTTCTTTATTCTGTTTTATTAATAAGTTAATTTATGGGAAGCACCGATGTATATGTACAGCGACTATGTATCCACCTGGAAGCTAGAGGGAACTGACTGGCTAACAATAGATGACTCCTCTATAAACTAAAATGATCATGAAATGGAACACATGAAATAAAAGAGTTAAAAATTCGAACAGATAGATTAGTAAATAGAACACTAAAAAAACAAAGTTTCGATTGACTAATTGATGCCATAAAGAATGGCCCCGAGCCCTTCCATCTGAGGCTGTTTGATCTGTGCTGTATGTGAATATTTATTGCGCACTGATGAATGGATGCTTTGTTCTCTTCGTCTCAAACCGCAGCAGCTGAAACTGAAAGCGCAATAAAAATGCAATAAAGCATTTACATTGCAAAAAAGAAAGAATGAGAAAATGAATTTGCAAATTTTAAAATTTAAATTTCACTTGATGCATCATTTAAATGCACATTGTTTAATCAATTTATAATTGCACTTGTAAAAAAGGATTCTTTGATTGTGATTAAAAAGTTTAGAATGTTTCTTCTGACTTACTCCAAAACTCTACATGTGACAGACTCACTTCATTCCCAGTCGATGTTTTCCAGACTCCAACCTCACTGGGTGTACAACGCTAAGAAGCCCTCTCCACAGATTAGAGGACTGACGCACAGACCGCTACGTACTGAATATGACTGCTACTCAAAGGGCTGCTGCTGGTGGCACATTTCCAGCTAAATGGCCATTATCATAAATTGCGGATGACGTTCTTTTCATTGCTATTACCACGCAGCCTTCTACAGAATAATGTCCAGTCTTGACCCTCGTCACCTTCCCAGCAGCTAATAGTGCGTAATCATTGATAATTGGCAGCCGGCAGCATTTACAAAAGAGCCGGTGATTAATGCTAATTAAGAACGGGGAGTGTGCGTGTTTGTGTGTCGTTATCTGCCAGCGAACACTTGTGCATCTGACCTTGCCTGTTCCCTGAGCAAGATCCCAGCGGCTCGGTTCAAACCCAAGCCGACGCCGTTTCAGAGGGGCCCTCCTGCATCATACACAAAGGAAGGAAGAAAAGCTGACACCGAGAAAGGAAGGGAGTGTGAAGGCCCTGATCTCTCCGTGGATCTGTGGACGTCTCCCTCTCTGAGGAGGACAGCCGAGTCAGCACAGAGCTGAATGACAGACGGAGGGACGGAGTGAAATCTGGCGAAGTGTCCGGCTGCGCATCTCAAACAAAACAGGCAGGCTTCTTTTATTATTGTATCACCACGGCTGTCAAAGGGGAGACGAAATGTGTTCACTCATACTGACCCTACAGTTAGAACGTGAATGAGCTCCTTATTAACGGCTGCCAGTGCGGCCTTAACGAATATCACACGAAAAATGAACAGCTTTAATTGGAATCTTTAGGATTTTTGGTTTTTTTTTAGCACACGATCTGTTATTTTACAGATTTAGCCGGTTTTGATCCATTGTAAATAATGAATTAGTAAAATCGCAGAAAAAAGATTTAATTTACTTATCTGTAAAATCAGCTACAAATATCATTATTCGGCAGATATTTGCTTTTTGATATTGTTTTTCACAATATTTTACATTTCAATACCGTACCGTTATTTAACATATTTTCTGGCACCGTTTTAAAGTTTTTTGTTGCTTTTTTTTTAAATCAGTACATCAGTTTACACGCACATCTCACTTATCAGACATATTCTACTTCCAACATTCACTATGATGTTTACAGAAAAAACACAAACTTACCTCATTATTCCTATACTTGAACTATCATGTATTCTCAGTAGCTGCTCCCTAACATCCTGCAGGTCTCTGTCACATCAGCAGCGTTGAGCTGCCTTTACTGAGCTACATGAACCCACCGTCTGTTAATTACACTTCCACTACATCCTGAACTTATCTGCAAAACATTCCCTGTCAACGTGTTTTGTCTGCCAGATAATATCCGCTCCTGGAAATGGAATTATGGTTAAAATCATCACAAGTGCAACCACAAGTCTCTGTTTAGATTCAACATTTAGTTTCTTGTGATGCCTATAGCTGCGGGACAGAAATGGGTCAAACAGCACAAACTAGTTCTTCCACTGGGCGTAGGGGTTACTACATATTTACAGAGACTGACTACTGGATGTAACAGTGTGTGGCTGATATTAAGCCAAATAATCTGCCTGCTACAAATAAAAACTCAGCAGGAACCTGTTTGGAGCCCTCAGATCAAGACGACTGAAAACCGACATCACATTCACTGTCAGTGGGTAAAACGGCTTTCAGCAGCAATAATGTGATTATTGACGCCTGTTATCAGCATGATTACGATCACTTCACAGATTTTTTTGCTGAAATGTTTTTGTGCGGCCCAATTCTGTACCTCATCAGTTTAAAATTGACTTCTACAATCTTAGGAGGAATGTTACCCACAAACCCGACGATGGATTTACAAACTGCAACCCGGTGTCTGAAATATTGGGCTATGATTCTCTGCTGACATATAGAACTGTAGCTGATCCTTACATGATTCAGTGCTTTCTGATTGGACCACAGATGCATTAAGGAGAACTGCACCCAGGTCAGTCCTGGTCATTACTGGTACAAGGACAAAAAACTCACAAGTTTGAAATTAGCACCGAGTAGCTTCTATGGCACAACATTAAAAATATTCACAAAAGCATTTATGTAAACTATATGTCTTGGCATCTGTTTATGGAAACTACAACTGTATGGTTGTGATGGTTGCTGGAAATGTCCCTCTATATCCCCATGTAGATATTCCATTAAAAATCAGCTGTTTCCAGCTAGAATAGTCATTTACCACATTAGCAATGTCTACACTGGATTTATGCAGCATAAATGAAAGCATTTATCCATCCTTTGTGCTTGAAAGGCTTTTAAACTGTGATTTAAAAGCCATTACATTCTAAATGAGCAAAACCTTCCTTCACACTAACTCCAAGTCCAACAAATTTGAGTGCAGCAGGTGCTTTTTCCCCCCTTTTTTTTTTGTTGTTGTCACATTCACATTAATCCAACATCGTGCTTCAGTGAATTTCAAATAGCTGGGTTTTAAATTTGAAAATAAAATATTGCGGGTTTCTACAGAAGTGCAGTTTGTTTACTGAGCCACACAGTGCTGCTAGACAGCAGGTCTGATCTTTCCCTGTGATCCTGGCAGAGCATCTATGCTGAGCTCAAAGCTTCTATTGCCCTTCAGGAAACACTGAACCTCACCTGCACGCTCTCCACCCTCACCTTGTCGTTTCTGACCTTCACGCCAGGTCAGCTTACTATTAATGTCATGAAGAGTGACAGCCGTGGTTTGATGAACAATCCGTCTCTGGGACTGTCTTTTAAAGGCAGTTTAGGAGACGAACAGAAGCTCTCTACCATGGCAGACAAAGATGTTCTGGAGACGGAACTTTAAAAGGCCTTCATAAAAATAGGCTCGCCTCCCGTTGGGGTGGACAGCTTTGCCAAAGGTTTTACTTTATTTAACTGACACTTAACAAGAGCCAGGAGAGGATCCCACTTATTCAACATTACCTCTCCACTGGCAGCCTCATTATCTTCCATGGAGAAGCTGCTGAAGGGCTCTGGAGGATGGATGGAGCATAAAGGGGAAGACAGAGCTCAGCTTTGACAGACTTAATGCTGTCAAGTCAGAAATGTATGTGAAAGGAAAGACTGAAAAACACCACCTCTTTATATAGACAAACATGCCTCACAGTTGGGTGTAATTATAGCAGCAGCATCCCTGGTGACAACTTCAGATTTAATTCAAGCCTTGAGCGTCTCACCCAGACAGGGTTTGGGGCAGATTTACAATTTAGCAATTCTGCAAGTGTCCAAAAACAAGCCTTTGGTGGACTGAGCCGAAGAAGCAAGAAAGTCTACACCAGCGTTTGGCACAGTGAGTCTTGTCTCCGCCCCGTAGAGACTGTTTGAAGCAGCTACTGATGCGCTGTTATTTATGCAGAGCGAGACCACAGAGACCACAAGCAGAGCGCTGTGCGACCCACATTCGGCAGACTTGAAAGTGCCGCTCGTTGCCAAGTTTAACAGAGGGCAAAAGTACACAGAGGGCACGGCTGTTTCATCTCGGCAGCTTGTCCTGCGCACTCAGCCTGTAAAAATACAAAGCTCCTAAATGTTTTATGAAGGACGGGAAACGAACAACGAGCTTTGCAAATATGTCAATCTCGCATCAAAGGGGACGTCTGTGTGGCTCTTTTTTGATTTTGGTATCATCTGAGGTGCTAAAGGTTACTGCTTGGGTAGTTAGCTGAGCGCACAGCTCTGGAATATAAACTAGGTGTGCAGTTTTGTGCCAGAGTTACACGTTCTATCACCCAGATATGATGAAATATGACGAACATTAACAAAAACAGTAGATCCACTTTGGGTGAAATTGATCTTATTCTTATTCTGCCAGCTTGAGTCTGGAATGCTGATTTTATATTTCATCATCTTGGGGGAAAATGTGTAAAACTGCTTAATTTGAAGTCTTTATTGCTCTCATACACCACTGTGCAGTTTTGGCACCACAGATCCCAGAGATGATCTGTCAGTCAACGAGTCCATCCAGTGCAGTTTCTTTACAGTACCGTAGCGTTCTTTATCATCTGCTCATCCGTGCAGTGATTCCTCTTCGGTGTACCACACATCACACGTTGACACCACAACCCAGCCTCCTCCTAACGGCCTCATGGAGGTTAAAGAGGTGAGGAAATGCTCCTGTCATTCCAGCTGTCTGTTGTGTTGGTTTGGATGTTGTATCGGTTACTAAAAACATTTTTGGAAGGAAACAAGGTGACAAGTCACATATTTTGTTGGGTGAGGGTTAGAACATGATGTTCCTCTGTGTCATGGATTTCTCTAAGAATGACACATCTCAACTTGTGGTCACCAAAAGAACAAAAGGCCAAAAAAAACAAAAAACAAAGTAATGGAAGATAGCAGAACTAGCATGCTCCTGCACAGTACCTTATAGAGCTGAGTTGAATAGTTAATTACTTGTATAGCTGAGAATCATCGGATTAGACTACCATTGTTTTGAAAACCGATTAGTCTTTTTGACATTTTTTAGGCAAAAATATCAAACATTTACTGTTTTCAGCTCCTCAAATGTGAAGATTGGTGACTTTAATCTCTTCCAAATAATGATCCTGTTTGAACTGTTGGTCAGAAAAAATCACACATTTGAAAAAGTCACAGTGGGCTGTACAAAGTGGAGATTAACATCTTTCTTCATAGACTCGTTCATAGACTTAACAGTTGGCCCTATGAGCCTTAAGCTGTATTTAACTCCTCTTGGTTTAGCCATACCAGCTGAACCTCATTTCTTTCAGAATAACTTCATATGGAAGTATTTCAAAGAATGAAATTGCTATGTTTCCCACCATAAAGTGGTAAGAGTAGAGATATCTTTTTAGAATGGTGTGGAGGAGATCATCTGGAAGCTGGAACCATGACTGAGCGATACTGTATGACAGAGAAATTCAAACGAAAACAAAAAGACTCATTACTTTATTCACTGAAGTGTCCATGTACAGTAACTGAAAAGCAGGGGTTTGAAAATGCAAGAACTAATTTGGAAAATCTGTGATCTGTACAAATATACAGAATCCTAAAGCTCTGGTTGTCTCTTGTAACGTGATATTAACATACCTTTACACAGGTACTGTACAAGAATATCTGCATTTTATCATATCTATGCCATGACCAGTCCATGAGGTATTCAAGCAACAGTAATGGGTGTGGAGATGGTTGGACATTCAGGTTGTAAATATGATTCAATTGGGTGTATATTCAACATATATTTTCATCACAGAGACAAACAACAACACCCCGCTGCAACACATTCTGCAAGTCAGCCGTGAAGAAGGAGGGTTGCACAAACAGTGTCCATCAGGCTCTACAGGATAATCTGTTAGTCAATGAAAGCTAAAATAATCTGCAGTTGCAACGGTGCTGCTGTTCAGCTCCTGTAATGATTGCTGATGAATGATTGCTGATGAACGGTCGCTGGTCGTATAATGATTGCAAACGTTCAGCACCTATAATGCTGTGGTTCCAATCTTTCATTAACATTTTAGCATGCTAACAACCTTAATCACATAATAGACAGATGGCAACAGCAGGTTTCACAAATACAGCAGTTCCATCACTATCTATCCAAAAGTTGTCAACACACTTCAAACCAGAGAAGTCAACCTCACGAAAGTGTGAAAGGAAGTGTCCCTAGAATCCATCCAAGGCCTTAACTGGTATTGATCCATCCAGTCAGAGTTGTTAAGATATTTCCGTCTGCAGCACCATGCTAGAGGCTACGACTCTAAAAGCCACACGAAAAACAGATATATGACTTTCCTTGCAGTGAACACTTCATTGAACATTGACTTAATCAGGAAAAATGCATACAAAACACACAAAGCCCAAACATTTAGTTTGGAAATCATCTCACTACATCTAAAAAGAGTGGAGAGACGAGGTTAAAGCAGCTGGAAAACAAGGAAAGCAGATCCGTTTTGCTGAGCACAACATCAAGCAACGCAGCCAAACTCAAACTGTGACGACGTTGCTCTTTCTTTCATGAGAACTTTGTTCTCTCTGAGACAACGCGGGATGATCTCTCTCTGCAAGGACGCAACTATCGACTCAGAATCCTCGGACGGGACACGGTATTTAGCAGCAGTTTTTAGAACTGCAAATTGCGAGTTTGAGACATAAAGTTTAATCCGGGTGAAGTACAACACTGGGATGTTTTACATCAAGGGACTCTTATACAACCTGCAGAGATGCTGCTGTCCTTTTAAACTTTGATCCAAAGCTCTATTTTTGGGTGGTTTCTACATGTACCAGAACAAGCACAGTGCCAAGTAAGTGCTGTGAATATGTGGATTAATCTATTATCATTACTGACATAGGACTGAACATGATGTAAGCCTGCTAGCTATTCTTAAATAAAGAGAAACAAAACTTAACTTCTGAAATGATTCACATTATTAGCGCAAAGTTTGAGAAGTGGCCTCCATCGAGTCTCTTTCCAGAGGGGTCAGAGAGTGGCCTAAGCAACTGTTGTGTTCAGCGTTGTGTTGACAGTGGAAACCAGACTCCATTTTCCTCCCTGTACATCAGAAGCCAATGCTGGCTGGCAGTCAGGAGGGAATTAATTACAGACTCGCAGATTCACAGTTCTGACTGCAAACACAATGAGTTCAACACAAACAAACACTGGTCAGCATTCATTCCCGCAGATGAATAAAACAACACCAGTCATTATCTACGCCTCTCATCTCTCCTTTGTCTCAGCTGCTCCACTTTGCCCAGAATTTGCTGACAGCCTTTATTGTGCAGTTCAATACCGGAGACAAAAAAAAAGCGTCCGATTTCTTTCTCGCAACGATCCGACTGCCACAAGGCGCTCAACTATCATTTAACTCTCTCCCTCGCTAATGAATAAATACATAATGCATCATTGTAATGTGAGGCATTTCCCTCCGAAGAGCCCAGATTGAAATAAATTGGTTATGATTGAACCTATAAAACCGTTCCTTGCCAGGTTTTTGTCTGTGCTATAAACTTAAACGCTTGTTGATGATCAAACCAGAGTGATTGTGTCCCATTGTCGCACAGTCCCAAAATGGAAATAATTTGTTTTGCATTCATTTGGTGCTCTTATAGCTGAAAGCATCATTATAGAAAGGCTAAATGAATATCATTATATGCCTTCTAATTTCACTGCGTATGACGAGCTGAGAAAAGCAAGGTCTTTGTGTTCAGCTCAATTACCAACACTGTGTCACAAAATCCACATCACATGCATCATCTGGATATTAGCACTTCACCCAGAGAGCCACTATCTGTTTTATCATCATGGAAAAATAACAACATGATTCTGGAATTGTGCTGTTTGTTGGTGAGCAGAAACTAAATGGAGAGTTTCCGCAAGTAAATCAGACAGAGCCGGAGGAGATCTAAAGGTGACACAGTTCTGCAGCTCTAGAACACGTTTTGGCATCTTTGAGCTCTAAGTTTTGTTTTTGACGTCATTATTTAAATGCTTTCAGCCTCACCTCCTTTGTTTCCAGCAGGTTTTAGTATCAAAGCTATTAGACTAAGATCACAAGACAGACGCACAGTTAGCTGCTAGCTGGAGGAGGCTTCAGGAGGCCAAAAGGAAGACACACTATTTCATGTAGAGGCCGATCGTAGTTCTATTTCCACTTGTTGTGTGAATAAACCAATATTTCTTAACATGTTAGCCATGCTAGTTTTGTAAGGTAATAATACGTCAACACATCTTTTCATTTTCATATATATATATATATATATATATATATATATATATATATATATATATAGTCATTTTCCTCTTTATTTACACTGAAAAACAGATGAGCATTTTGAGTAAATGCCCTGCATGTGGCTTCTGATTAAAAACATAAAAGGAGCAGGATGCCCAGTACACACAGTACACCTGTAGTCTGAGCCAGTACTGTTTCTGTAAGGGGAATCTGAATTGATCATCTCTAAATACTGACTATTCAAAATGTATTTTACTTGCAATGACGCGTTTAAAGACAAAAATAAATATCAGTGGGACTCCTCATTTTGTGGCTACATTAATTTTTTTGTTGTTTGTTTATTTTTCGTCTCAGGAGTAATGTTTTCGATACTTTTGTTTGACCTTAAAGCAATCCAAAAGCCTTCATTTTACATCACTTTTATTTTTATCCAATGAATTCCGTTACAATTTTCAAAAATTGCCATTTAATTTCTATCCAGTATTGAATCTGATCCAGCTTTGTCAGTCACAACACAGCTATCTAATAATCAACAACTTCACAGCGAGCTCTGTAGTCTTTTAGTATTTTTAGTTTTACTCGCAGCCTGTTGGGAAACTTCATGGTGTGTGGAAGCAACAACTGAGAGACAACTAGACCGTGAGCTGCAAATCAGCGATGTAACCGAGCTTTAGCTGGGTCTCCGCTGCTAGATCTTAACTTGAAAACAATGTGTGGAAATAAAAGCGTTGCAAGTTAACTGTGTTGTTGTGAGACCACGCAGTGGCAATGGAATAAAATGAGTGGGTTTAAGTATGAAAAAGACGTGATTAACGGTCGGCACACAGGAGAGAGCCTGCTGCTGTGAATGCATGAGAAGGCTTATGAGTTAGCAGCTCAACATGCCAACCTGCGATGCATGCTAGCTGTCCTGGGATACAGATTACTGCTTTCAGTTCTATTAGCAGCACAGCTAACATCTGTAACACGCATATTTACAAAGACACACACAGCAAACACCTGCTTTGTAAATCCTCCCTTTCTGCCATCACCAGAGCTGCTGCTACAGCGGCTGATATCAGACTGACAAAGAATCAGTGTCTGTTCAGACTCAGCAGACAGAGTCTCCAGCTTCAGCACATGCAGCTGCAGCGTAGCCTCACGCTGCGTTCAGACTCACGGATACAAAGAGACAGGCTGTCTCCCGTCTCTCACTGAGTCTGGAGCTGTTGGCTAATCCATAGCACATCATTTACACGTATATAATGATGAATCATGGTGTTTGATGGCCTTTTACAATTGATAATTTACCATATTTTTACATTACATTGCAGTAAATGTGACATATTTACGTGTTAGCATTGCTAAAAATGCTGGGAGGTGGATTGGCATCGTGTCTCTTTACGTTGGCAGCTCCAGCATTGTTTAACATCCTTTTATTTGGACTGCAGTCGGAGAATGTCAAAGGTTAGTTCACAAGTGCCTGGCTGCTGCTTCTAAAGGATATAAGAAAAAAACTTTCCTAACTCGTCCATGACCCTCCATATGGTGTGTTTTGCCCTTTTCGATCTCTTCTGCTGGCTTCTCAATTGACACTGGCCGCTATCTTGCCTCTTCCTGCTGGTTTGTAGTGAATTTGCATGTCTAAACTTATTTCTTCCTCCCACAGATCTAGAGGGAAGTGCATCGATTCTGCCCTGTTGACATACAATTCAAGATGCCATGTCCAGATTTTAGTTTTATTCCACGACTCAAGAATACCTACAGAGAAGTAAAACATTCTTATATTTTTGTGAAATACACATTTTAGAAATTCTAATATGCAGCAAGTCGTACACTCAGTGTACTTTATGAATACAGCAGGTGAGGAAAGAAAGACAGTTGTGTGACCAGTAATGCATTAGCTCTCTCTCCCCTCTATGTGCTCTGCCAGGAAAGTGTGGAAGGGGCAGAATCGGAGACGGTTGTGTTTTTTTCCAACAGCGCAGGGCCTGTGATCCTTGAGCTGAAGGAACTTTGCTCTCCCCAGACACGCTTCCTGCACACGCAGCAATACTGGGGAACTCAAGCCTGATTGGAGAGGACAGGCTGGTCCACTTTTGCCAACAGAGTGTTCAGGATTGGGCATATGCGACGGCGTCCTGGCAGGGACACGGGTCCGCTGGGCTCTGATTGGCAGCAGTAGCCAGCATGGCTCACTAGCAGCACACCTGATGACAGGGAGGTTCAGCCAGATAAGGCTGTCTAGATGCTGCCCACATGACAGGCAGCCATAATCATACATTCTTCTCAAAGCGTTTCCTGTACCCTGGGTATTTCTACACGAGGCTGGAGGAAATCGCTCTTCAGCCGAACATGGAACACTCCAGCTCAGCGGAGTGATGGATGGCTGAGCAGGCAGGACAGCCTGGTGGACAAATAGCTTGCACTCGCACGCTCCTCCACTGCAGAGGACTTGTGTCAAAAGCAATGCTTGACACCCCGGCTTTGAAGCCTAATGGCATTAGGGTGGCGAGCAGACAGCTGGTTAGAGGAGCACAGAGAGCCTGGAGTGCATTATTAAGTGTAATGAATGTCAGGCGTACCGAGCTCATCCGACACATCAGGTGCCAATTATAGAGGTGGGCCCTGATTTGGTTCTAAACTCAATGCACCGAGGAGGAGCTCCTTTGGCCTAACTGACATCTGCCTCATTAACTTAGAGAAACAGGAGGAAAAGCGAGCGACCATCCTCGCCTGCAGGCCTCCAAGGGCCCCCGCCAGGGCACAGGGACACACATCTTCCTGGCCGCCACTCCACCGAGCTCGCTCCTTACCTATTATTGATGAGGTGGACGGTGAATGGAATATGAATGGGAGACAGCCAGAGTGACATTTGGAGGTGATTAGATACTCCAGTGCACCATAGCTGGAGTGTTTGGCCGGGCAGTTCATTCATTAGTCAACACTGAATACGCTTCAAATCTTCACGCATAAAGAGGTAAATAAAGCATTCATGGGTATCATTGCCTTGGGCAGTCGGAGCAAACACTATTGATTTTCCTGAAGTGTTCTAAAATAATGGTCACAGATGTGTCAAGACATTCATCAAAGTGTCTGCATGAGCCAAATCCTCAATGCAGTAAAAAGCCAATATGCTGCTCTGTTCTCCCAGAGTAATCGGAAATCTGTGCCAGTGCTAGTAGTGACAGTTCAGCTTCTTGCTATAATACACTCCCTACCAATCACACAAGCACCTTTCACGGAAAAACAGCACTTGCAGCTTTCTTAAACTGTACATTTCTAGCTTCAGATTTCATGGACAGACTGGACACGTGGTAGCTTCTAATTTAGGATCGGGATTCAATATACATTTGTCAGCAAAAAGAAAAGTCTGTTCAACCTGAAGAATATTGCACCTGCAGATTTATAAGTCCAAAGCAACAAGCCTCTCGGTGCACGTTGCCTGCTCCTTCAGTAATATGTAATGTACTCGCCACTACAAAGCAGATCCTCCCAAGGCACCGCCAGCTGTCTCAGTATATTCTAGGCCGACTTGGTGGCACTGATTATTAGGCCGATTTGTCAAGGAAACAACGAAACACAACAACAGGAGGGGAAGCTGTCTATGGGGACTTTTTATAAGCGTCCACGCCGAGCTTCATCGGAGGAAGAATAACAGGTCAGCTGAGAGGGGAACAGATAATTTGACCTCAACGGACCACGAGGGAACGTGTTGAGGAAAGAGACGGTGGCTCCTGTAATGGAGTGATCCATGCTTCGCTTCTGATGTGGACACCCCGATCAAATAACCACACGTCAACAAAGCAGAGGGTGGGGAGGTTTCCTCTGAGGAATATCACCCCCAGCCATCACAGCAACACCACGGTGCACGTTTCTAAATGACAGAATACACATAAAGCAAATCCGGTGTTCCTGTAAAGGTTAATTCCAGCAGTTTCAATCAGATTATTCTTTTATGTGGAGTTCTGAGCGGCACAAGAACGAGAATCTCCTTTGTACATATCCGGTGGTGCAAGTTAATAATGCCACAAGACTGACTAATTTGTAAAGGCTTTTATCTTAAGTCTTGGGAAAACAGCAACCAAACGTCATCTGCAGTGAAGTGTAAAGAAATATCTAGGAGGGCTTACTCACCTGATCGACCAATTGGTTCACAAGAGGAAGTTCCCAGCGGATAGCATGAAGAAAGAAAGAGAACAAAATACATTAGTAACATTATCAATAGCCTCAGGACTGACAAATTACTCCTAATTTAAAAATATGTCATATGATGTGAGTGACGTTCTGAGCCTCGGGTTCCTTCTTGAAATGCATTATAACAAGCAGCCCATTAAAGGCCTTGTTGCTCCGCCTGGCTCCGTCCGCTGAAACATTTGTACCATCAGCACTCTGGAGGTCTACAAACGCAGCCTCTCTGCTGCACTCCCAATTAGAAGGCTTCACCTGCCCAGCAAGGCACAGAGTCAGGAGTCCTGCATCTGTCAAAGGCGTTGCACCGCAGCGGTCATATCACTCTGCAGCCACCGCCTGAAAGCCTGGCGTTTCAACGACCGTCACGGCTCACTCACAGTGTTCGCGGCACTTTGACAGGCTGCTCCTCGCACTCCTTCAAGGAAGACACATACACCGTAAACACTGCATGTCAGACGACTCTCAGGTGCTCTCTAGTACCAGCAGCACACTGAGGGGCTGAAGGAAGAGGTGGAAATGTCCTGACAGCTGGGGAAGAAGGTTGATGGGAAATAAGTACTCAGCACAGGTTTCAGGGCAAAGGATGTGGAAAATCTCTTGAGGAGTTTTAATATATCAAAATTACATGTTTTCTTTCTCGCTTTAAAAGTCCTCTTATTACGTAAAAGACTGGTCAAGCGAGCGCTGGACAGTATGCACACCTTCTAGTTCACAGACATTTACTGTGGCGGTGAGGCCAAGCCAGTCTGGATGTGGGAATTTAGGCGGGTCTCCGGTCACGACCTAGCGGTGGGAGCTGACTCCCAGGGGTGTGTTGGACGGTCCTGGCCGGTGACATATTGATGTATGAGCTCCAGTTTTCGCTCCCTCTCCCCCTCAGCACAGAGAAGCAGGTGTGCTGATCAGTGCCACTTGATCTGTCAGTCGGATGGATAAAAATAGCCTTGGAGATTGAGCTGGGAGCTGGACTCGCCTAACTCTTTGGTGGAAACTCAATTGACTTTGAAAGGCTCACAGAATGTTCTTGGCCATGGTGAATGAGCCAAAGACTTCTGAAGGTGAAACAACCTAAATGCAGCCGTTCAGTTATCTGTTGAGGAGAACAGGGGCTTGTCTTACCATTAGCTATCTGCTAGAATAGAAAAATAAATCCCTTCCAATAATGTAACATCATCAATAAATGCGGAATGCTCAGACAAATACACAAGGATATAATCTAATATAAAGTTCCTGAGCTCTCATTGCCACATCACAAACTGCACCAGAAGTAATATCTTTAATAGAATAAAAACAAAAAGAGACAAACCAGCATTTGTCCAATTTGTTGATCCGGTATGTGATGTGATCCAGGCTACTATCCAGACTAAAGCAGGCGTTCTCATCGCTTCCTCCTGCATTTTTTGCCTTCTCTGCCATTTACTGTCAGAATTACTTGGCATATCCAGGGCTATCCTCTTCTGCTGTAGGCTCCGAAAAAATTGCATAACTTTGCAAGTTTTCTGTGAAGTTCCTGATCAAGAGAGACTGAGGGCAGAGACTAGGAGATGGGAGTAAAGCTGCGGCGTCAGCGGTTTTCATTGTGGGGAGGCTGAAGAGGCTCTGCTGGTTGTTTGAACAGCAGGCGGCTATTACACCACATGGATGCTCAGAGTAATTAAATGTGCTCTGTTCCCCTTCATGTTCCCTTCTCTCTTCTCTACTGTGTCTTCAATCTGCACAGATAGCTTTAAAGAAGTGTTAATGCCAATGTTGTTTTTTTTTCAAACCTTTTTTCCTGCCAAAAGAAGCACGAGTGCATCATTCACTAGTCTTAACCGTGTGCTTACAGCAGCAGCGATACAAAGCACCCACGTGAACACGCGTGTCAGGAAAGCAGCATGATTAAGTCCTCCATTAAGTCCTCAAGTGAATTAGTTATGTTGTAACTACGTTCCCTTTGACTGAGTTCACTTTTAATGAGCAATTCTCTATTTCATTTCCACTTGACACTCTCCTATCTAACTTTGTCAAAGGTACAAAATGAGGTGCTAAGAAGAAGCTTGTCTAATTAGCCAGCCACTTGTGCTGGTCCCAACGGCAGCTGCCATTTCAAATATTGAAGCTATTATTATGATCACTCTCGGCATTAACATAAAAGCGGGGCAATGGGCTATTTAATGTGGTTTCCTGAGTAAACACCTTGTGAAGCATATTCAAATCACACGGAGTCACAGGCTTAAGCCAGGTTAAGCTGGGAAAAAAAAAACAAAAAAAGAGATATGTGGCTGTCTAATGCATATGCTGAGCTGATGAATGACAGAGATGGTCTTCATAGTCGCTCGTCTACAGAGGCTTCCCACTAAATCGAGCATTAAGTGTCTCAAACTTAAAGTGCTGACTCACTAAGTCCCCGCAGTATTTCATTCATAACTTGAAAGGCCACACTGATCCCAGATCAGCTCCTCAGCTCAGAGAGAAGACAAATATGCTCATATTCCATCTAAGAGGGAGATTATCGGCATTAGCAATAGATCCAAAAATAGTGCAGGGGAGACAGTTGTCTGTTTCCTGTTTGAGAAGAATATGTTAAAGAAGAGACTGTCATGGGTGTCAAGAGCAAAATGTCTGGGTTTGCAAGGGTTTAAAAACACTTGGTTACCTTGGGCGAGTGGTGCCAGCGTTTAGAAAGAAGGATTAATTATGTGCATATGTAAAAGAGTCAAGACATAATTTAAAGACAGAAAATCTAGCCAAAGGGAGTTCCGTGATTTGGCTGACGGAAGCATGTTTCCCCCGCCTCTCCTGAAGCATTTAGTGTTCGTATGATGTCTTCATTGCGGTAATATGCTCCTACAAGGTAAGAAAACAGCACAGATGGAACATGTGTTTGTATCAGATTTACTATTTGTTTCGTCACTCTGCTGCATTCAGGCCTGAGACTATTCAGGACGAATAGACAGGAAAAAAAACGCTGGCGAGGAAACATTTTCACAGAAGCAGGAATTAACTGCGAGTAAATAATTCCACAGTGGAGCCTAGAATACCACAGAGCAAGCCAAGAACTATACTACAATGAGGGCAAGAGAGCCCTCCCTCCATTCAACAATACACGACAAGTGGGAACGAGGATGGCACCAAAATGGAGAGCACTTAATCTTCGAAGTGCTCTGAATGAAGTTGGGCTTTTGTCATTGTCTTTTTGGCGAGAAGTTACGTAAATCACATCCAATAGCTCCTGCATCTCTGAATATACCCTTCTGCTGCTTGCTCTGACGATGCAACACAAGTCGACACGTTAGCACCGCATAGCTGGTCTCGTTTTAAGGATGGTCAGGGAAATGGGCTGGGGGGATTCTTTACACGCATCATCAAATTACTGTCGGAGGAGTCAGCCCCAGAGGACAGAACAATGGGAAGGACGCCTGCTATAGTGTCTGCATAGACCAAGCATGGCCATTTAATTGCTGCCTCTGACTCGGCCTCTCTGTCATCTTTGGGAAGCAGAGCTGGACGGCCATCAGAGTAAAGAAGAAAAACAGAAATGGTACGGTCACAGTGACTCAAAGGCTTCGAGTTGAACCTGGCTGGTCCAGCTCCATAATTCCTGTTCACACTTAAGTGATTCATAGCCATGATTTTGCCTTTCTATGCCACCAAGGGCATCTCCGTCGGCTCAGGATTCAGTGGATAGAGATCTAGGGAGCCCAACACTTTGATAAAAGACTGATGTTGCTGCTGAAACCGATCCTCTGTGGAGCGGGCGTCAAATGAAACGATAACAGATGAGATATTGATTCAGTGCTGATTACAGCCACACAGATGAATGTCAAAATATTGTCACCGTCTCATTCTTCATTATATTATCACTGCAGGGACAAAAGGACGGCCAATAGCAGATTAAATCCATGGGGAGAAATCCCGAGCAACGGTTTTCATGTCAAGGTTAGCTAAAGTGACTTTACTGTACATGATGATAGACTCAGTATCAGATTCAATTAACTGGAACATGTCTGCACCATGGAGCAGCCCTGTGATGGAATGGGTAGAGAGTGGGCCGAACATGTGTGGGTCTAGAGATTCAGGTTCCTTTGGGAAACCTCCACTAAAAGCTAGGTGCACTAGGCATGTCCTGTAAGGAATGGTCTGGAAGCTTCAACTATACAGCAGATATACGATGTTTAATACAGCAGTGCCACAAGTATCTGCAGACATCATGTGTCATAGCTCTGTGTATTATATATTCTTTCTTTTGGTGAAGCTGCATTTTGCTCGGCTGCTATTGCTCTTTCTGTTTACAAATCAAAGGCCTTGGATTGAGAACAATAAGTCTGGATCCCACCAGAGAGATCCGCTCACAGTCCATGGTTAATACAGGAGCACAAAAACAGGTCATTTACTGAGACAAAGGGAGCAGTTCTGACCAATTATCGGGAAGAAACCTCCAAATGTGAGACAAAACAAGCAACATAAACAGAGACAAGAGGGAAATATGAGCATGGTGTTGGAACACCAGACATGATGAAAAGCCAGCAAATAAAACTCCCTTTAACAGACATCTGAGAGGAGGGTAATCTTGATGATGGGAGTATGGTCAAGCACTCTGGTTAGGGTTTGGAACAACAGAGCTTCAAATAACATGCAAGATCAACACTATCACCCAGGGAACAAACTGGGATAATAAAGCAGGCTTTCACACTACAACAGACTGCAAACAATATACTGCGTGTTTTCTTGAGGCATTTCTTTCTGCGTACTTTATATGCAGCAGTTTATTTCTGTTATTCTGAAACTGCTTCAGAAACATCCAACAAGTGTCTTCCAGTTGTGAGAGTTGGTGGAATTGACTATCTGTGATGAAGACTATATGTATACCTTAGTATCTTTTCCTCTGAGCTATGACATGTAACTCTGACAGGAGAACTCCCAGTCACTCCTATTGGTCAAAGAATGTTGTATGATTCATTTACATTCGTTCATATGGCTGGTGCTTCTGTTACATGCAATGCACAGGCAAAGATTAGTGTAAAAAGAGGTGGTGGGACGGTTTGTTTACAGCTCTGAGTTACTCTAAGTGTCCGCTGTCAGTTTTGCTTTTATTTACAAATATCATTTTGCATTTTTGAACACTCATCTGGGCCAATCAGCTGAACAGACCACTCACAGCGCTCCAAATGGCCAGACAATTCTGCAAAACCCCAGGTCAAGGTGAATACAAAAAAACACCACTAAAATTACCAGACAGACCACAACCTCCAGTCTCACATCTAAAAGTCTGCAGCTTTACGCACCCATCCACCAGCCCTGAGCACCATGTCTCTAACTCCTGCATGGGCATCGAGCATTGGACATAAATTAAGTAGTGTGGATTCATCTGATGAGGGCACGAGTATCAGAGATACTCAGCAGGACATACAATGTATATAAGGTGTACAAAATATTTATAAATCTACATGGAAATGCATGGATGCATTCAATATACCAGAGCTAAGCTGTGTCCAACATGGACTGCAATGTGTTCTAACAAGGCTGCATGCCATTAAATCTCTACAGCACTATATGTTGGATATCATCTACACCAAGCACGAAAGACTTGGCACTAACATGTTGACTGTTCAGCTTACAATATCCAGAAACTAAGAGTTAAAAATAGTTCACGATCTTGAAACTCCAACAGCATAATCACAAGAAACTCATTTTCATCTCAGTAATATGAAAGATGAGGTTACTGCTGGCCTTGTTAATTATTCATTGCCTCCACTGTCCGAACACGTGGCCAGTGACCACCAGTGATCGTTGCAGAACTGCCACTGCTCATATCACAGTGACCACTGAAAAATCCATTTAGGCTGGAATCCAGGAGCCTGCTGGGTTTCTCCTCCAGCAGCTCTGATCAGCAGCTATTCAAGGTAGCCAGACCTCCTGCCTCCAGCTTAAGGACTGCAAATCAGAGGAATCACACACCGGAAATCACTCCAATCTGTATGATAATTTGAGACTCTCATCTGGGATTTGGTGTGTTGGTCCGGTTCAGCAGCTAGAAAGTGTCAGAATGGTTGCTGATTTAATCTACATGGTACAGTAATGTATATACGGGGCAGCAAATATCTGTGAAAAGCACTCCACAGAGCAAGTGGTACTTTCAAAGAAATCAGACTGTGTTCTTTTATAACACACAGGAACCACACCTTGTTAGAAACCAGTGGGGTTCAGGGAAGCTTTAGCTTCTGTGGTGTACTTTATGGATTATCTGAGATGAGTAGTAATACCATTTCAAACAATCCAAAGGAAAGCAAAAAGCCAGTTGTGTGCTACAACCAGCGAGAAAATCTGCCCAAAGGATCCCAATCCTGAAATGCCTGGAAGCAAAAAAAGCCACAAATGAAAACGCAAAGATGCGAGCGATGCACTTTCCAGCACCTCTGCACAAATCTCACCAAAGCTGGAGCGCCTGAGAGCAGCAGGATTTTAGCAAACAAGGCAAGTCCAGTTGGACCATCACCATGCAGCTCTTCTCTCAGAAGAGCTTTCAAAGTCTGCTCATGAGCTGGTTGCATGTTGGCTGGGAATGAAACTTTAATTATCTTGATGCCTCCTTCACATTCCTCAGCCTGACCAGCAATCGGGGCTCTGTCGGGAGCCACAGGAAGACAGGTTAATAGGGGTGCATGTTTGACTGCCAAGTAAATCGGGGTAGAAAATCAAAATCCCTACTCAGAAAAAAAACCTTTCTGAGGAAAGGAAAAATAATGTGAATACTTTACGACAAAAAAAACATTAAAACCTTATTTGATACAATTTCCTGGTTTGTGATTTAAAGTCTGAGACTGGTAATGGACATATACAGGAAAGACTGTAATAGTTCATAATAATAGACGACTATTAGCCATGACTATGACGTACACTACCGTTCAACAGTCTGGGGTCACTTAGAAATGTCCTTATTGTTGAAAGAAAAGAAGCTTTTTCAATGAAGATAACATGAAATGAATGATTAATCCAGTGTAGACATTGTTAATGTGGTAAATGACTATTCTAGCTGGAAACAGCTGATTTTTAATGGAATCTCTCCATAGAGGTACAGAGGAACATTTCTAGCAACCATCACTCCTGTGTTCTAATGCTACATTGTGTTAGCTAATGGTGATGAAAGGCTCAATGATGATTAACTCATGATTAAGCTTGTAGTTTTTACCAGTTATATCAACACCGTATGCACCCTACGAATGCCTGCGATCTGGGATGGCAACATGAATAAAGTCCTACTGGATAAGAAAAACAAGCAGACAGGTTGCAAACAAAACAAAGTGAATTTGTTACTTACAAAAACAAATGTGATACAAGAGGGATTATCTTATTTATGACCAGGCCAGGAGGATGTCCCAAACTTTCATACCAGGCCCACTGCAGCGGTCACCAAATTATATTTATATTTTTGAAGCCATTTTAAGATGACACAGAATGTAATTTAATACCTTTTTCAGTCATACAGATGAAAGCAGGACTGAAAACCAGCTGGGATTGATGAATTAATAAGGCTTACACTGATTTATTGACATTTATTTCACTCTTCTCTCTGTGCTTCCTATCGGTGTATACAACAGTTCACATTAATACAACTAATTAGTTCATACCAGGATCCAGATATGTGGGTGAAATTGACCAATTTACAAAAACATTTTAATTTTTGTTTTATTTAGTTATTTTTTGATTCAAGCTGATGTCCTTCCTTCCAAGCTACAGGACTTCCAGTAGTAACAGAGTGTTGCCTACAGATGTCATGCTGTTGACTCTAAAGCTTTATATGTCTGTTTTGTCTTTTACCTTTCATTTACATTTTGTTTCTTGGATGAAACCACTTCCTGCAGCACCATCCAATGTCACCACAATTCCACTTTTAGTTAGAGGTCCACAGTCCACGGCCAGCTACAACACAAACTGATGTTATGTCCAGGCAAAGAAAGACATGTATTTCTCAATAATTTAACACTAATTGATGTTGAGCGTAAACTAGTTTTGCTGCTTAAAATCAAATGCTAATGAAAATCTAAACCAAGCATCTCAGAGCAGTTCATGAAGCAGTGCCTCAGTGCAGTGCATACAGTCTTTGTATTTTGAGCATCACAATCCACACAGTGAGAGAGTGGATTTTATTCATGACTTTCATTACGCGCGGCTCTGGAAACCTCTTTTACTCCATGTGCAGCGCTTGCCATTATGAATGGCCGTGTATGACTCCGTCACTGCTGGCTTCAGCTTGGGCTCCGCTGCATTCCCAATGCTTCATCACATCTAGTCCGGCTGCACAAACCATATCCAATGGTAATTAAGGTCAAACAATTAGATCCAGCCAGCCACGGTCCTGGTGTCTTAATAAATATAGACAATTATCTGAAATTAATATGATAGATGTCATTGTCTTGTGCTGCTGGGCTCAGTCAGATCTTGGCAGGCCTTCAGGTTATTATTACCAAGTATGAATCCACTGTATTAGTTTTGAGTAATGACGCTCTGCAAGCGGCTGCTGCCGTTTCATCACAGAGAATGGGATTATTAGTTAGAGGAGCTATGTTTCTAGCTAAACACTCACCAGAGGGGTTGATGGCATGACAGCGGGGCTTGGAAGGAGTGGGTGTTATGTGCTCGGTAAAAAAGAAAATCATAAATAAGCCCCAACCAGGTCCAAACAGCTGTGAGCAAAGTACCGTACCTCTGTGACTTAGCTGGCACAGTCGAAATAAAATGAGGTAAAAGAACTGCGAAAAATAAGACAATTTTACATAAGCCGTTTTTCTTCCTGAAGATAGATACTTGAGGATTTTCAGAACACTATGTTGCTTCTTCAAGTACCTTAAATCTCAGAGGAAATCACCTCCACCAAGTGCGATTATACATTCAGGTTTGGATTTTGTAGAGCAATTTACACCGCAGAGTTCACTGTTTTCTAGCGGTATTAGCTTTTGACACCTGTTGTCACAATGTGGTTTTACCATCTGGCACCCAGTAACATCTGAAGAGCTATTCCTTGAGGACAGCAGCGGAGCTACTGAGGGACGTACTGCTGCAGCTGGCTCGCTCTTATAATGAGCACTGTCACGGATTTGCAGCAGTGAACTTTCGCGTCCTGATCTGTGGCGGGTCACCGCGGAGTTCATATCAATAATTCATTTTGCGGCTCAACTCCCTTTCCTGTTATGAAACAAATCTTGTTAGGAAGTCCTGCCAGCGCTGTCTCCATCTCACTACCCGGCTTTATGTGTAACTTTCCCTGCTTAGAATGGAAAGGGGAGCTTTGAGGTGGATTTTGGGACAGATGAGTCGAGTTCGTGTACATGAAGCATTTGTTTGGCAGCAGCGACAGGGAAGGACCAGGTGTGATCTGAAGAATGAGTTCTTCCACAGTGGCTCACTTCTCCTAGCCAGGCTGGATTAGATAAGTTCATGAGAAGCAGAGTGGGCCTTGCTCTTTATCCTCGCAGTATGGCTCTATACATCCTTCCTCTGGTTTGCTGTGGAACAACCTGGGGCTGGCAGAGGCCTTAGTGGAGACCCGGGGAGAGGAGGGCAGGGGAGTGGAACGCCACAGTGGATGTGGAAGCTCTGATGAGATCCAGGGAGACTCTCTCTGCATCCCCCTCAGCTGGCAGAGAGCGACAGTAACCTTTCCCATCAATGACAGTAGCTAAAAGCAGCAGGGGGATTCAGAGGCATCATGTTTGACTTCTTTCAAATTAGCATCTTTTTTTTTTTATTGTTGTTGTTGTTGTCTTCTCCTGGCTCCGCTCATCAAGGTGGCCACAATCAATCAATTCACTGTGAATAATTACACACCCGGGGATGCTGAGCGCACGGCGAACACTCTGTAAACACTTCCATGTAATGCTCAGGTATTCAGAAAACCTCAAAAACAAGTTAAGACATGAACAAATCAAATGCACCACTTGACTCCACTTTACAGGAGACTTCAAACATGCCGGGCCTTGAACACACTGCTCTAGTTTAAACGAGATCCATCCACCAGAGTAAAACAGGTCTAACAGTTCCTTTTATATCAGTGTGCTAATGAGGTCCCAGTGTGATACTTTTTAATGAAACCATCCAGGAGGCCAATTGTCCATAACTAATTATCATATGCTAATTGGCACACCAAAGTGCAGAAAGAGGACTGATTTTGTTTGTCTGCACCTCTCATTTCTTCTTCCTCTCAGCGCGTGCATTGTATCAAAAGTGTTTAATGACTGTAATTATAGCTAGAAGACGGTGCAGCTCAAATGTTCTTTAATATGATTACCACTGCACTGGCTGTAAGCAGCAAGGATCCAGCTGCATGTGGGTGTGCAATTTGGAAATGTGGAAAATGTTAACATCCAGCTTGGGGGTGTACCTCGGGGAAAACAGCAACTTTGACTGTTCCCCAGTCAAACTGTGGTGTGATTATTATTTCGATCACAGCGTCTCGCTCTGTCTGCGGTGCTATTGATAAGCCAGGTGTAACAAATTCTTCTTGCAATATTGCACATTATCCTCATTTGCCACCCCTGATGCTTTGAAGTATGAAATAAGGTGAGAAAGAAATCTTAGAGACATTCCACTGATCTGAGGAAGAATAAACCGTGATGAATGGCACCGTATCGAATTACGCTCGAGAAAAAGAAAACACTGGGTGGCACCTGGCAATGGACCATATTGGTTCAGTTCTGGTTCAGTGTGCCAGAAAATGGGACAGGGACCACAAACAAATACAAATAACTGCTATTGCTTCGGAGCTTGTGGCTGACCAGCTCTGCAAGCTGAACACAGCAACAGGTTCTGGTTCATTGTGCAACACAAAGGTGACGATTCTGCTGGAAAAGCTTCTTTCTGTTGAGAAGTATAATACCAAGATTGTCCTTGTTACGGCGCTGGGGCAGAAATAATCAAACGGGAAACCACATTGTGTAGAAGGAATGCTTGGCTTGAGCAAACCAAACAGCACAGACCAACTGGCAGAATTTCACGGCAACCGTTGACTTATGTTTGATGACTTCTTCTATGAAAATCCATACCATTCCCACAACACCTTTCTGTCTGAGCACATACACATGTCCAGATTCTATTTTGCTCATTTAGCTGGTCATTAGGCTTGTGACAATTAGCCATGGACGATGAAGCCGGGAGGTAGGACAGAGGTACCGTGCTGGATCCCCATTAGCTCATTTGCGTAGGGTCATTAGACAGAATGCGACAAGAGCCACACCAGTTGTTTGCTGCACACTGCAGGAGGATCGGGGTTGACCGCAGAGGCTGATGGGCTTTCCACACTCAGTGATTGGGGATATTTCAATGTTAATGATTATGGTGCACAGCAATTCTTGCGAAAAGCCATTAAAAGAGTCAGGCAATGCTAGCTGAATTCTTAGTCGTCTCCAATGAGCGATTCCCTGCAGTTACTCCGGACAATGATTTTTGAAAGGTTTCTTCCTAGGTTGTTGAACAATGTGAAGTCATGGGATAATGTCAGAGACTGAACTAATGGCCATGTCTGATTTGAAGCTTTTATACGGAGAAGCAAGGAGGATTCACCATGTGTCTTTATGGAGGTTTTCAGCTCATTAAATCGGAGGAGTCAACATGCAGTACATCATTGCTCAATTACATTACCAGTCGCATGTGGATCTCTGTACACTGCAGTGAAACGCACAAAGCTAAAAATAGAAGGGGCTACTTGTGAAAGTGTGTTGGATATTTGGGAAAACTAATGACCCATGCTGTATCCAATGAGCATGCTCATTTAAACTCCGAGAAAAACTGTCAGTGTACTTGTTCCCTACAGCAACACGAGCTTGTATGAGCTTGATGGATGGCAGCTGTTCATCGGCAATCTATCATGTCATGTCAATACATACCAGGGAAGAAAATATGTTTATGTTTAGGGTGCTATGTGTAATGGAGCTGTTCGACGAGGGGACAGCATTTTGTCTGTTGGGGAACACAGTGGTGGGCCATAATGAGTTTGCCATGAGAACCTCAGAAACCTGCAGCTATAGTTGCCGTCTCTTTGTCTCCCAGTGGTCCTGTACCCACACCTCCACCTCGACCCACTCATGTGAGGCTTCTGAGAACATATTGACCGGCCAATCTGAGAAAAAGGCAGAATTTCAAACAGGTTCCTGAAAACCGGAGGCTAAAATCATCCATCACCCTGGGCTGCTTCAAATGCAGACATCAAAAAAGCTACCTTATGGATTGATTGTGGTGATCATATAATGGATTTCGCCAGAGCCAGACTGACGGCTGTAATGGGTTTCCATGCCGGCTGCCTATCGGAAGTCTGTCAGCTGCACCGGCTCTCCGTGGAGCGCTCCATACGTTTGCCGGAGGCTCCTTATACCTGTTCTTGGGGGACCATATACTAAATTGACTTCAGTAGCACTCCAGGAAACAAGAGAAAAAAAAACACGAGCAAGTCTTGTAGGCAGAAAAATATTGCATCTTGACATCTTTGTGTAATTTATCTCTACCTCGCACAGCTGCTCTTATGGAGATTTTATGCTTTACTCAATATTTGAAACAAATATTCTGTGTTCTTCTGATTCTCCACAGCAAATGACCAGATTTAATAATTTTCTCCCAATTTGATACAGAATGTTCACTGAGTCAACAGCAGATAACTGCAGGCTGTTTTGCATTATAATGAATTAGTTACATGTGAATCAAATTAAGCAAATGGAGCACATGACAGAATTATGTGAAAAGCGTTCTTCAGATGGAACAATTTCCTTTGCGGCTCTGATGGCTGATTTTCCGGTTAAGTGAACGGCTGGTGCATTTGTCCTGTTCATTGACAGTAACCCGTCATTTGCAGCACTTAATCTAGCCGAGGACAGAGCACAGCTTTCAATTAACTCGTCAAATAAGCCAAGTGACACATCCATCATGTGCTTGGCTCCAGCACACTGGGTTTATTTTTTTCTCCTCTTCTCTCTTTAAGAAATTCAAACTGCAAATTTTGCTTCAAACCACAATGGCAGCACTTCATGCATTCATGTCAGGGAGGAAAATAAATCATTCCAATATGTTCTTTCATACAAGGCGAGCACACAATATCATGAACATGTTTTGTGTCCTTTATTCTCATATTTGCAACTCCAGAACATGCACTTGCATGTCCTTTCTCTATTTGAGCACCTAAATTCAAGCAACTGATCCCAAGTGCCGTTTCACACCGCAGAGGTAATTACACTACGCTTCTTCCCTCAGTGACTAATTACATCAATCATGTACATCATCATGCATCCATCATGTACCTGGTGGAGACAGCAGTTTGAATTCCCAGCGTAGCTGATTACTGCACACAGTGACCCAGCAGAGAGCTCGGCACATCCTAGCTGGACTTCACCGGCAGCTCCACAGCCTCCTGCACCAGCAGTCGGCCTGACCTTGACTCGGCAGCAGCGGGGTTCATAACACCCCCCAAGATCTGTGGGTGTCCTCAGCACCCAGACGAGCCTTATCAATAGCCCCGGTGTCAAAGTGTCAGCAGTCGCTCGTGGTTGGTGGAGGAAAGAAAGTGAGCAATAAGGTCTTGGCCGGAGGAATATAATAAAAGATGAGCTAAATAAATAAATGGAGGAGCTGGGATATTAATATTGCCAGGAGTCAGTGGTATAGGCTGGCTTACCGGCATGGAGCGCACAGTTAGATCCACTCATCTGCTTTGCCTCGGCTCTGTTTGGGCACTGAGCAATCAGGGGCACCAGCAGAGACGAACGGGGAGGCTAACAAAGTTTCACCTAATGCCTTAGTCTTTATTTGAAAAAGTGCTGGAGTCGACTATCTCCTGGAGGACGAATCCAAGTTGTCTTACATTAATATGAGATGGCTACGGCTGTGAGCCAGCATTTTCCACAGTTACAACAAATACACCTCCGTCTAGATTGTTTTAATGTTTTAAGACTTTGTCAAAAAACTACCCGAGTCTTGAGCTGCTGATGGTGGTGCGCCATGAAGAAACAATAGGCTGCATTGTGTCTTGCTCTGTAACCTTTTGGCAGGCTGCCTGGCCCTCACATCTGGGATTTTAACTAAATTGGAACATGGAACTGCATGGTCCCAATGACGGAGCTCAAATCAGCAGTAAAAGTTGTGTTTCATGTCAACACATTCATGGATGAATGGCTAAATAGAGCACATGAAAAGAGCACACGCTCCGGTCGGTTACTATCGGAATCTACACAGCCAGACTGCAGTGATGTTGGGAGGACATTTTTAAAAGTGGAAATGATTCAATTCACAGGTTTGACGGTTGCAAGAGAGGAAACACAAGGTGAAAAGAACAGGTGCATGTGATGGAAAGGTAACCGTTGTAGTTTTGGCTCAGTCACCGAGACAACCAGCACCTGGACCTGCAGCAGTAACCGTGAACTTATGAACTTCTAAAGTACTTTAAAATAAAACCTGATTTCCTGTTTAAGTCATAAATCAGACCTATGTGACATGATAGTCATATCCTAAAAAATTATTTCAGTGAGGTTTTCATTTCTTAAAGACAACACACACAAGTCAATCAATCTACACAGGAATCACAGACAGACCTGAAAATAATCACAAGTTTTCTTTCATTTCAAATTAGTCCCGTTGCAGTTGTCTGCATCATGCATGTTTGCATTGCAACTGCTAACAGCTCATTTTCTATACATTATTTAATGGAGCACACTGGGCAAAATGTCAGCAAACATGTGTTAAAAAACAGGATTTAAGTTTATTTCCTGATTTTATCTGTGAAAAACAGTTTCCTGTGTTTGAAGGACAGCGACTATCCTCTACTTTAACTCTGTAGTTGACCACACAGTGCAGAGTCTGACTCCAGGGGGTTTTTCTAGAACTTTTCAGAAAGTTAAGAGGACAAGGTGCACTGGAAAGCTTAGAAAAGGGTAGCCGGTGATTAACTTCGCTTAGCATCCTCCCCCTGAAAACCACAAATGGTCAATTTTCCATTGCTTTTTATGTACAGACAAAAGTGAGAAAGATGCATTATGTTAACCAGTGACCTTTAGAAATGCTGGATGGCAACTAGCTAGACGCTTTGCTCTGCTTCCAGCCCTCATGCTAAGCTAAGCTAAACTAAGAGCTGTTTATTAAAAAAAAAATAAAAAAAAAATCATTTCCCAGTTATCTAATTCTTGGGAAAACAAAAGCAAATGAGAATTTTTGCTATCACTTTGAAATGATTTAGTCAAGAATGAACTCTAACCCTTGATAAATAACACACTGTTTTATTACAACATTATATGTAGCACAGAGTTAGTTTAAAGAAAGCTGGAATAATAGAAATAGAATTGAACAGGGACCTCCTTGCCAACATTACTTAGATAAACCACATTGAAGCAGGTAACGCAGGCAGCACTGCTCCAGGGCTCCACCGCCCGAAGCCCCTAAACAGCTTCACGGTTTCCTGTTAGCTCTAGTTGTGCTGTTTTGAATAAAGGAACATGCACAACCAAAAAGAAGAACATCGCATTATTTGCTAGTGAAATATAAAAAAGGCCGTATTGTGGGTTCTGTTTTATCACCTTGAAGAGCCGTGCTAACCCAGTTACCCACCTCCCTTACTTCAGCTGCTGCTCTGCCTTTAATGCTCAGTTAATTTGTTTCTAATCAAATTATCACAAAGCAAACCCGGGGCTGTGTGATACTCCAGCATCCCATGCTTGTGGATGCTGTAAACAATGCGCCGTGTGGGGGATGTGGGGTTATTGGGGGGATCAGCAGCTCATTTCTGCCCCGGGCCGCCCGAGCTCCTTAGTCAGGTTGTGTCTATATTCATGCAAACTTGCTTGTAATTTGATCAATTCAGGAAAAGAGCTTCCCATAGCCAACCAGTGTAGTATTGATGAATCAATCCGGCTACATCACATCCATCATATCAGAGCTGGATGTCCAGCTGGTGCCGGCCGACATATCGGCAAATACATCAGTCCAGTCCCAGTAGAGAGAGCAGGACTCACGGTTAGAAAAACGTCATTTTATCTCCATATATTTAGTGTCAGTATGAATCCAGCTGTTAGCATTGTAATTTGATAAAGCGGTGACACAATCATCTCAAAATTCGACTGAAGGACAGCGAGCAGCCTGCTGTCCTCGAAAGTGGAGACGCTGAGGCCTGAAACACAAACTCTCTGTGGCCTGAAAGATGAGTGAAGGACGGATTTTCAGTGGGCAGCACAAGCTGTTGAGGAAGTGACATTAGAGTAGTAATCTCCCAATGCAGGACGTTCTGGAGCCTCTGACACCTCCTCTACCTCATTATCCCTCACTGATTTTCTCTGGTGGTGGTCCGCAGGGTCCGCATCTTTCTTGCTAAATTGGTAGGCTTGGGATATCTCTGAGCCAATTCGGCTTTGATGTTTCATTTTAAAAAAAGAGCTAAAGAGGAAGTGACATCCCAGCGGAGAATATTATGCTAATCTAGAAAATGTTAATTAGGCCCAAAGGGTTAATTTCTTCCGCTTTATCAACTCCCTACTTTAATCTGTCTCTCAGTTAAAATGCTTATACTGGTGAATGCTTAGAAATAATCAGTGTTACAAATTCCGAAACATTACTTTCCCTTCCTTTTAGCTAAAAGTTTCCTTAATCCTCCTTCTTTGAAATGTAATTGGTACAATCTCATAGCTAAGGAGCTCTCTCTCATCAAGCCACAAAATAGCATAATCTCCTTTAATTTGCCAGTATAATGCAGCATATCTTCCAGAATACGGCGCAGTGCGTTCTTTGTGGTACAAATCACTAGATGACGAAGAGTGATGGTCGAGTCCAAACAAGAGGAACAACAGCATACATCTGATAGCTGCTGTACTACAGAAACCAAACCACCATTCACTCACCAACAACTCAATTACACTTCATTCACTGGAATCTCTGCTGAGATGCAGCAAACAATACCTAAATGAATGATAATTACTGTAATACCAAGGGTGCTATTCTCATCATACAAATTCCGTCTGTACACACGGAAACGATGAAGGCGATTCTGAGGACAATGTCACAGCAGACAGACGTGTACCTGCAGAGTCGACGGGGGCCGTGCTGCACGTGAAATGCTTCATTTGATATCGAGCGCTGTGTGCACTTCAGGGGGGATTTTGCACGGAGTTCATTTGAAGGAAAACCAGCGAGTTCTCTCAGACAAAAGGTACCGTCCCCTACAGGTGTGTTCGCTCATCTGCAGATGCCCCACAAAGCCTCCGCCTCCCCTCCTGCCTCCTCATTACCCTTAATTCCCCGCAGCCTCGGGGACACGAGGGGAACGACAAGGAGCAGGGGCCGCCGTTTGTTTTTCCTTTTTTTTTTTTTTTTTGAGATGCAGAGCAGAATGAATGGCTCTCACCACTCACACTGAGTGATGAACAGCGTCCTGACATGGCAGGTAACGGTTATGTATCGGCCTTCCTCCTGTACGTGACACATTGAAATGATAGGCGGTACGGCAGCGAGTGATGGATTCGGCAGTGCAGCAGCAGCTTACGTGGAAAGGTTGAATTGTAGAGAAGAAATTCATCTCAAGGTTGGTCTGAAAGTAAAATTAAAGGGGTGTGGAGCTTTACTATTTCAAGGTTATGTTCACATCAATTCATTTCCCAAGGTCTTGTTTTTAAGCCGTGTTAAATGGCAGAATTAAAGGGCAAAATAACTACTCAGAATATTGGCTTCTGAATTCCATCGCTAGATTTGTATAACGTGGTGCACTCCACGTGTTAGTCAAAGTAAGATGCACGATCCTGCATGTCTCTAGAGCAGCGGTGTCAAACTCATCTTAGTCCAGGTTCCACATCCAGTGACCAGTAAAATCACAACATAATACCACAATTCCAAATCTTTCCTTTGTTTTAGTGTAAAAAAGTATTTTCTGAAAAGTTCACATTAAAGGAATTATCTTTTTACAAAATATTACGAACAACCTGAAATTTCTTAAGAAAGTAAATTCAATTTCAACAACATGATGCCTCAGTGTATGATTTCCACATTACAACTTCCAGATCACAGAGTGTCTACAAAGGAACACAACATTTAGTCACAGTTATCTGGAACTGATTGAATAGTATTTTACTGCATGATCAAAATGACAAAAGACAAAGACAAAAGAAACAACAAAAACAAAAGATATTAGAAAATGGACACAAAATGACCAAAAATGAGACAAACGACATGAAACAGATCAAAAGATAGAAAAAAAACTAAGACAAAAAAGTGAGAGTGACAAAAAAATGGACAAACGAGACAAAAAAATGGCAAAAGAAACAAAATGACAAAAAAATAGACAAGCGAGACAAAAAGGAAACATAAGACAACAAAAATGAGAAACAAAAGACAAAAAAATAACAAAAACAGGACAAAATATTGCAAAAATGAGACACAAAAAAGTTAGAAAGCGACAAAATTGTACAAACGATAATTAGACAAAAAATGACAAAAGTGAGAAACAAAGCAACAACAACATGAGACAAATGACAAAAAAGACAAAAACAAGACACAATATTACAAAAATGACACACAAAATGACAAAAGAACAATCAACAATCTAGTATTTTACTTTATGATGAAAACAACTTGTTATGGTCTAGAAATTATTTTAAATTTATAGTTTTACAAATTTACAATCTGCAGTTAATGTCTTTTCTGGAATTTTTACACTTTGAGGGCCGGATTGGACCCTCTGGAGGGCCGCTTGTGGCCCGTGGACCGCATGTTGGACACCCCTGCTCCAGAGAAAGATGTATTTGATCGCCCACAGGACCGTGTCCGTGCAGCACATACGGTACCTCTACATGCAAACAGTCAATAATACAGATTTCTCTAAGGCCTTCCCATGTTCAGGGACTCGAGTGGACAGAAAGAAGCACAACGGAATTCAATGGACAGATCTGTGCAGCAATAAAAGAAAAGGTCAACTGCGTTATAATACCAAATTATCTCACACAGCCAATGAAAATAAAGTGTTATTGGATAGAAATAGTTCACATTGACAGCATAGCACAAGAAGAAACAGTTATTTATTACTGTCCATTATAGAAAGAGAAACAAAGGAAGAGTCAAAGCGGAGCATTTATTCAGACTTTCAGCTGCTTCTGTCTCTACGCCGGTCATCGCTACACCCACTGCAGCTACACCGGCTGACCGAACACACCTCTCCCGCTTCTAAATCCAGATATTGAAAGCGCTTTCATCTATTAAAAATGATGGCTGAGGGAACCAAACAGCCTCTTTTTTCTGCGACCACTGCCTAACACTATAATATGGTTAAGTGGACATAATTTGCACCTGTCTTTTCCTGTCAAGTTCTAAAGAGGGATGGAGTTGCACTCAGGCAGAGAAGGTGGATTTGCGCTGCTCCCCATCTGCAGCACTCAGCGGTAACATGCTGTAATTCTTGAAGAGGGGGTGAACGTAGAAGTTGAAGAATTTATTCACATCCAATTGCAGCAGGGGGGAAAGCGGCTCTGTGAAAAGCCGCCGCTTCAATGCCGCTCCACTTGGCACTTTGCAGCCTAATTGTTCGACTTGGCCACCTTCTTGCAGACCTGTCCTTAAGTCCAGGAACATCTATTTAGACATCATGAGTGAGAGGATACTGTTCCCTTCCAGACCTGCAGGCGGTGGGAATTTAACCCGGCTGAATACAGAGATGGTGTATTATTACTGCCAACCCCAGCCGTAAGGATTGGACCTTAGCCTTTGTGCTTTTTTAGGTACACAGATCCCTATCCCCTAATTGATTTTCCCTGATTCTTTAGATGCAAAGCCAGGAACAGTGTACCGCACAAAGGCAGAAGATAGAGTTAATTAGGAGTGACTGTTCTTGGATTAGTGATAAAAGCTGAGGAACCATTTAGGCAAAATGCATAAGCCAATACATGGCGTCCAATCCATTAACTAAGCAATGCAACAGAGGAGAGTATTTACTCTTGTAGTGTTTATCTTAACAATTAAACTCCTTCAATCGTCTGATTAATTAGAATATCCCAAAACAGCTATATCACAAAAAGTTGTCTGCCTACAGTATATCCCCTGTTAATTACATGTTTAACAATTTCCACAGTGAAAAAAGATTTCTTTCTATGCCTTAGAACACTTTGACATGATTAGCTTAATTAATGCGGGAATCACACAATGCTGCCGTTTTTCTTTTTTTTCTTTCTTCACACAGGACTTAATTGCAGATTGAAGTTTTAGGTATCTAAATGTTTCTCCGGGGCAGAGCTGCTCTGGAGGCACAATTAATCTCTTTGTTTTAGTTCAAGCACAGCGGGAGCAGTCAAAGAATCACCGTTCTTCAGAGAGAGCTGGCGAGCTGACAGGGTTGAATAGCAAAGATGAAGCTGTGGTCAGAATGTACAAAACAAGAAGAAGTCTGGGGACCAGAGCAATGACGTGATCTTTATGAACCTGGCCTGGAGGTTACAAACTAACTGGCTCTAACCAAGTCCATGCTGGAGCCTCCTTACCAGGACCAGTCTGTATCTGTGTCCTGTCCTCGCTGTACGTGTTGAATATAACTTGACTGTCAGATAAACGCCTTCCAAACATCAAGACTCAGAGGACATTCGGCTCCTTATCCATAGGTTTACTGACATTTAAAGAAGGGTGAAACTGAAACAGACAAAAGGCAACAACTCTCAACACATTGTCGATAATATCTGAAATCCGTTGTTACCGTTTAACAGGACAAGTTGTGTGTATTAATTCTATTTTTCTCAACCTAAAAATGAAATATACAACATATTTTAACGTAAATCACTTGTCTTTGGATCTATTTATTTGTAATTACTCTCATATGAGCTTACTCTAGTATATCAATTAGCAGCCATTAATGCTAGTAACTGGAGAACGTTTCCAACAACTTCCCAAATGCAACACTGCCCCGAAAATTAGCATTTGCAACCGTACAAAAAGGCGATATAAGTTACTACATACCTGCGATGCTGCAAAAGGCAGAATGTATGTAGATGTCGCTGGATTAGCTCAGATGAAACCAGAGCAGCCGTTTTCAATTACATAGTGACTTACTTACTGATACCGACAACTTCCTGTCACTCTTAAAGTGCCCCCAGTGAAATACAAAAACATGCAGTTAGAAAAACGTAGAACTTTGTAATATGCTACATTAGCTGTAACAGAACAATCTGTATAAAACAGAATCCACCACCATTTTTCTAAGGCTGCTCAACAATAAGTCCTATGACTACAGTCAACTGTACGACTTCATTGGTGTTGCATCAGATTCCAGTTTAGCTCCATCAGTGCCACTGATTCGTTGCCATTAGGCTGGTATTTACTCTCTAATATACAGATTTGATCCCAGTTTGTGCTGGAGGTTTTCAGATCTCACTCCGACCTGTCTGACGTATTATATGTAAAAACTCCTCCCAGATGTTACCGGTCCATCAAGACATCACACTGACTCTCTGAAAAACCTTCAGTTGGTCTAAAACACTGCAGCCAGCGTTCCAAAAGAAATTACCAAAAGAGATCAGATTTCTGACTTATTTACTTCTTTTCACTGGCTCCTTGTAAAAACCTCAACAGAATTATAAAACCTTCTTCTAACATACAGACGCTAATTACCATCCAGCTCATTCTGAAGCCCCTATAGTACTTTAAGTACTCCTGTTTCTCCAGTGGAGCACTTCATGGACGCTACTATAAAACTGTGCTCGTCCACAGCAGTCCTTGGAATACAGAGATACATGACAATAGGTTGGATCTACGTATCTGGATGAAGACCAACCATAGAACACTCTACAGAGAGGTCTTCTACTGCGCTGCACTTGATTTATCCGTCATTTCCATGATTTCAAATCTATTTTGAACTGAGTTTTCTCTTTCTTTAACTGAATATCCGTAAGAAAAGGCCTTTGCTTCTGTTCAGTCTTCATCTCATCTCAGACCTCAGTTGGCTTTGGTGCATTATTAATATTTAATCCATATCTGTGATAAGGCTAATGGCCAGACCTGATTTTTCCTTATAGCAACAACACTGCCAGTCAGTGATAACCATGTTTTCCAATCTCCTGTCTTTTCCACTGGGCTCTGCTATACTTGGCCACAAAAACTATTTCTTGATACCCACTGAGGTTTAACTCTAATACTAAGAACATCACTACATGTGAACAGCTCTGTCTCATAGTTTGCTAACCCCATTCAGAGTTAGTTTTCAAATGGTCAAAGCATATCACTGCCACTGACAGATGTAAACCCAGGAGATTTATCCCTACTGCGCCACATTTTAACTGTACATTCTGATAAACAAGCCACAGATATGTGCTAAATGCTACGTATGCACACTGATGACTATAATAGTGAAGCAAATTTCCACTGCAGAGAAAATTTCTGCCTCATTTTTCTTCACTGTCTGGGTGCAGTCTGCAGAGAGCAGTGAGCAACCACAGCCCACTTTACTCACCACAAACACCATTAGAAAAACATTGCTCTCATCATTCAGATCCCACACCGTGGCCGGAGTGATGACAGGCATTACACCAGAATGAGTGCTGAGCAGCCAGGGGGATTCCAGTCAGCTGGACAGCAGCAGCACTGCCGCTTTCATCTCTAACAAATCACATTAAAACGGAATTCAAACTTCTGATATAGCTGTTCGCAAACATCCCGTCAAGTTATCCTTGGCTTGTGGTCAACAAATGGGAGCGATACAGAGAGCACAGTAATAAATCTCTGTCGTTTATCACAGCACCGAGGGAATATTTCAGATCATTTAAATCTAAGGTCATGAGGTTCTTCTGTGTCTCGCCATCACTGCCTCTAGCTGCCTCCCTGCAAAGGGAAACAGGAGAATAATACAGCAGCCAATGCACAGGAGGAATATTAGACTAATGAAAAGCTCTTTCCTGCCTTGGCTGCTGGCCCATCGAGTGTACCGCCTCGTGTCTACCATTTCACAGCTCCATGCTGTGAAATGGAACTCTGTTGGCAAAACAATAAAGCAGCCCCCCGTGATTGTGAATCATGCACTTTAACTCCCCAAAAAACAATGGTGACTTATATGCAAAGGAAATGCAAAGTGTGGTATTCTGTTTGCATGTAGAACAACTGGGCTCTAATGCAAAGGGCAGCAGGTCTGGAAGAAGCACGACCCTGTGCATGATGGGAAAGGCAGCGGGAAGTCGTCCTGCCTGTTTGGAAATGTGAGTAAAAGTAAACCCCTGCTGATCATGAGCCAAAGCTGCCAAACTGCCCCTCACTGGGACCTGCAGCTCATGGGATGAAGCTGCACTCAGGCAGACGCAGAGAGAGCTGGGTGGAGGTAAATACGACCTACAGCCCCACAGGGGGGAACATCAGTTACCCCAAGCACCAGCATTGTTCAAACTCTCATGGAGGAAGTCCACGAACTGTTCATTCATTTCAGCTGGATTTGAAGCCTCCGGGTGGTTTCACATTATAGGAAAGTAATGAACAGTTCTTGGCTTCTGTCCTCCTTCTAGAACAGACACATGAGGGACTCAGGAACTGTACTAAGCTGTTTGGGGAACATACTCTGCTTGTGGACTTCTGGAACAGCGTTGAAGGTTCTGCTAGGGGAATGACAGCAGTGACAGCTTGGTTTAAAATTTGCACATCATCTCCAACACTACTTGAGCAAACCCAATCCCAGTGGTTCCTGAACCCTTCCAAAGTGCTGATCCCAGAGCTGGGACTGTTTGAGGGGCCAGGGAACCAAAGTAGGACCTTTTTTTCTGTGGGTGAAATGCAAGTAAAATTCTTGAGTTCCTAAAAAGGCTCCCACAGTCCTTGAAAAGTTTCTGAAAAGCTTTGGTGGTGTAAGAGAACTTTGACTTGGACTGCACGATGTTCATGTTTAGTATCAACACTAGGATGTGGACATACTCAGCGTAAAGTTAGGCCAATGAACTCAAACACATCATGACTAACCCTTCATTTTACTGCATGCTGCAAAAACACACGGTTCTGGAAGTCCGTCCAATAGAAGATCATTTACTGTAATTTAAGGGTTCTTTCACACATTGCTTTGATTTAGAGGCGCAGAGTTCGTTGACATGCAGGCGCCATGAGATCACAGTGAAATTAGCAAGGAACAGGAGAGAAATACTGAAAAGTAATCTTCAGTTGCAAAAAGAAATGCACCATCAGTTGTATAGAAAGGATGGCGTTAATCAAAAAAAGGCATGAGGCAACACAACTTATTAGCTTTAACTATTTAATTCAGCACCACAAAGCTCTGCGTGACAAATAAGAAGCCAAAACTGAATGCCGTCCAAAGAAAAAAAAACACAGTTTCAGATGTCTTTCTCAGTGTTACGCCATATGAGAAACTTTCCAACTTGTGAAAGACACGATACCAATTAACACTGTTACCAAAGAGGATTTTAAAAATATGATCCAGTCTCTGGAGAAGAGGGGTGGAATATTTTTCAAGTCGTCATCCCAAAGCTGTTTGAAAAACGCAGGACAGAAGCTGAAACTGGGCTGTCACAGTGGAACACTATGCAGCTTCCATAGAGCTCTACATCACCTGTCCACTTTATGAATGAGAAACTCTGACATTTTCCCAGATAATCACATAATACAGAACTCTGCAATGTGGATGAGGGAAGCATTGAACGTTTGGGGCCTTCATGAGTCTGTATATCAGCAGATAATGTGGTGAACATGATGAAGCTAGTGGAGCAGGTCGCACGGCTTCAGCCACAAACTGCATCTGACACTTCATAAGAAATCCAGTAAAATGTGACAAATTAACCCTTAGATGCAGAAGTGGGTCAAAAATGTAATGTTCTTCTTTTTCAATTATTAAAATGTTCAAAATCTACTAGAAAGTGAAAAACAAACATATTTCAAACATGAAAAATTTTGTGTGGACAAAAATACAATACAATCAATAATACAAATGACTATTCTGAACCAAAATGACAAAAAAAAAAGGCCTAAAAACACATTGATTCTTATGTGGGTCATTTTTGACCCATGTGCAGAAGAGTGTAGGGTCCAATCACTGGAAAATCTAAGGCAAAACTATTTTATTTGAGTTATAGTCGGTTTAGTTTTTTAGAAAGCTTGTGGTTCTTCTTTTCCGATGTAAAAAGCTGCTTTGAGTCGAGCCCAGTGATCGTTTTTGGCCTTCAGATTGTTGCTTATACAAATGAAGCTATTTCTATGTGTCAACCTCCCTTTAAGAGCACTGTGATGGATATTCTCATTATTTGCTGGGATGTTATCTGAGAAACCTTCAATTGGAAAAATAATCAGCAAATGAACATCATGCTGGGCCCTAAAAACAGTCACGATCACTTTCTGGAGAGGCAGAAAATATCTCCGAAAAAAGTGGAACTGTGACGAAATCCGGTATCGGCATGCTCTCGACATTTGAAGTATCTGAGCAACCGCAGCGGCTGCGAGATAAGTGACTGCATCCCATAATCTGACCATCTATGAAAAGTCATGTCACACTGATGTACAACGCAGCTGTCCAATCTTTGGGCTGAGATGTGCAACTTCAGAAGAAAAAAACCACCAGGCTAGCAGTCCTCACGATAATAATAGCTTCTTGTCAGGGGAAAGCACTGGCACGGTAATGCATCATGTATGCCATTCCACATCTCTGTGGTGCAGGCTTGGCACTTCTGCTGTTTTATTAGGAATTATCTGCAGTCGATTAATAAATGTCGCAGTGGCTGAGTCCCGCAGGACGAGGGGCAGGAAAGCACGCCCTGATAATGGAGGGGTATCCATCATGTCTGCCAGTCAGGACACTGCGAGTGCCACCGCCACCCAGACTCATGATGTGCATGAGAAAGGCAACAGCGGCTAATAAGGGGAAACTGAACACCTGGAAAATGATCCGGTGATAAATGTGGGAGGCACTTTGATTACTTTGCCCATTACGATGCAGAAACATTAAATTAATCATCAGTGTTTGTGCCGAAAACCTGAAAACGAATTTTAGCAACATTACAATGAACTGTTTTTTTTAATCAAACCCCAATTCTAACTATACCACAGGATCACAGAAATGATGTTTGACTATACATGTAAAGTTTTTATGCACATCCATTTGGCCCAGTCCATTTCAAGAAGTGAACAGCTCAGAGCTAATAGATGCCAACTATCCCTCCCACCGGCAGATCTGACACCAGGAAAAAGGGAGTAATTTGCAATAATAGTTGAAGCATCAATCCTCTACTGGGATACATTTAGATATTTAAAAGCAGAATTAGAATTTATGAGCATAAAAATGGTTTTCCCCAAAAATGAATTCAGCCTAAATCATCCAAGAACTCTCAAAGGACAACGGTAAAAGTGAGCTGTTTTTCCTGACATGTCATGAATAAAAAAGGCCGGTGGGCTCTTAACGGCCTGTGGCCTACTGCGAAAACAGAAAGCTCAGCGCTCGTTTTCCCCCAGTGCTCCAGTAATAGGCCAGTGGAAATAAATGTAATCACTGCACTTTGTTCTCCCCAGTGATATCATTTCTTCTTATTACTTCTCACCCCCTCCGCGTCTCAGGCCACCATCAGAATCTCATTTGATCGTATTTACATTCGCTCTGGCTTCAAACCCCGGTGACGCTAAAAAGCAATTACTACTTCAAGTTGCCGTCTGCCAAAGAGAGCCACACAGGATGTCCTTGCCAAACTGCAGAGGATTCCTAACCCGTCTCCGGCTGACATTTAGGCTCTTGTCTTCTCCTGTAAGCACGGTTCACTACATTTAGAAGCAAAGAACTGATTATGACAAACATGGCCTTTAAAAGAGTCCTTTGACCAGGGACAGTCCCTGCAAAGATGCATTCATCAGCGGCTAATACCAGAGCCCCTAAAAGCCAAACATCACAGGGACATGCCATTTATCACATTAGAACGTCATCTGAAATCTCACCGACCGTCTGAATGGGAACCTTCGTCAGCCTCATGAAACCTAGCTGAAAGTCAAAAGCATTAATGGTGATGAGAGTTCAGACCTGCAGCAGCCTGGACACTAAATGAAATGGGCACTCACCTAGTTCAGTTTGCTCATCAAGGGAAGTACCACTCAGCCTGGGAAAGCGCTTGTTTAATGTGTAGAGCGGCTCAGGAGGGATCTTTTTAAAACGTATTTTATTAAATAAAAACACTGGCAAGTCTGCAAGACATGAGCATTTACCGCCACCAGGTAGGGAACGTATAATAAAGCTGTCTTATGGGAAGAGAAGCGTCAAGTGTCGTCGTCGTTCAGGAAATGCAACACAAACAGTGTCACCCCACCACTGCTGGTTTCTACATATACAACCAGATTATATACTAAAAGTCTGGACACACCTTTTCATTCAATGGTTTTTATTTATTGTTATTATTTTCTACATTGTAGATGAATACTGAAAATAAACACTTTTTTGCTTACAAAATAATTCCATATGTATTCTTTAGTTTTCATGTCTTCAGTGATGCTGTGATGTTTGGTCAATGTTCTGCTGGGAAACCTTGGGTCCTCCATCCATGTAGATGTTACTTTCACACATACCTCCTACCTAAGCACTGATGCAGACCATGGACACCCTTTCATGGAAACGTTATTCCCTGATGGTTGTGGCATCTTTCAGCAGGATAACGCTCCGTGTCACAAAGCAGAAATGGTTCAGGAATGGTTTGAGGAGCACAACAACCAGTTTGAGGTGTTGACTTGGCCTCCAGACTTCCCAAATCTCCATCCAATCCAGCATGGACAAACAAGTCTGATCCATGGAGGCCAAACCTCACAACTTCCAGGAGTTAAAGGATCTGCTGACACCCATAAGGGGATCTGTAACTACTGACTATCAAACTATAATCACCTGGCTTAGTCATGATTCTAGAAAAGGCTTCTAATTTCTCGGTCCACTTACTGGATTCACAGTAAATTGTTTTTGCAGGGAGTGCAATGTGCAGTGACACAAATTTGTAGCATTCTCATTTTTATGACTAATCCAGAGATCATTTGATCTCATTTAAGGAGTATTACATGCGCTTTTCTTTTCTAATTCTGTGTACGAGACACAGAGATTGTTGACATGCAGGCTTCAAGCGTAAAAATGAGCAACCACAGCAAGAGAGAAACAATGAAAAGTAACATTTGGCTTTCTGAAGGAAACACAGCGTTGTTTACGTGGAAATATTTGGGCTACAGATGTTGACCAAAAACAGCTATTTCTGTTTGCAGGACTTGGAATTGTTCTCACCACATGAGGCAGCACAACGAACTAAACCAGCGTTACAAAGCTCTGTATGATGAGAAAGCCAGATTTTAATCCCATCTGAAGCTAAAAATACTTTGGATTGGAAGAGCACACTATATGAGAAAGTTTCCAGAGAGAAATCAGAGAGATGTCAAGCCTGTAGAAGAATAGATCATTTGGCCACGCACTGCATCCTGCTGTTGGAAAGTTAAACTCAAGCTACATTTATTAAGCTTTTTTTCCCATTATCATGCAGCTTTATTGTCATTGTCTTTATTAAAGACCAGAACTGTCTTAAAGTTATCAATAATTATAGAGGATGATGTTAAGTTATCAGGAGGCTCTCGTCTATACGACCATTTATCTGTCTGTGCATCACGTCTATCGCTCATCAAAGTCTGCCAGGTTTATTAAGGACTTCTAAATCAGTGGAGTGCCTCTTTTCACTCTGACTTTTTTACAGGAGCAAATAATTAAATGGAAATAAAGGAACTGGAGTTTTGTGTAGTTTCTGAGAGCAGTGACTTTGTGCCCTCCTGCTGGAACAGAAGACTAATTCTCTGAGTTCATTAAGCTACGTTTCAATTAGCATGGCCCTGCACCAAATCATAAAAACACGATGATGTAACTCTTTGCAACTGCTAGACGATGATGCAACCGACGCTGCCTCGAAGGACGCAACCATATAATTGAAAAACCTTAATTTTATTTCCCGTAATGCAATGTGTGGTTGTCCATACCATTAAATGTAACCTCCTAAGCAACCCCCGCTTCCCATTGATTGTGTTGCTTTGCAAATGGAGATTCAATTACGCTGTTCTTCCGAGTGAGCGCAGAGCAAACCACAGAGAACTATCGATAGTAGGCTGCTCGGGGGACAGATGCAGCGGAGGATAAGCGAGATAGCCGGACCTCCTTTGCTGTGCACTCTTTGTTAAATTACCCAAGGTTAGTGCAGCGTACTGAAGGCAACTAAAGCAATTAGTTTTCCACCAGTTGGTCAATTGTCAGAGCCTGCAGGCGCAAGAACCATTGTGTATTCAGTGCCATTTTAGACCAGATGGTAAAGAGCAAGACACATCTGAGCATGAGCAGTCAAGCTCAGGACAGTTTACGGAGGTTTTTAATTTTTAGCGCTAATGGATTCTGTCGATATTTGTCTTATGTCTGCTTTGATGTTTGGCGGGGAATACATCCGTAAACCCTCCTGAAGAGCAGCTGTACGCCCTTGTTGAGGTATGAATTTTCCATAAAGAGCAAAACTTCTTTCTTTGTCATCACGAGAAGAGCAATAAAAAAGGCTCCACCAATCAGTGCCTCTTTGCCAGTCGGTGCCGGAGTGTATTTTGTGACACTTGATGTTTCTTAAGCAGAAGCAGCTCATGGGGATTAGAAGACATGACACGGATTTAAGGTTTTACACTTTATATTTTATGTAATCCATGATGCCTCTTAATTCTTGTCTGGATATTTGTCTTATTATTTTCTACTAGTGCTTGAATGAGAGACATGTGTTCCTCGGTTGCTGTCATGCCCTGTGGTGGGTAGACGCCGAAATAAATGTGGAATATTCCCGATGCCGCTGAAGTGTAACAAAATGTCTAAAAATGTTTTTTTCAAAACCTTTTTGTCTGCAATTACCATTCTGCTTTCCATAAAGCACCGAAGGCTACTCATTACTCAAGGATTTAAGGTAGTGATGGACTACTTCAATTTATTCCACACGGTCTGCATACACTGCCAGCTCCTATTGAGTTCCACCACCTCACTAGCTGAGACCTTTCAGAGGAAAATCAGTGGTGACATTTTGTGACTGGGGTTTTATATCCTGAAATGTTCCCACCACATACTCAGGTTCTTTTGAGCTACTGAGAATCTGCCTGGTGTACAAATTCAGACTTAATAAATATCTCACCGTTAGTTGCGACTAAATAGCTCTATTTAGTTTTTTTAAGCGCCGATCAATGATTTTGCATTAATTAGGCGATATTTGAAATTCATAGTGCTGGAAAACATCATCGATGCGGTTCATAAATAAGTTCAGCTGCCTGTTAATCACGTTGACTTGCTCCTCCGTCTCAGCTTTCTCACTAATGGCAGAGTGTCTTCTTGACCTGCTGGCGGGTGACGTTAAAAGCTTTCTAGTGTTGTGGGGTGATTTTGTGTTACTTTGCAGGAGATCTTTGGCTCGTGGAGTGGATATGGATTTCACATGCCCTGAGCATAGAGGGCTGATGAAAAGAGACAACTCTTATCTCAGTGTGTGTCCCTCTGCGGAGAACATGACATTAAATTGCAATTCTCAGAGACCAAGAAGTCACTTATAGCAAGCGTGCAATTACTCTGGGTTCAGCGGCTGGATATTTACCTCCGCACTCACGAGACTAAGCTGAACAATCCTCTGTTACTAATTTTTGCACATCTTAAGAGTCATCTCAGCTAGTAAACATGTAAAGAGTTGAGTTTCAGTGTTTCAGGGATCAGTTAGTAATTCTCAGAGATTTTGTCACTAGTCGGTTATTGTGGTTTTCTTGTGGCATGAATATTTCCTGCACTTTGAAACCAGGATTCCCATGATGCTTTGAGTGTGGTACGTACAAAATATAAAGACACTGAGCTATCTCCATGGTAACCTCGGATGAATTGCTATTAAAGGGTTGATTTGTAAACAGATTGTTTTGCAGCTAGTCATTGGACACAGTAATAAGTGTACATTGTCTATTGTGATTTGAAAGGCTTCAAAGGGTTTCCTGTACAATTCCAACTGGTTGCTGTTTTTTAGGTTTCCAAATGCAGTGTACACTGCAATTATAATGTGAGCCATAATGGCTTATTGTTTACTCTTTCAGCAGATCAAATTAAATGGCTCAAGGGGTCTAATTTAAGGGAAATTACATTAGTCAGTGACCAAAATAATTCCCGTTTATTACCGAAAATGTACTGTTACTTAGAATCTAGGCTAAATATTTACTTTACCTTGCAACTGAACTTGACCTACTTCTCTAGGGAAGGTGATCAGTGATTTTACCTCTAAATGCATACAGCCCATTCTACATTACATTACACTTAAATCCCATTTAGAGCAACGGTCTTCTATTAAGTGAATCTCTCTCTATAAATATTGTTTTTTGCTATAGACCACTTCATATTTTATATATATATATATATATATATATATATATATATATATGAATGGAAATCCATGGAGAAAATGATATTAGACCATCCTTGTTTTCGTCAATTTCTTGTTCATTTTTATGCCTGGCACAACTAAAGGTACGTTTGTTTGGACAAATATAATGACAACAACAAATAGCTCCTAAGAGTTTAATTTCAGAGCTGATATCAGACAGTTTCCATGGTGTTCTTGATAATAACCAAAATCATTTCAGTTCTTCCATCAATAGCTATGGCACTGTTCTGCCAAAAACAGCTTTTAGGATTCCATGTTTTCTTTTCTGTCTGTTTTAGTCCCATGATGCCCACAGGAGTTAGTACTGATTCATAACCATTGTTTCTGATGACTGCAGTCATGCGTCTTGGCTGTTCTCCACCAGCTTCTGATGTTGTTCTGCTGTCACAGCAGCCCATTCCTGTTGCACTAATTCTAATTAACCTGCTTTGTTTTTGGACTTGTGGTTCTCCATTTTGCGTTGGATGATTTTCCACAGGTTTTCAGTTGGATTTAGATCTGGTGATTGAGCAGCCAAGGCATGGTTCCAATGTTCTGGTTCTCCATCCAGGCTTTAACTCACCTTGCCGTGTGGTAAGGGGCATTGTCTTGTTGGAAAATCCAGTCACTGGAGGCAGGAAAGAGTTTTCTAGCTGATGGAAGAAGACTATTCAAGAGTAGCCCTGTACATGACCTGGTTCATTGGCCCTGTTCCACTCAGACTGAAACTACCCCAGATTGTCACTGATCCACCCCCATGTTTTACTGTAGGGGCAGACAGTCTGGTTTGTAGCTTCTCCAGGCTTCCTCCTAACCAGTAAGTTGGCTGGAGTGGGCATCAACTGAAAACTGGATTCATCCCTGAAGAGAACCTTAGCCCAATCTTCAACAGTCCAATCCTTGTGATCCCCAGCAAGGAGTAACCGGGCTTTCCTCTGCCTTTCGCTTGAATGTCAGCAGGAAACCACTCTAGGCCTTTGCATGTGCAGTGCTGTTTATGACATGAAATGTCCTCTTATATACAATGGGAATACAATGAAGCTGAAGCATGTCGAATAGGACATAAAGTATTATGGAGTCAGCTGCATTTCTTGTCGTGTTCATTGTATTCTTCAGGTAATATACCTTTAGTGATACCAGGCATTAAAATGAACAAGAAATTGAAGAAAACAAGAGTGGTCTAATCATTTTTTCCATGACTGTATATAAACACACACACACACACAGAGACACACACACACACACACACACACACACACACACACACACACACACACACACACACACACACAGAGACACACACACACACACACACAGAGACACACACACACACACACAGAGACACACACACACACACACACACACACCTGTGGATCACTGGACTGCAACGCTGGTGGTGAAATTTTTAAACGTTATTATTCTTATATTATTCACTAGATGTGTTTTTCCCGCATGTAAACGCACTGCATCTGAAAATCACAGCATGATGGACGCTCACTAGCGGGTCACAAAATTGTCACATGACAGCGCTTGAGCCTCAGCGGGCCACTGCGTGGTCATGTGACCGAGCTGTCAGCTTGACAGTCCAGCAGATGCATCGGATAAACACAACCGCAAGCTTTGTCTTTTATTTCAAAAACACTTCAGGGAAAAAAAAATTCTCAAAGCATTTGAGGCGAGAAATAAACTGTGCAGCTGCTGAATCTGTCCTTGTGTTAGTTCACCGACAGCTAGTCTAGACGACCGTTTAGACTGGTTGGGCACTCCTGCTATAAACAGTAGAAAAGCTGCGCTGGTTAAATTAGAACCCGGTTTGTATCGAATGAAGTCTGGGTCCGGCTTGTAGTTGATGAAACGAAGCCTCGATTCTGAGAATTTTGCTTCGAGGAATTTTAGCAATCGAATTACTTGAATAACTCGAGGAATCGTTTCAGCCCTAAAATAGTAGTTTCACTCTATTCTTCATTCATGGATATAATGATACATATGCTGCCCTTAATGAACATACAGTAAATACTCCACACAGACTGACATCATATTTAAACTGAAGTTCATTTCAGCTATTTTCTAGCAGAACATAGAGGATGTATAGCAAGTGATGGCCAGAGGGAACGTCTTTATAAAATACTTAAACGTACTAGCAGAAAGAGAAGCATGACTGCCATCATGACCGAACACTGCTCACTGCTGATCATCCAATTAGCAGAAGAATGTCTTCTGACAGCATTCATCTGGATGGTACTTTATGCCATAAACTGTCAGAAGAAGCGTGGTGAATCATACAGGCACCAGCGGCTGACATGAGATGTTCCCAAACAAGCAGCAGCTTCGGGCGAGTGATACAGTGCACGCCACATTGTTTCATAACGGCTATTAATTCAAACTAGCACTAATGCAGTTTAAAAGAAACACACACACACACACACACAACTGCAACAAAAGAAGCGTTTTTCCTGCGATCCTGTGTGGGCACAAGCCACAGCAAATCAGCAAAGATGCTACATGGCCCACAAGGTTGAGATGAATACATGTTGGTTTACATGGGAGGGTTGAGTAATCCACAACGGCGCTGACCCCGAGGAACTCAGAGATTGTATCAAAAGCCAAAATGAGTTTCAAAAGAGAAAATTTCGAGCATGAAAAGGAGGCAGTAGGAGGATGCCTCAGGCGCATGAGGAACTGAAGGGTTGCACAGCCACTACCAGCCAAGACAAAGCAGAGTGAAGCACAATGTAATATTCATATTCAAAATGCTTTACCAGGTCACAAGTTAGCTGTCAGGACCTCTAAAGTCAACAGAAAGGCAGTGAAATCAAACTCCCTACTCATTAAAACACAGTGGAAACAGGCTTAATATGGTGGAACTCAAAGACTAACGCATTACTCACCGATGAATAAGACAAAAAAATCTGTTATGAACAGCCAGTGAAGGGTTGGGAGGGGAAACATGCCGAGTGTTTCATCGCCTTCCAGCTAAGAAACTCAGAGGAGATAGCAGCAGCTGTCTGCTATCATCAAAACATGGCTACCTCATTTTCCCGTCCAGAAGTCTATCTTGAAATATGCCGAAACCCATCACTGCACGCTGTAAACTAATGGCCGATGTCTGTGCCATGGTGACAGGTTTTAAATGTATTTTCATATTACCCTCCGTTTCACAGTGGCCACAACTGTCGACGGGCTGCTTCTGATCATTCGTCAATCCGGCTTGATACTTGAAGTGAGTAATGCTCTATGAGAAGCATGGCTCATGTGGCTGGTGAGCGAACAGACTTGTCAAAGGCAGATAGACCATAAAGCAGGGAGGCGGTCAACAAGGTGCCTTTGAGGAGGAAAGCAAAGTGCTCACGAGCATCTATATAGCACTGTCTAATTTATTTCAATGCTTTTGTGTAGTCATAAAACATACAGCAATGAGAGGATGGTGAGAGGACAAGGAGCCTCTTCATCCCACACCAGCACCTTTTCCTCAGAACTTAGAGGACAGCGTTCTGAATGATTGTTGTGCTGATGATTTCTCTCACTTCATTCAGTTTTTATTCACCTAATTCCCATTCTTTCTCCAATAATGTTATCTTCAATAGCACAGGAACAACAGTGGAACTGAAGAACATAACATTTTTGCTCTGTCAAGGAACGTGGTGGAATTATGTGAAGATCGGCGTACATCTGTCTGTCTGTCTGTCTGTCTGTCTGTTAGCAACATTACTCAAAAACAGACTCTCTGGAACTCCTTCCAGACTGTTGGAGAACCATTTCAGGTTCTACCTCATGAAGCTCATCCAGAGAATGCCAAGAGTGTTCAAAGCAGGAACTAAAGCAAAGATTCTAAAATATAAAACATGTTTTGACTTAGTTCACACTTTTTTTTTGACATAATTACTCCGCTAAGGGACGGTGGCGTTATATGATGATCGGCGTACGTTCGTCTGTGAATCTCATCGCATGATTGTGATCCTACTACAAATACACATCTGAGGAATTACCAGGATTTATCAGTCAGAAATGATCCAAGGAACAACTGATTAAATTGTGGTGGTGTTTACGAGTCCCATCAATTCCTACCACCCGCTACATATTTAGGTCACGTGATTCGGTATCCGTACATAATGTACACATGCATAACACACGCCTGTGCTCTGCACAAGGTCATTTTGTTTGTGGGTACATCTATATTAAATGGACGCGTTCTATAGTACTGTGATTTCTGATCATCAATAACTAATAAACAAATGCTGTACTTATTTTTTTTAAAAATCTGCATTTCTGACAATGCCATATGGGGGAATGAGCGGCCTTGAAGGAGGACTGCGCTCTCTGAGTGCTTTTCTAGATATAAATGTAGTGATTGACTTATACCTTTGAGGTCATTGACCATTGTCCAAAACCTGAACGTGGTGAAACATTGTTTTATTCATAGAATAAATGTACCTGTGTATAACAGATAAGCTCTGGGAGCAGCATCACAAAGGTCCTGTCTTCACATAAAATTACAGCTTTTTCACTCTTTAGCTAATTTGAAATAATATGTGGCGATTTTACTTATTTAAAAATAAAGCAACTAGTGGGAAAACAGTAAAGTTAGTATTAAGAGGTAAATCTGAATCTTTCCAAAATCCACATGTTGAGCCACATCTGTAGTGTGTTGGCCCAGTTCAAATACACTGCCAGCTTAGAAAAACACTGCATTCAGTAGAAAGAAAAGATGTTAATTGCTTCATCCTCTTCCTGAAATGGTGAGCTGTGACAGCATGCAGCTGTCTGGCTGAAGCTGCGGCTCTGGATATGGTTATGTGGTCATATGGTTATAGTTGATTCAGTGATGCTCTGGATACAGTAGCTGCACTGTGACCACTGCTCCTCTGATTATATTAGCTAAAACAGCAAGAGCTACACATGACATAAACCCAGAGATAACAGATTTGTTGCCAAAAGCATCCTGCAATTCATAGCTACAGTAGCATCGGTAGAACACTTAGACAATGTCAGCTCACTACACACATACAAGCCCTGCATGTAATTAGACTCACATCCATTGTAAGAGTACGTGTCACAGCGATAATCATGAAAGTACCCTTTTTGTGCTGGGAGACAGCGAGGCTACATATCTCTGCTGCTCATCTGTCGAGCTGCAGTTTGTAAAGAGAGGTAAAGCAATAGGTGGAGGACTGACATATTGTGAGGGAACTCTAAACATGTGCATGTAATTATAACCTGTTCTCCAAGGCGTCAATTACTGCTGTCTTGTCAAAGGTGTCTCATGGTAGGTGTCCACCCGATTTATCGTTTCCACGCTTCCCATTCATTGTCTGTGTAAGCAGGCGTGTAATGCATTCTGGTAGCTCCACGCTGCGTTTCGAGAGACAGGATGTCATTTCTGCAGGTCCTCATTTGCCTAAAGTTGAGGTCTACTTTATGCAAATCAGGGTTACCCAGCATGACTCACCCCTCTGGAAACTCCTGAGAAAACTTTTAAGCTCCCCATTGTACAATCTAAAATAAAGACAGGTTCAGCAGCTGCACTACGTATTTCTCACCTCATAATCCAAACAAACTGCCACTTTGCTCCACTTCTGAAATCCGGAAGCAGACAAGCCCACCAGTGCAGGATAGCACACCTTACTGTAAGACTACTGCAGTCTAAGGTACTTTATCAACTGTGGCCAAAACTGTTTTTGTTGTTTGTTTAACCCGGGGTTTGATCCACGATTTAAATAACGCAGTATGGAAATTTTGCACACAATAGGGGAACAAGGTCAACTGTATATATACATATGTATGCATTCTGTGATGTAAAATAGTGGATAGTACATAATTAATTGATTCACATCAATATGAAAAGAACTGTGTGGAAGATATATGCATCAATCAGGTAGAACATTATGACCACCTGCCTAATACTGTGTTGGTCCCATTTTGCTACCAAAACAGTCCTGACCCGTCAAGGCATGGACTCCACTGGATCCCTGAAGGTGTGCTGTGGTATCTGGACTCCTCTAGACCCTGAAGGTGTGCTGTGGTATCTGGACTCCTCTAGACCCTGAAGGTGTGCTGTGGTATCTGGACTCTACTAGACCCTGAAGGTGTGCTGTGGTATCTGGACTCCACTAGACCCTGAAGGTGTGCTGTGGTATCTGGACTCCACTAGACCCTGAAGGTGTGCTGTGGTATCTGGACTCCACTAGACCCTGAAGGTGTGCTGTGGTATCTGGACTCCACTAGACCCTGAAGATGTGCTGTGGTATCTGGACTCCACTAGACCCTGAAGGTGTGCTGTGGTATCTGGACTCCACTAGACCCTGAAGGTGTGCTGTGGTATCTGGACTCTACTAGACCCTGAAGGTGTGCTGTGGTATCTGGACTCCACTAGACCCTGAAGGTGTGCTGTGGTATCTGGACTTTACTAGACCCCGAAGGTGAGCTGTGGTATCTGGACTCTACTAGACCCTGAAGGTGTGCTGTGGTATCTGGACTCTACTAGACCCTGAAGGTGTGCTGTGGTATCTGGACTCTACTAGACCCTGAAGGTGTACTGTGGTATCTGTTACCAAGATGTCAGCAGCAGATCCTTTAAGTCCTGGAATTTGTGAGGTGGGGCCTCCATGGATCAGACTTGTTTGTCCAGAACATCCCACAGATGCTGGATTGGATGGAGATCTGGGGAGTTTGGAGGCCAAGTCAACGCCTCAAACTGATTGTTGTCCTCAAACCATTCCTGAACCATTTCTGCTTTGTGGCACGGAGCGCTATCCTGCTGAAAGAGGCCACAGCCATCAGGGAATAACGTTTCCATGAAAGGGTGTCCATGGTCTGCAACAATGCTTAGGTAGGAGGTACGTGTCAAAGTAACATCTACATGGATGGAGGACCCAAGGTCTCCCAGCAGGACGTTGCCCAAAATATCACACTTCCTCCACCAGCTGGCCTTCTTCCCATAATGCATCAATGATCCTTGGCCGTCTATGACCCTGTCTCCGGTTCACCACTGTTCCTTCCTTGGACCACTTTGGATAAATCCTGACCACTGCAGACCAGGAACACCCCACAAGAGCTGCAGTTCTGGAGATGCTCTGACCCAGTCCTCCAGTCATCACCATTTGATCCTCGCTAAACTCACTCAAATCTTTACATTTGCCCTTTTTTTCCTGCATCAACTTTGAGGACAAAATGTCCACTTGATGCCTGATATATTCAACCCAGGAGCCATGATGAAGAGATAATCAGTGTTATTCACTTCAGCTGTCAGTGGTCAGAATGTTATGGCTGATCGATGTATAAATGCCCAACACTTACAGTCTGTACTGTACATTCACTTACCAGGCAGTTTGAGCACAGATAGAGCAGAATGGGTTTCTCACTACTACATTAACACTACTACTACTGTTCTCATCTGCTCCACTCGTATCTACAGACATCGGCTGAATTCAACTCTCACAACCAGGATGACACAACATAAACTGAGAGCCTCCATCGGTGAGCTGGAGTGAGTCTTTTTCCTCCTGATCCATCTTAGAAGCAACTATTAAATTCACAGCAAGACATCCATTCAGCTGCTGCAGATCACAGACAGAAGTGACTGCAGTCAACCATTATCCAGGATGGTGAAAAGTTCCCTTTTTGTGCATGTTAAAGTTACCCTTCTCTGGACAACTGTCATTGACCATTAACCAACAGGACTGAACAATTAATCAAATTCAATTCAATACAAAGAAAAAAAGATAAATCGACATCGCCAAAGATCATGAGACTATTGTTGTAACTTATACTTTTCTGAGGTTGTGTATGCTGGCCGCTGATCAATGCACACTCTGCAGTTTAGACGTGTACACTGTGGTTTGTGGACTGACATAGGTCCAGTCTCATTATCTAACATTATCTGACAGCTACACCTTCTGTTTGGCAGCATCTGACCCAGAGTTTGAACTGTCCTGTCAGTGGTTTTACAAATTCATGCCATCCCCCTTGTGCGATTTGAAGGCACCTCATGTGTTCATGCTCCATCATGTTTTACATCTATTATTCTGCCCCGACTAGGATCGAGAGCTGATTTCTAGCTTGGCAGATTGTTAAACAAGTAATTCAATAAACATCCTACAGTCAGCACGTAAGTGTAAGATATTTACTGTCAGAAACACTGTGAAACTGCAATACAGAAAGAAGAAAAATAAAAGGTTATAGACTGTTTTCCTGTTTCTTTCACATCAACAAACGTTGAGTCATTAATTAGTATGCACAACACAGATATGTGCTCAAATTAGCATCAATTAGGGACATACAGAAAACATGAGATTAGCTTAATGCTAACTTAACATGAAAAACCTGATAGTCAGGCTAGCGCATTAGCGTCACCCCCTTTTTTTAAGTTTCCCAAATGAGCCATGAACTTTTTCAAAAGAAAATCACAGGTAAGTTTAACATAAAACGTAAGAACTACTTAAATACATATGGTATTTCAGGGTTCAGCAGAGGAAAAATGAATGCGGACTGAAAAACAACAGTTTAAGGACAAAAAGGCGCAGCACAGTCAACATTCACCTAAATCTGTTAAAGGAGCTGCACATCTATTACACAGTGAATATTAAACTGAAGCTTCACTCCAAAAATAATTTCATAAAAACCGAAAATCAAATTGAAACCACGTCTGTCAGAAAAATCTGATATTCTCTCCCAATCAGCTATTTCCCCCAATTCGTTCATTAAGCAGCCGCCACTGTCACTAAATGCACAGGACATGCTGCTCATCACTCCATCTCTACCGTCTCATCAAGGATGCAGACATTTCATCAGATCGAAATTAAGCTATTAGGCTCTACCACCACCAATTAATCTGCTGAGAGGTTTCCTTTAAATTTAAATGAATTCACCAAAATATTTGGAGCAATCACAGCCTTGTATAATCATCCACATTCAGGTCAGTCAGTAGCACTGTGCCCCTCCACTGTGTGGGCTAATCCACGTGTGACAAATACTGCTCTGTTAGCAATGTTTATGCAACAATTAGACAGAGTTAGTGGAGTAAATTATTTGCAGATCAGATTGGCGTTTCCAAAGCTGCTTGATGCTAAGACGTTGCACTCACTTGGTCCCACTGTGGAGCTGCAGCTGAGTGACTAAATGTATTTGGAGATGAATCTTTTAGTGTTTGAAGCCACGCTGCAATACACTTCACAGGATTTTCAATTATGTTTTCTATGCCTGTGTCACTTTGACGACGTGTATATTGCAAAGTATTTACAAATGTATAAATATATAGTAACTTTTTATTACAGTAAAGTTGAAAGGACACAAGCATCTACCTGTTTAAAGGTGCAGGACAGAATATTTTCAGCTAAAATAGCATGGATTTGTCATAAAAAGGATGCGTGTTTCTGATTCCTCTGAGCATCAATCTGCTGTTTAAAGCTGTGTGAGCCTGCAGTGCTGAAAAATGAAAGTACAGCCATGTGAAACACCAGGCAGACAAGGTGACAGTGTTCTGTAGGACAGGTACATGCTGGCATCGTGCTACTCAGGCGTGTTATAGTTTAACTCTTTACCATGGTTGTTGATAAAGTCTGTGAATAAATAATAAGCATTAGCCGACCATTTTGGTGACTTCTTACACTATAACAGATTTTACTAACAATTGCCATGTGCACTAATCATTAACTGTAACTTTTTCTTTATTATCCTCATAATAATTTAATGATTAATTCAATGATTTATAATTAGATACCTGTGCATAAAGTCTTTGTTCCGTTCATGCACAGATTCACCTTATAGTTATTTCTAAGATCATCATTTTGGGAGGGTTTCGTCCTGTCATGGTTTTATTCACAACTGATTCTTGAGCTCAGGGTTATGTCTTATTATGTCCAGAAGCCTTTCCAGCCCAGAGACATCCAATAGCAGCACGTGCTATAAAACAGAGAAGCAGCAGCATTTAAAAAGCTGGACGGGGAACATATTGTGGCACTTTAATTATATTTAATTCAAAATGGATTCATCGACTAATCAGTTCAGCGCTACAGTACATCTGTTCCTCTTTATAAATAATTGGATAATTGCTACTTATTCAAGTTTTCCACCTCTGCAGAAAGAAGCACTGTCTGTCCTCACTAAAACACAGAAACCACGATGGCCTCATTTGGTATTACGCTATTAAATAATCACACAAGGGCTTTAAAATAACAACATTTAAGGAGGAAATAAGATCTTATCTGAACTGTTTATCCACACCATTTCCATTGCAGGTTATCATTGGGGTAATGCATCATGCATCTTCTCTTCTGTACAGATAAATACTACTATTAAAGCCTTTCCCTGGCCTTTTCTGTGTGTCAACCACTGCTCATAAACAGCACGCTCCACTGAGTAACATGTGGCCAGCAGCAACACCGAGAGGTCCTCCAGGCAGGACAGGACACAGCGAGCTGGGACCGGCGCTCGGCAGTCCATTCATCACAACGTGTCCTTCAGCGCTGTACCGTCCCGGTAGGCCTGCTGCTGCACCATGGATCAACAGAGGACATGTTTGAACAGCTGACCCAAGGCCACGAAAGTAGGTACAGCAACAGCAGAGAACCATCAGGGCTGGCATATCAAAGGCCATACATCAGGCGTCCGAGAAAAATGCCTGTGATCTATGCATTGGAGAGGTGTTTCTACAAGTACTGGCCCTTCACTGGAGGCCACTCACATTGCTGGGTTACCATCCCGACTGCTTTCTTAGTTAAAGAAACTCCTGCCCTTCACTCTCTGCCTTTAGTCTCTGCGTCTCCAACAGGCCTTAATGTAACACGTCGATAACAGCAGAGCCACAAACGCTCACATCAGCATATTACTGGAGGTGAAAAGGAGCTGAAAGGGCAAAAACAAAGGCAGAATTATAGATACTGTGCAAAAACAACAAGAGTGAAGGGAGGGAAGGTGATGATGGGAAAGATTCACATGTTTACGACTTTCAAGCTTTTCTGTCATCAGCTCCGAAGCAGAAATATCACAGCTTGTAGAAAAGACTGATCTGCCCCGTCATCATTATTACTTCAGTGTTTGTGGGAATGTTGTTTATAGGTTAGACACTGGTAAGGACTGCAACTTTAACATGACATGAATGTGATATTAGTCACAAAAGTGCTCTGAGCTAAATGCTGAAGCTAGCATGCTAACATGCCCACACTGAGAAATACAACATGCTGATTCGACGGCATAAACAATAACAACAACTAACATCAATATTTTTAACCAATATGTTTTGACTGCAGTTCATTAGAATGAAATGTTTTTCTTCAATACACAAAATGAACTTTTTCATTTTGATAGAAACTTGGAAGTTGACATGCTTAACTAGAAAATCACTCAGAGAGTGCAGTACTCCTCCAAGGCTGCTCATTCCCCCATATGTCAGAAATGCAGCGTTTGTTTATTAGTTATTGATGATCAGAAATCACAGCAACATAGAATGTGTCCATTTAATATAGATGTACCCACAAACTAAATGACCTTGTGCTGAGCACAGGTGTGTGTTCTGCATGTGTACGTTATGTACGGATACCGAATCACGTGACCTAAATATGTAGCGGGTGGCAGGAATTGATGGGACTCAGAAACACCCACAATTTAATCAGTTGTTCCTTGGATCATTTCCAACAGATAAGTCCTGATAAGTCCTCAGCGGTGGATTTATAGTAGGATCACAATTATGTGATCGTCAGCAGGCAGCTGACGTAGCATTCACTTGGTTACAGTGACGCCATGACGCTATCTGGCAATGACACAGAAATCTTTAACCAATTCGTGGATCCAGACTATAAGCTGCATCACTGCCAAAATCTAATCACTTGGTCCTTGTGCAAGTGGTACTACACACTTAACAGACCATTTTTATTTGACTTTGTCATGTTGGAGTTTTCAGTTTAGGCCTACAGTTGTGCACTTGCATCTGTGAACCTTTGTATCTTGTACATATTATATACATGAATATTACAGATAGCAATGACATATAGCTTGTCAAAATAAAATGAGTTTAGTTTTTTGGAAGAAGATAAATTGTTTACACTGACAGAAAAATAGTCATTAGAGGCTGCCCTAACACTGATGTTTAGGAGGTATGTTTACGATGATAATTATCTTCATGAGAACGTTAATATGAGCTAAAGCTGAATTGTGAAAAAGAACGTACATTTTTGACTTGATAATGGTGCCAGATAAAACTTTGTGTGTCACTGAAAAGATTACAGTTCAGGAAAGCAAGTCTGTAACGAGGTTCAAGGTGATTCATCTCACTTTTGTTGAAATATGTCGACAGTTGCTGCCTTCATCGCTTTTAAACACGATGGCTTGTGAACGCGCAGCTCTTAGCTATTCAGAGCTCATAATGGTTCAACGTTTTTCAGCTCACTGCGACCATGACAACCACAGGAACTAAAGAGAGGCTTTGTCACCAGCAGAGAACAGACAAATCAATGAAGAACAGCCTCATTATCCAGTCTGAGACCATCCACAACATTTATGCTAGTAGTTAGCAAACCTAGCTAAATTAGTTGTGTCAGGCTGTTGCTGTTTCCTCAGATTATACTTGGTGGAAAGCTGCAGCCTGGATGAGCTGGTAGGATCAGAGGAAAATGGTGCTGTTCCCTGCTGCAGCACACACCAACATCATTCAAATACATCACCTCAGAACCAGGAATGTCCATCAAATCAACATTTAGATGTTTCACTGGGAAAGCCATTCAGATTCCAACTCTGGGAAACATAATGTCTACTAAATTTCATATTATGCCACCCTTTAGTTGATAAGATATTTCAGACTGGATCAAAGTAATAGACCAACCAACAGACCTAGATTAGATCTAATGTGTCTGGCTATGCTGACATAGTTAATAAAAGTTAAAGGTGGTTGGGGACATGCAATATACACAATAATCACACTCCTTTACTTTGGTTCCAGTGGGTGGACTGTGAAGGATTCACTTAGAAGCTCCAGTCATTCAAAAGGCCATTTACTTGAGATCGGCTGACATAGATTTCAGCCGCGACCCATACATCAACGCGACATGTTTTTCGATAACAATATTGAATTCTCTCTGACTTGATAAGAGATGAAGCTTCGCTTTTCACTTGACTCTAATTCTACAGACGCTCACAATCTGATTCTATCAAAAAATGGCCAGCAATGTAATATAAATAAAATTTAATCAGGCATGTGTGTGGTTTTCCAAACTGTGCCTGTGTGTGCAAGCACACATATTCACACGTACACATCACCCAGTCGGCCTTATGGCTGCTTGGAGGTTTGCTAAATAGGACGCTATCATAAAGTAGCCTTGTAAAAAGCTCATCTGGTGCACACCATCTGTAAACACAGATATGGAGAAGTTCATGACGCCTGTTCCACCTCACACCTCTAAATTTGGAGTATATTTCTGCATGAATGTGGTGCCAGTGTTTACTCCACAGCACAGGCCGACTGAATGTGAAAAGCACACATCGCTGCTGCTTTTTCATAAAGACGACGTGCTACTTGTGCTGATGCTTGAGAGTAATTGCATCACAAGTGTGATTAATTACAGTTTGCAGCAATAAATATGTTTATTTAGAGCACATGTAGGAATCTTCAAATTGTACATAAACAAAGAGGCGTTCAGTGGATAGATTTGGGTTATATATCTGGATATCCCTTCATTTGCTTCTTGTAGTTGTGTTAAGATGGCTGTACAAAACAAGGTTATTCTTTTACACATCTGTTATCTACTATTTAAGATGCATTAATGTTCCCGTTTACAATGCAAACTCTTTCCTTTAGATATCTGCTAGCTACATGTAAACCTGACAATGCAGACAAACTGTTTTCCGCTCATTGCTCCTCTTAATTTGAGTGTGTGTGTTTGTGTAAAGTACAGTACACAGCAGTGAGTCCTTCGCCCACCACATCTAATCCCAAGTGTTTTTCACCCGCGGGGAGTCCTTTTGCAAGTGCTGAAAAACAAAACAGACAAAATAAAAATCCAATACAGCCTAAAAAAAACAAATAAGAAAAAAAAACCAATCTGTTTTCCTGCGTGTTACTCACATCTCATACAAAGGCTGCAATATTTTAAAAGAAACCTACTCGGCCACGGTCTAGACAGGCCTGGAATGAAGACATGTGGCTCTAAGAGCACAGCTGATTGAATCTGTGGACGGAGATGGATGAAGGGTATCTGCAGCTTTGTTTCATGATTTAGCACTGTGACTGAGCAGGCCTTCTCGCCCCGTCCTGATTGCCATCCAGTCAGATTAAGCGGGACAGAGGAGACAGTGTTCGTCCAGGACAGATTAGGCCATCATGACTCAAGCATTTTACAGGAAATCTAACAGCGCTCTGATTCTGAAGGAAATGGCAAAGTTGAAAATTAAGGAGCAAAAGGGAGCATGTATAGATCACTAAAATGTCATGTTTGGTGTTACTTGTGATTCTTCTGATGTCATTACTTTGATATATGATTTACCTCATCACTATGTGCAGTTCTGTGGAGAAGCAATTAATTTCATTATTTATTCATATGCACAACATTCTCTTCGCTAGTTAATCATTCAGTTTGTAAAACTGTAGAAAATTGTGATTTCCCCAATGCCAAAAGTGACATCTACAGGTTTCGTTGACAATGAAGCCTCCATGTCCATGTCTGTAGTAGCCGTTTCTGCAGCTTTCAATGAGACCTCTTCAGTAAGTAAACCTTCATTTCATTTATTGTTTGCTAAATATGCAACCCAAATGCAATAGGGGGTGTTATTTTGTCTAAACAAGCCAGTAGTGCCATATCTGTTCCATTATTTCAGACAACAAAATAGGTGCTTAGTGGCAGCATTCATGTTTGGCACCCTGACAACTCCAATTTTCACTCTTCTCTTAGCTTTAGTTTGGCTTCCAGCAGCTGCCAGGAGGAACTAACTGGCTCTTCAGCTAAACAGCTCCAGGTCTGTCTTGAGATTACCTGAATAAATAAAGGCTAAATAAAAAAATAAATAAAAGTATGTTCATTAGCAAGATGCTAGCTTGGCTTGCCAATTAGAGCTGTTAGAGTTAGCATAGAGTTTTTATCAGAAGCTACTAACACATGAATAAAGGTGCTAATTGGAAGCAACAATGGTTCTTCACAGTGATGCCACAAAACAACTGTTTTTAGCTTCTTTACAGTACCATTCCTTAAAATAGTTCTTTGACCATCGTGTCGTCCTGCGGGTTAAATTGACCCATTTTAAACTTTGAAAATGTGGAAAAATATTATATAAAAATATAATAATGTATTTTTTGTCCATATTTTCAACATTTTTGGGAAATCTTTGAACATTTTTTGGTGGAAAAAAAGAAATGTGAAAACAAAAAAAAATGTCTTTAAACACATCCACAAAAAAAATCAACCAAAATCCAGCAAATTTTGCTGGATTTTGGTTTTACTGATATATATGTCATCGCTTCAGATATTTTTAGGATTTTTGGAGATTTTTACTCATGTTTTGAAAATATTTACAAGAATTTTCTTGCCAAATTTGAGGGATTTTTTTAAAAATAAAACTTTTAAGGAATTATTGGAATTTTCTTCCTGAAGGTTTTGCAAATTTTCAGAAATTTGGAGAATTTTTTTGCTGAATTTTTGGATTTTTTCAGACAAGGAAACAATATTTTTTGGAGCTGTTAAATGAAGACAACAGGAGGGTTAAAGAACGCACCGAGGTGCCTCAAAGAGCAATAAAAAAATGTTCCTTTAAGTAACATACAAACAACCCGCCTAGTTTTATTTTTATTTGATCATCTCTTGAAGTGACGTTTAATCAAAAAAGTTAGTTGTAAGAATTTGCAGTATTGCTGGGTCCCTTCCATTAAAATACATCCAATATGTTGGGGTTCAGGATTGTTCTTCAGGTAGAACGATGTATTGCTAGATGACAATTTCTCACAGTTTTTTCATCCTTTATAGACCAGATTTGTAACAGAATATCTTTCATTACTACAGCTCAACTAGTTTTTCTATTTGCTGCCAAATAACCAAATAACTACAATAAAACTGAGGAACCTTTCATACTTTATAGAACATTGAGAACCATCCCCTACAATGAAACGTATTTTTTTACCAAATCAGTGAATTAAAAGAAGCTACAATTATTTGCAAAGCGAAGTGAAAAACAGAATTGGGTGATTATTTTAGCATAGATGTGTCACTATGTGAAACTCCCCTCACATTACATATCGTTACTAGTTACATTAGCAACACAAAAATATGAATTGGGGCAACTTTAATGCTTGCAATTGTAACACATAGTAGAATCAATGTAGCAAAAGGGTGAATATGAACTACTACATTAAGAAACTTGATCTCACAAAATAATACAATTTAGTGTATGTATATGGGCTTTATCTCAGGCAATGGTAACGTTAGGTTCGCTCAAGAAGTCTAGTTGGACAAGGACAATATTTTTTTGGTAACAGCTTTCATTTGACATGTATTTTCAAAAGGATAAACCTTGAATTGCACTGATCACCAAACCATCAAAATGATCCGATAAATGACCGTTTAACTCTGTACTAATCCCAACAGAACAGTACCAGTAAACACAACAATTTGCTATCCAGTGCACTTGGAAAACAATAGACAAAAAAAAAATAAAAAATGGACACTGTGACAATGTGTGGTGTGTGTATGTGTGTTCAGTTCAGTTCAGTTCATCTACCCGGGTAGTATGATTTTGTTCAGAATGTCTTAGCTGGATTTCAGAAGAGACTAGTGTATCCTTTTGCCGCACTGTAAAGCAGAGTCGAGTTCTCACCCTCCACGCGTGTTGATCCACTCCTCGCTTTACGAAGCTCACTGGGATCTGGCTCGCCGTTCAGCATCCACTTTAAACAGTCTCCAAAAAAACCAACCTGCATACAGCAGTTGTTTTGCAATTACAATCTATATCTCTCTACTCACTGTACAGTTTAATATTTCTCTATTTCTGAAGCATGAATTCAGTGATAACAGAAAACACAACACATAAAGCTGTGTAAATGAATTAACTCAATAGCATTAGCTTTCAGTAGACGCATCACAGAATTCACCATATTTTCATCAAATTAAACATATCACAGGATACATTCATTGTCTGTCTCCGATTGGTTTTTTAGATCTGCATCAACATGAATAACAGAATGCATAACGCTGCATACAGATACAACGTAGCATCACCTCGTGGTGAATTTAGCTAGCACGCTAAGCTAACGTAAGATAGAAACGAACTAGCTAGCACGCTAAGCTAACGTAAGATAGAAACGAACTCACCGGAGCTTAATCCGACGGGAACAGTAAGAAAGATATCACTCAGCGGTTTATCTCTGCTTTCTCAGCGGTAAAAGACTCCATAGTGCAAAACTCCAAGGAAAACTACCTGGAACTAAACTTTTAGGGAAGTTACCGCGCCACACGATCTGATGAAAATATGCGTCTTGTTCTTGTCTCTGCCGTTAAAAAAAAGTAGGAAAAAGAAATCTGCAGCACTACTGCGCACTCTGCTGGCACAACGAGAAAACTGCACCGAATTAACCCTATAAATACTGTCAGTTACTGTGTAGTGCAATTTATGGGTGCTACACAATGTTGATCAAAAGACTACGCCGTCACAAGGTGACTCTGCTGTGTCATCCATAAACACATTTTCTAGTTAGTTCTACGCAGCAACCAGGGATGAGGAATACAGCATATGTGCCAAAAACTGCAGTTCCTCAAATGACCACTTGAGACATGATCCAAAACTCAATCCCCATAAAACCCCATGATAAAGAGTCCAACTTTACAGCAGAAATAAGCATGTTTGCAACCTGGTACAAAACCAAATGTGGTGTCTATAGATGATTTCCTCATTGATGATACCTGTGAGGAGGATGACATTCATATAACTTCCTGGGTTAAACTGTTTTAAGACTTACAGTTATACATACAGGCTATAACAGATGAGTAGGTAGGTAGATACTGACAGCCAGAGCCATCACACCAAGCTTCAACACTGCCCTTCAGGAAACCTATTGGTGACGTCATGGATGGCTCATCCATTCTTATATTTTTATATAATGACATCTGCAGAGGACCTCGCTTACATAGAACCATGCTATAAGACAAGCTGAACCCCATAGGGGCTTTGTGAAAAAGCATGAACCAATGGCATTGCAGAGCTTGAGATCTGTCTTGATATTGTGATTACTTTTTGAAGGTCCAAGGCTCACCTGAGAATTGATGGCATTATTAATCGGTCTTATCTCAGTCTAAGACCCAAAGCCTTGGTCTTGTTGCGGTACACTCTGGTCATGACTTTGTCTCTGTTTAGGTGATCTTGACTACAACGCTACCTACAAGTACATATGACACGCAGGAGCTGGAAAAGGTTGAATATCTCGGTACCATTCAGTCACCCAGTGGACAGAGGAACCCAGTGAGCTGCGGGGTTGATTGCTGACTACATTAAGCCTCTTAGGCAGCATGCTGATGAATCCACTCGTTGAAATGTGAAGGTAATAGTCTTGACATAGCAAAGACATAACTCACCGCCTGTACCTGCAAAGTCCCCAAATGACAGCAATTCCAAGCAGGAGCCGGTCTAATATGAAGGAGGACTTTGCTTTTATTACCATCATCATTACTGTATATCATTTCTGAATGTACAGCCATTTGGTTTCATTTAAATGTAAATCTGGGCACTGAACTGCGCACGTTGTCACCCAAGGCAGCCTGACTATGATGATTCATTCTGGGATCGGCAGGGAAAATATAAGAGCCCCTTTACTTTCTCTGAGGGAAAATAACAGATTTGACCTTTGTCTGTTTTCATGAAAGCCTTGTGCACAGCAAAATAAAAAAAAAACCTTGAGATTTTTATTTTTTTCGAGAAAACAAAAGTAGCCACGGTTCTGTGTATCCTTTGCACTCTGCTGTCTTTCTGTTTTTTAATGCCCAACCTGAAAAGCAAGGACGGACACGCACAATCTGCAGCACAAGGTCAAGGTTGAAGTGAAGCCTGGGGAGAATCGACAAGTCCACATGTCAGATGAGGTTGCAGCGACAGATAACAGATAGACGGAGCATCTCACGCCATGTGGCGACGGTTACTTCGGCGAGACTTGACACGATTGTGCATCTGTGGAGCGGGAGAGATGCTGTTTGCTGCTAATGTTTATCAAACGAGGTGACCACCAAGGGCCCCAGCACATGTGCAGAGTCTGACTCTTTCCAGCAGGGCAAACATGAGCAGCGCCATACTCTAATCTCAAAACACATTCTTGTAATCATAGAGAGCATTACAAAAACTTACAGCAGCATATGTTGAATTGCTAACAAATGAACTGGATGACTTCAGCAATCCCCAATCAAATATCAGATAATCTCCTTGCTCATTACTCTTCTTATTCTATACACAACCGTCTCCTGCTAAATCACACATCAAATAAATTATTAATCACAAAGTCCCACATAAATGCGCCTGCATGTCAAATCGAATCAACAGGAGTCTGATCAGAAGCCTGGTTATGAGGGATATTACGTATCAGTGCAGTCAGAGAGCCTTTTGCATGTCTAAGTAGAGCTTTGTTAGGACATAAACACACGCCAACAACTGAATCCTGATCTACACCACCGTTCTAAAGTCTGGGGTCACTTAGAAATGTCCTTATTGTTGAAAGAAAAGCAGTTTTTTTTCAATGAAGATAACATTAAATGAATGATAAATCCAGTGTAGACATTGTTAATGTGGTAAATGACTATTCTAGCTGGAAACAGCTGATTTTTAATGGAATATCTCCATAGAGGTACAGAGGAACATTTCCAGCAACCATCACTCCTGTGTTCTAATGCTACATTGTGTTAGCTAACAGTGTTGAAAGGCTCATTGACGATCAGAAACCCTTGTGCAGTTATGTTAGCACATGGATAAAAGTGGAAAACATTAAACATGAAATGACTCCAAACTTTTGGACGGTAGAATATATGGAAGCAACATCGTGACTGAGGAAGCTGCATCTTGAAATACCCTCTATGTGTTTAAGTAGAGTTGTGAGACAGCTGAAAAGCCTTTTAAAGTTCCCCCCAAGGGAACCGTGTTTCACATGGAGGAGCCCTCCTTCGTGACCCTTCGCGTGAGTCTTGTTCCCAGCCAACGGGGGCCTGTGAACATCAGCCATTGATCCTTAAGAGCTTAAATCTTGCTGGGAAGGAGCTAGCGCTGCCGGACCGCTGCCGGTCGCCGCTGTTTGGTTCACAGAGTCAACCTTGTGGGAAAATGTCCGTGTGACACCTGTCGTTACATTTATGCGCTGGAGAGTGATGTGACGTGCAGGGAAATGGCAACACGGAAGGCACTGGGTCTGTATTTGAAGAGCTGAAGGCAGCACTAGATGCCACTCTGAGTGCCGCTGAGTGACACTCGTCAAGCATTCAAGGTCAATTAACAGGCAACTATTTCACACCTGATAAAACAGTAGAAGCATTTTAACAGCATTGTCTGATTTCAGCCTCTCAACATGTGATATTACTCTGAATATCTGTGAGTTTAATACTACTGGTCACATAAATGAGCATTTTTCACACAAAAAATACCCCTGTTCAATAAAGAAACAGTCAATATTGACAGTAATTGTTCATGATAGTCGGTTTTATTCGGCTACACATCAACACACTTTGCTGGTGTGAAACTAAAGATTTGGCTTGTTTTCTGATTTTTAGATTCTAGAAACAGAATCCGGTTTGAACTCAGGCAGTGATAAATCTAAAGTCTGATTACAGTCATAATTGAATCTGTCGTGTGAACAAACGCAACGTCCAGAGAAGAGAGGACCCACAGGTTTCAGATCTTCTGCCTCTGTCAGCTCTTTGATGATGACTCCTTTGGTACAGAACATCACAGGAGAACAAGAGCTCAGTTTACTGATGCACTTCACCTCGCAGGGGTTTAAACTCGGCGACTGCATTAGTAATTCTGCTCTTTTTTTTTTCTTTTCTTTTCTTTCTTTGCTTTTAAGCAAAAACACATGAGAAAAGCTGCATATCTGTATGGAGCAACGTGCTCGTATCATCAGTTTTTGTTCACTAGGAGACTACCAGTGGGGTTACAGGAGAAAAGTCAGCAGTCATGAGGCAACATACAGTATGTCTACCTAGACATGTCAGATTGAGCCCAGATATCTCCTGACAGCATCATCAATTAACCCTTATTTTGTGACCCACTGTTGAGAAAGAAGCGTCTAATGAAAGATCCTATCAGCTCGTATTATGGGAGTTACAGGACAGTGTTTTTGGAGTTTACAGGACATCAGTATATCCTGCTGCTTCCATTCTGGTCATTCTGTTATTCAGCTTTGTAAAGGTGCAATCATAAAGCACTGAAGTTCCCTTTAACTTATTGTAGCTCATAAATATAATTATGCAACCAGATGGTAAGGGATGCAAGGAGATTCAACGCCTTCAAGTCGTTTCTCTCTGTTGTTTCTGCATGTTTTTTTTCTTTATTTGTTAACACGACTTATCACCATTTCCTCACAATATACCTAGAAAACAGTAGGATCTATAAGATGACAAAGACGGAGACTTTGCACAGGGATGTTGAGCAGTCAGGATGCTGTACCATTCATTTATTACTGCATTGGGTTCAGCTCCATCAGCTGCCATGCAGTGAGTCTAGAGCGGCTCCATGGAACCAGATCAGATTCAGATCTCCGTCCATGCTCACCTACAACCTACACTCACCACAATCTGGAGAATCTGTTGGCTGCTGCAGCCGGTAAAGTGGGGAACGTACTGAGTCGTGGGAGACTGATGAAGAATTTTTCAAGCAGAACCACATGACTGGAAGGCAGATTCTGCCGGAGTTAGCTGTGATATTTGATTCAAACTGCAGTGCAGCTACTTAAAATCACTAAAATCGCAGCTCCAGAAAAGTCTCTGCATTGAATATACACTGAACAAAACTGATCTGGGTTCTAAATCAGTCGTGCTTCTTGAATGTGTTCTCTGTTACGATACTCTAGCAGGCAGAGGCGGGTTTCCATCATTCACCAGCATCTCCACTTGGCACAGACACCTCTCATTCAGCCAGATTTCATCTCAAACATCTTCAGGATTTTATTTCTATTTTTTGTCAACTATGCAGATTTAAACCTCCTTCTAAAGTGCATAGTACCCGCCGAAACCCGCCTCTTCTGCCCTTTCCACACACACAAAAAGCGTATTTCGGTGCGTCAGTGTGTTTTTCTTTATTTGTGCATGATTTCAGCATACATTCACCCTGCACAAGCCGCCTTCCACACCTCTTTATTTTCCCTGACACTGTGTCCACTTTATATATATTACATCTATCAGGCAGCAGATGGTTTAGAAGCAGCAGCAGCGCTGGTAACTCAGAGGAGATGGTGACATGCCTGTTGCACAGAGAGCTGCGTTAAAGCTGCTTCTGGACGCAGCGCGGTCGTCATGATGGATCCATTAAAGACTCAAAACTGTGTAGAAACGGGACAATTAGCATCGATTTGAGGGGGATTTGAAAAAGGACAAACAGTGTGGGAAGTTGTCCAGGCTGAGCTGTGTCTGTGGTGAATCAGCGGCAGAGCTCCGCTGCGCATCGGAGGGAACGGACTGAAACAGTGACAAAGTCCGAGGATGAATCAAAAACCGCTGGAACCTGGACGCGATGCGCGCGGGGATGTGTTTGCAAACCCTGACCAATTACCAAGATCTGCACAATCGTGACAAGTGGTGCGTAACCAGGAGGATGGCACAAGGAAAATGTTTCGCACCAAGCCGGGGAGAGCGTCCCCAGCGCAGTGACACCCAAAGTAGCAATGCACGCACACGGACACGTCTCTTACCTTTGGAGATCACGGATGCTGTGCAATAAACGAGGAGCAGGAGGCCCGGGATGAAGAGGTAACGTCCTTTAGTCAGCGCACCCATACCGACGCGTAGCTCTCCGCGGATCCGCTACAGAGGAGCCGGACTCCGGCTCCCTGGTGCCTCCTCTCGCCTCCTCCGAGCTGGACCAGTTCCTCCTGTAAACCAGGGCAGGGGACAGTTCGGCGCTCTGGTAGGAGGAGAAGCAGCAGAAGAAGTGAGTGGCTTGCGGGCTGGACTGTTGATCGAAAGGGCAGAAGCATCTTCACTTGACTTTTGCTGTGCGTGTGTGCGCAGCGGGAGAGACGTGCGCTCCGAGTTTACCTCCCTTTCCAGGCATCATCATCCCGGAGCCTGCCTCGTGCTAACCAATGGCAGAGGGAGAAAGGCAGAGAGGAGGAGACCGAGTGGTAGGCGACATGCAGGCCTGATCTCTCCAGCAGCACTTCCACTGTAGCCCGGGACGGATCGGGAACAGGGACGACTGGGAATGCTGGGAATAACGGCCAAAGAACAGAATAAGACAGGAGGCACAGAGTTCATTTCACCCAACCATGCAGCCTGCATGTCCTGCTTCCGTTAAAATCTGATCAATTTAAACCAAAGGGAAGCACTGACACACACTCATAGATGTTGTTACTCTTTGGGTTTTTTTTTTTTTTGGCATTCTTGTTCTGTAATAATTATAAACCACACAATCTCCAGATTTATTCTGGGGGCATAACAACATAACAACACATATATATTTTTAAAAAATCATGAGTATGTGAATAATCCCTGCCCAATAAACAAACAAACAAATAAACAATCACATGATGAAAGTTAGGGTTGTTCAGTGGCTCCATGACCCCAAACCTTTGAATTGTCGTCTGAATGATTATTTATATAATTTTAAAAAGAACTGCGATTTGAAGATTGCACAGTGTTTCAGTGGTTGGCACTGTCGCCTTGCAGCTAGAAGATCCCCGGTACGTGTCCCGGCCTTCCTGGGATCTTCCTGCATGGAGTCTCCATGAATGTGAGTGTGATTGTTTGTCTCTATGTGTAGCCCTGTGATAGACTGTTACCTGTCCAGGTGAACCCTGCCTTCACCCTCAGTCAGCTGGGATAGACTCCACCCCCCATGACCCTGATGAGGATTAAGCGATGTATAGATTATGGATCTTGGAACTTGGAACTTCCCTGAAGCCCTAAACTCCTAGAGGTCCGACCATCTCAAGGTCTAAAGTATGATAGTTTGATTAATTGCAAATTAGTTTGCAAAACTGCTTTGACCCAATATGGCCTCGTTGTATCTGACCAGTATGTTAGCAGGTAAATATCATTGGATTACATATAAAAAGCATCCAACATACTTTGTGTGTCTTGTCTACACATGTTAAACTTTTAATGTGTCATTTTACAGCATTAACATCAATCAAAAACATTAATGTTAGGATGAACCTTTTCTTACTGTCACCAAAAGTCTAAGGCGTACAAAACCAAGAACATTTGGTTAATTCATGTTAATTCCAGCAACAACAACCACATTAATTAATAACTGATTAATTAATAACTGATTAATTAACTATATGAATACAAAACAATGTTGTTTAAAGATGTGGCTGGTATCTGCTGAAGGAACTTCTTAACAGACATATCTTAAGAATAAAAGCATTTGGCATGACACGAGACGTTACTCCTTTCTACGATGGTGGTCAGTGTAACTGAGAACAATCCGTATCTGTTATTCCAGGTTTCAGAAGGTTCCTACTGCAGTTAAATGACTGAACCAGAGCTGTGCTTCACTTCTGTTGCTTCAGATTTGGGAGTTTTACTTTTTTCTGAGAGATTTTTCAGAACAGGTTCAACAACATTAGTGCTACATGATGATTAATGTGTTTTTAGATCTAATGTACAGTTTTGACTAAAGCTAAAATAAAAAATCATCGGTTCTCAACTAACTTACCTGGTTGAATAAAGGTTAAATAAGTAAATAGATGAATCACATTTTTTTTTAAAAATGTCAGAGTTGTGGAGCTGTTATTGGCAGAATATGGGGATGTTTCAGGTAGAAAACAAACAAACAACTGCCTCAGCAGTGACTTTAAAAGACAGAAATACATCCACCATCAGGGCTGCATGAATAACAGGAAACTGTAAATGTATTTTCCAAACAGATTATTGGCTCACATTGTTATTTAATGCTTTGAATTCTTACTGATACCAATCAATATGAAGGATTTTAGTCAGAAAACTTTCATGTACCTTTTAATATTTGAGTTGATGCTTGATGACGATGCTTAATCACTTTACCATAAACTAGTTATTTTTTCTGTGATGGAAGAGGAACATTAGGGGCCCGTTGTCCTCTTCTTTTCACCCAGTGTCCTTTAAATGGGCAAATTCAGCCCTGCTCCACTGAAATGCCAGCTCCACACGAGGTCTGTCTTCATCAGTCAGTTATCAGTCTGTCATTCAGACTTAAGTCACTTTTACACCAGAGTTTCTCACAGCCTCATGCAGACAGACCCACCACATCGATGGAGAGACCTACAGAACACGAGTGATATCTGCAGGATGTCCAAGTTTAGACGGTACATACAGCGATGTGTAATTATTGAGGTCTGAGTTTACTTTCTTGTTTTCCAGCTGATTATTTTCCATGTCATTGCTGTTTAGAACACTAACATGTACAGCTGTGTTTTGTGTTTTTTTTGACTCTTATGCAGGCCACTTTCCAGAACAATATCCTACGTGGGTACATTGTCAGTTTATGCATGTCCACCCATTAATGTCAGCTCAGACTTCTGCTGTGCTCAAAGTGATGTGAAAATGTTACAGGTCTGACCCCGTAGCTTTTGTGGAAAAGTGAGCAGGGTGTTCATTCAGACATGAAGCTGACAGCCAGATCCGTGAATGAAAAGGAGTGCATGTCTGAAAGGGAGTTTAGTGACTGCAGGATTAACCAGGAGATGTAATTCTCTGTCAAGAAATGGTTAAAAACACACTACCGTTCAAAAGCTTGGGGTCACTTAGAAATGTCCTTGTTTTTGAAAGAAAAGCAGTTTGTTTCAATGAAGATACCGTTAAATGAATGCTAAATCCAGTGTAGACATCGTTAATGTGGTAAATGATTATTCTAGCTGGAAACGGCTGATTTTTAATGGAATATCTCCATAGGGGTACAGAGGAACATTTCCAGCAACCATCACTCCTGTGTTCTAATGCTACATTGTGTTAGCTAATGGTGTTGAAAGGCTAATTAATGATTAGAAAACCCTTGTTCAGTTATGTTAGGACATGGATAAAAGTGGGAGATTCATGGAAAGCATGAAATTGTCTGGATGACCCCAAACTTCTGAACGGTAGAGTATATCTGCCATCTGACATTTCATGTTTGTCCTCTGACACATGCAGAAACTAAACAAAGCAGGACATCTATAATGTTCTTGTTTCATAATTATTCATAGACGGTAACATGCAGCCCCCCTCACCTTTTCACTGCACATTCCTTAAGAAAAACACACACGGTTTGTCCACCATTCAGCATTTATACAGCTGCTTGGCTCACTCCAACAATAACTGCAAATCAACACTTTCAAAAAGCCACCCACATTACTTTCCGTTCATAATCTTTGCTTTTCTGTCAGAAATTTCAGCAACTCTGCTGCTGATGTTGGGAATATCTCTGGCAAGCCTCCCCTCATTCAGGCAGAGCTCAGGCTGTTTGTCAGGAAGTTCTTGACCTGATTCTGCGTTCAACATATTCTGCATTCAATTATGTTCTCACTCTCATCTGACACAGAAGTGAGGTTCTGTAATCAGTGTGACCAGCAGGAATCTGTGTATGGAGTGGCTGTAAATTTCAATTTGTGGATATGAAGAAAATGAGATACTGTGAGGCAGGAAATCTTCACTGCATCTGAATGATCAAATTGGAATTGATAGATTTTTATTAAATCTGTAATTTAATATTTTACTTTATCTGTCACAATTATTTTTCAGATCGACTGAGCTCGTCACTGATTGGTAGCTGAAATTTAGATGTGAACAACTATAAAATGCCAAAACCTCAAGTTTCCTGTTGCTGACATGCTGCTTCGACAGGAACATATCAGACATTTCAGTGGCTAAAATTTCATATTTCATGCGTTCATGTTATGTTACATTGTGAAAATGTGTCTGTGTATTTATGAAAATGCTATTTTAACCTCCATATTGGATTTAAGTTACAGTGGTCGAAAAAGCTTTCAGCCAGCCCATCATTTGTATCATTAACTGGTTTTTGTGGTTCTTTCTTTGGTTTGGAGAAATTCACCCTTTGGCACCTCCAGCAAAACTCAACAGCATTATGCTAGTTAAACTTGGGGCTTAGTGGTTAGCAACATCGTCTCACAGCTAGTAGATCTCTGGTTCGTGTCCCGGCCTTCCTGGGATCTTCCTGCATGGAGTCTCCATGTTCTCCTGTACATGTGTGGCTTTTCTCCAGGTTCTCCAGCTTCCTCCCACAGTCCACAAACATGCTGAGGTTAACTGGTGATTCTAAATTGTCCGTAGGTGTGAATGTGAGTGTGATTGTTTGTCTCTATGTGTAGCCCTGTGATAGACTGTTACCTGTCCAGGTGTCCCCTGCCTTCACCCTCAGTCAGCTGGGATAGACTCCACCCCCCATGACCCTGATGAGGATTAAGTGGTGTAGATAATGGTGGTTAAATTGGTTATTTCTCAATTATTATCTTTCAAATAATCTTTCAGTTTTCCTATAATTAGCATTCCACCAAGAGTTATGTTAGAATTCATGCAAATCACACTCTAATATATCAAAAAGTACCACACTGCTCAGGCCCAGCATTAAAACCACCTGCTATGTTGGTGGGTCTTCTGGGTCCTGTGGGTTGCTGAGTAAGGCCTCTGTGGATCAGATTTGTTGAGATGCATCCCACAGATGTGAGGTCAGATTGAGATGTGGGGAGTTTGAAGGCCTGTTTGGCACCTTGTTGGTGTTCTACCCAAGTCTTCTGAGCAGTTTTTGCTGTGTGGTGGGACACATTGTCCTGCTGGGCAACACTGGGTTGGTCTGCAGCAGTGTGTAGATGCTTTCCCAGGGTTTCCCAGCAGAACGTCGCATTTTAACGGGACGTTATTCACTTCACCTGTCAGTGGTTTTAATGTTGTGGCTATTTGTTGGATCATGAGGGCTAACTCTGCAAGGTGTTTGGGTACCACTTCATTTTAACACATTTTAAGTGTCAAACTGCTGAGATTCTCATTTTTCATCCCTGATATGCAGCTTTGGCCCGCATCCAGGACGATATAACTTATGCAGCCACACAGTTTCTATCTGTGACCCTTTTCCAGAGCTGCTGTTTTAAAATGAATCATCTGCAAACATCTGAAATATCAGTCGGTGACAGAGCTTTCAAAATCACAGCTTTAGTATCACCATTGCTAGTAAAATTTGCTTGATTCATTCATAGTTTCTGCTGATAAAGTCCACAATAGCTTCCAACAAAAAAAGCCTACTACTGTGCAAAAATCCAGTAAAACTGTGTTTACACACACTAAGAAATTCTAGTTGTAAATCTGCGTCCATCGGTCCCAGTGGTCAGTAACATTCTTAGTATTAAACGTAGTATTGGGGAGGTGCTGAGTAGAAGAGGACCACACGTACAATGAATCAGATTTTACTGAACTTAGAACTTCATGAAACAACCTCTGTCTGTGCTGACCACTTTCATAACAGCCTGTTCTGGACGGAGCACTCGTGACTCTTGTAGCTTTTGATTTAAAATGACTGGGAGAACAGCGAGTGTAAGTACATCCAGCCATGCAGATAAAACAAAGTGGGCAGCCCTTTGTTTTCATGGATGGAGAGAGCTGAAAGAATGGCACACAACTATTTCGACTGTACTTGACTGGAGAGCAGCAGTGGGATTACTGTGTTTAATAGTTTTAGTTCCACTGTAACTCCGCTGCCGGGGTCAACCTGCCTTCCAAAAATCATGGTGATGTACAGCGGTGACTAATATGTTTTACAGAAAGCACAAAATGTTCATTGGGCTTCTGAACATTATCAAAAATGTCACTGTCAAACAGCGTCGTGTTTTTCTTCCTGGAAACTAAAGTATGACCAAAGACCATAAAGTCACGTTAAAGCACTGCGCTCAGAGGAAAACTGCAGTTCTGGTAACTGAGCCTGTGTGTTCTATGAAACAATCTAAATAGTATTTCATATTAGACAGTTTGCCATCCCATTCCCAGCTAAATGTGAACTAATAACCATGTTGCCATGATAACAGTCAGACAACCGAAGAAAGCCGAGGCTCCTAATTAAACCGTCTGCTAGATGTTACACGTGGACGCTAAACTGCTAGTTTGGAAAGAAAAAGAAAAATGTGTGAAGCTGGATACCATTTTGTAATGAAGGAACATCAATGAACATATTTAGCAGATATTGTCAAATATTACCAAATATTTTGAACTTGAACAAAGCAGTGATATGTTCATGAGCAACACACTCTTTTCCTGCTATAATATCCAGTCCTGCAGCACAATAACCACTAATAACCACATAACTACTACATTATGCAACTTTTTCGTGGTTATGCATTTTAGGCAACAAAGGCTCTTTGAAAAAGGTCAAGAAAAGATCATCATTTGCTGTGGAAAAGTCCACAGGGGTTTGAGAACTAGCGTTAATTTGTCTCCCAAAACTGATGCTCTTATGCAACTAAACTGCATTATACATGAGCGGAACGTACTTCCTGTCTTCTCTCCTCTTCCGTTTGTGATGTATAACAAAGACATATTTAATCAACACCTCTCTGCCATTTATTGTATTGCTTTCCAGCTGTTGCTCATTCTCAGATTATACATTAAATGGAGCAGGACTTATCACCCCAGTGCCCTGAAACCTGACAGGGTGTATTTTAAACCAGAACAATATTTACCTGAACCTGATCTACCAACGAGTGAAAACAAAACCGAAGTCTAAACCTAGCATTGAAAACTATACCTGAGCTCCTCACTGATTGAAAGGTTTCACTTTGTTGTTGCTCTGCTTTGAGACATGGACACACAGAAGAAGAAGTGGATAATGGACTGCAAGATGGAGTCACAAGCTGGAAACTATTTTCAAGCTTCCTCCAGAAGATGCTTCAGTGCTTTTTGTCCATTTAGTTGCCATCAGTAAAGTGTTTCTGATCCTTCAGTTAGCGTGAGTGAAGTTTCTGATATCTGCCATGCTTCAGTAGAGACGGGGAGAACAGCATGCGTGCCAGTATCTGTGTTAATGTGAGCCAGTCATTAATCGCCATCACACATGAATCGTGCTTCAATAATAAGGTAACTTTACGTCTAATCCATGGTGATGAATGCAGTAGGGAGACATCAGCACAATCAAGGTGGAGCGCCTCAGAAGGAACATGAAGCTCAGGAGTGTCAGCTTCATTCCTGCTACACAAACAAACTCTGGGTTTTAATTAGGCTGATGTAATTGTCCGGGAAACAAAGAGCTGGAAATTCACCCAGAGGTGCTGCAATTTTATATAAACATGGAATTTGTTAGATTTTTTTCAAAATTTTAAATTGATGACTGAATAAGAAAATGTGGATCTGCCAATGATTTATTGTGCTAGTTGTTTGATTTTTTATGTGTGTGTGTTTCTTTCTTTTTAATTACTGTGCCAAGGAATGGTGGAGCTATGTGACCATCGGTGTACATTTGTCTGTGAATTTGTCTGTCTGTCTGTCTGTCTGTCTGTGTGAAACATTACTCAAAAATGGACCAATGGATTTGGATGAAACTTTCAGGGAAGGTCAGAAATGACATAAGGACCGACTGATTAGATTTTGGCAGTGATGCGGCTTATAGTCTGGATCCACGGATTTGTTAAAGATTTCTGAGATAGCGGCACGGCGTCACTGTAACCATGACAACAAGTGAACACTACGTCAGCTGCCTGCTGACATCACGCGATTGTAGTACTAGTACAAATCCACCACTGAAGACTTCTTGGACTTATCCTTCAGAAATGATCCAAATGCTGCATTTCTGCCATATGGGGGAATGAGCAGCCTTGGAGGAGAACTGCGCTCTCTGAGTGCTTTTCTAATTTTAGGTTTACTCTAGCATTTGTGATAGCTTTGGTGTATTTCCTGTTGATAAAATGGGTTTATTTCTTATGTAACTTTGGTTTTCCATGGATTTCATACTCCCAGTGCATTAGCCTGCTCATTGGGTGCCCCTCCACTGCAGCAAAATGCTTCGACTCTTTAACCTCTTTCATAGAACAGATGTTAGTGACCCTGGTTTTAATAAACCATTCTGTTCTTTTGACCCACACTGACTGTGGGCTTCCTTATTGAAGTTCACTTGTATTAATAATTGTATTAAAAGCTGAGGCAGATGAAAATACAGAAACATAGAAATGCGTGGCAAAGATAGGATTTAGTCAATATTTTAGACACCAAGAGACCAACACTCCAAAATTTCACAAGCCATGTTTTCAGGGGAGCTCATGCTTTATTAAAAGAAGCCAAGTTCCCCCTGGCTTCCCTGTAGCTCGCACCTTGACTGCAGGGAAAGTGAGAAGTTCAACCACTACAGAGCAGCAAAAGCAGGATTTTCCTTTAAAGGTCACACACACACTGACCACAGCAACTGTTCTCACTTACTTTGGTTTGATTAGACATTTTCAAATGTTCATGTGCTCGGTCTTCCTCACATTTCTAAGATTTTTGTGCATCCCATAGTTAAGGACATTAGTAATCATAATTTCCATCAAATTTTACACATTTTGTATCATACAGTATGGTAATATTTTGTAATCTCCAACTAAACTACTGGTTTAAATACATTTAACCAAACACTCCTTTGTGTCTGTGCCTTTAAAACTCATAACTGAGGCTCACATGCGAGGCGATGCTTCCCCTCCTCACCAGGTTTGCGCTGAGTGTTACTTAATGAATTGCCGGTCTGTGGAGATATAAAGCAATAGATGGAATTATTCCTCCTTGAAAGAAGTACAGATATGCTACTACAATAGAACAACAAAAGGTTAATAATTTATTTACAGCTCTTTTGCTAATATTGATTGCTTATCTTGACTGTGGCGCCTGCAGAGGCTGGGGATCCCTGAACTAGAAACAATAAAAACATTATTAAGCTACAATAGAATATAATTATACAAGCAATATCAGGATTCCCACCTGGTGTGCTGTTGCTGGCATTATTAAAAAACATTCCCGTTATCTGCAACATGAAACGGAGACAATATGGCTCAATTTAATTTACCTGATAATTGATGCACTGTTGGTAAAGAGCGAGATGATTCCCTCGGTGTTCGTGGAGTCAATGGTTTGTTTGTGGAGCAGGCTGTGGAGGACGAGGACCTGTGGGAACAAATCCAGGACGAGGCTCCGATATCTGACCTTCAGCGGTCTCACATTCCCCAGCTTATCTCTGATCAAACTCATATGACGCTCAGTGTTTGCAAAATACTGGAGCAGATCGTGTTCAAACACGGTGTGGGTCACAACACCAAAGTAGAAATGACATTTCATTGCATCGGACTGGTGTTGCCGTGCCAACGGCGTAACAAGAAAACATGAATCGCTTGGACGATCTTCCCAGCTTCCATCTACAGCAGCTCCAGCTAGAAAACACATTCTAAATCTGCATTTTGATGAATAATGTTCTGATCAAACTTAGATAACTGCATATACCGCTTTTATTTTCGAAGACCAGCCAAAGTCATGGTCTACCTTCACACATGGTAAAGTGGTTATTATTCTTTTATCATTTAAAAATACTGACAATAAATTGACATATGAATTAAGTCGAAGTTATTTACAATCATGTTAAACAGTAAGGACCTGTTGCTTCATATGAAAGGTGAAGATCTGATCTTCTTTGAAACATCAGTAAAGGTGACAAACAAATGACATAAATGTGACTTCTGTTTAAACTTACTTTTTGACTTCTGCTGACTTTTTCATGACTACACTGACATGAAGCTGCAGGTTTTCAGGCACTTTTTCATTATTAAGCACCAAAGAACCGACAGAAAAAGCTTTCAAAGATTTCTCCAGTTGCATTTAGAACTTGGAAGTTGGTGTGAATGATCTTTACAAGTCAGAGATTGGTAATACGGTTCCTCCAATACACCATGAACCTGGCACCATTTAATCCCCAGCATAACTGCAGCCTGTAGAGGTGACATCAGTCAGAATGAATTACACCTTTGTGGAGAAGGTGCAGAGCCTTCAGAGGATAAGGCTGGTGATTTACCTTTTTTTTTTTTTTACTCACCCTAACCCTAACCCTAACTCTTAACCAATCCCATCAAATGACCCCAATGAATGAATGCATCCTACATGTATGTAGTAGTTTTCTGCGGTGTATCTAAGCTGGCTTTATTTTATTCCTTTGTGCTTTAGTGCTTCATTGTTGTCCAAAAGATGTCACATGTCGTTGCAAGAATAACAAAGGTGAAACTGTATCAGGTTATACTTGTCAGCCGTCAGCTACAATACAGACCCCAGAGCAGATGACATGTCAGAGTTTATTTCATGAGAAAGGTCTAGTGTGATTAAAGACACATAAATGAGACATTAGAAATGCACAAGGCCTTTTCAGTTCATTACGGCTCAGTGCCACATAGAGTCTCTGAACAGAGCAGTAACTTTACTGCTGGTTGTGAAGTTACAGCTAGCACTTCTTATTAGACCATAGCAGCACAACTTTGTGAAAAGCAGCAAGTAAAACTAGGTTGCTCGCAAAAAGTAGCACCGGTCGCTGACATACTGTAAATTCAGTCAGATGATGATGCTGTGAGACTCTCAGGAAAGAGAAACTGCAACATGTGGGGCAATGATGAGCACATGTTGTATTGTAGTGGTTGGTCAGGAAACTCCAAGCTGTTCTCATTGTCAGGGTGTCAAACTGCCAGTTTGTCAAAGCTATTTGTGTCTCGGAGACACACACGGTGTCCGTTGTCCCACCTGTGACAGTATTTGATGCTGATGGACATATGGGAACATTTCCACTCTAAAAGGCCTGATAAAGAGGTAGAGGTTGTAGGATTATCTCCCAGGGGAGCAAAGTTTGCGTCTTGTGTTGGACCGTTAATTATTTTTAACTTAGTTTTGTTTTGTCTTGTGAAGAACATTTGGATTCATGCTGTGTGTTTCGGACTATTTTTATAGGTCTATCGGACTACTCTGTGCTGTGAAAAATGGCGCTAAAGGATACACAGTGTGTTCATGTTATCCTCAGGGGTTGGAAATGGTACCAAGTTTGCAACTATTATACAAAGTCAAAGAGTCTATAATCCACGAAGGCTGTCATCAGGCTTTAGAGTGCTTTAGATTCATGCTAACTTTAACATGATCACAGTAAAGTCGCTTTACAGCAAATCTTGTGACTCAGTAGTCATCTTGGTAATGTCTCTAGGATCTTAGTTTAGGTTAGCAAAATCAGATCCCTATTTAAATGAATAAGAAAGGCCATAACTGCAATTTAAATGGTCACCAGGACATAATACCTGCATATATAAAATCATTAGTCAGGTTTTAAGAAAATAATTACGTTATGACTTTGACCCTCCGAATGTGGTTTGTAAAGTGTTGTTTTTGTTTGTTTTTTTAACCACAATCTCCTAGTAAACACATGCACAGTTTACAGATCAGCACTTGTGTCAGTGCAGCAACACGATTGGCTGGATGTTTTCTGGTTCAGCATCTCTGATCACAATGACAGTGTTACCATGTTGATATTTAGCTAAAATAACATTCGCCGTGTTCATCATTGTATGTTGCAACACCAGCCTGCTAACTCTTGTTAATTAAACACTGTGTACAGTTGAGGCTGACAGAATGCCTTCTTTTTGCAGGTATTTGGTTGTAAAACCATGAATTGGGTAAAAACTGCCTCTACTAGCTGTGAGGTGACGTTACTAACCACTGAGCCACTGTGCGGCCCATATTTTTATTTATCTATTTATTTATAATAAACAAATGGGCTTCAGGCCAAGTGTTACTAATAGTAAAAAATATTTTTTTAAAAAATACATAGAAAATGATAGATCAAAAGGTTTCTATAAATAATGAAGTAAACATGTTGTTTAGTTGTACAGATTACGGTTCAAAGAAAACTACTCAGTGTTAATTTGGCAAAAACTCCAACAATCTAACTGCATTAAACTGTATTTTACTGCATTTTGCAAAGGGAAATGTGTTTTAAACAGCTTCAGGTGAGATGAAATATATTGAACTATATGGTGAATGATGGTCAGGATTTATGAGGCAAGACCTTTCTCCTCTCTGCTGCTCCTGCATAGTTTTACTGCTCACTGCAGCAAACCTTCAGACAGAAGTGCTGCATGTAGAGATGTTCTGTTTTAATGACTCGCCCTCTAGTTAGCACCATTTATCATCAGTCCACATTACTTCATTGTGGATGTGTTAATAATAAAAAGACGGAATGTTTCCATCACATTTGACCCTAACAGCTGCTAAAACAAACCAAATACAAGCTGAAGGCTGTAATAAAGCCGTTGACAGTGCAGTGTTCTGCCTCTCTGCTTTCTACCTCCACCTCCTGCTCTCCTTCCTGCATCGATCGACAAGGAAAAAGTTACCTTTAAAAAGTACATATCTCTTGTTTCCCTTTGTGCTAACATTTCCCAAGTTAATGGTCATGTACCGGTACGTGACATGATACAGAAAGGTCATCTCCAAAAATAGCACCTATCGAAATTCATCACAGACGAATGTCATGGATGAATCGATTCTGATTTCCTACAGGGGTTTTGACGTACATAAGAAAAGATTAAGTTGAGCTTAAGCTCTGTCTTAAAGAGAATCCAGAACAGAGTTTCAGAGTTTCATCATCTAATCCTCCCTGCTTCCCAGGCCTGCCTCTCCTCATCTGATCTGCTGATCCCACTGCCACCATTAGTCAGACTGAAAGCTTCATGTAGAAGCACAGGACTGCTTGTAGACAAGTTAAATCACATACATGTATGGAACATTCTATTATATTATTATCTAGTAATTACAAGTAAAGTTGTTTTTTTTTTACATATATACAAGACAGATCACTGCTGCTATATTTAAAAAGAAAAGAACAGAAATTAAACTTTCAATCATATCATTAAATTTCATTGAATTTGTAGGTAGTACGGCTCCCCAGGCAGTCGGTGAAATAGGTGATACCACTGGGGATTTCTGGGGATTTGGACAACCAATGCCTCTTTGTAAATCCTCATTTTGACAGATAGATTTTTTCTGTCTGGAGGAATCGATATGTGGATGGCATTCGCCCGCAGTATCAAAATGGATCATGAAAGGGACCATTACAAGCCCAAACTGAAGACAGAGTTCAGTCATGTAGTCAAGAATTAGACTGTTAGTGTCGCTGAGTTTATGTGTGTTCAGAGTGTCGGTGGTGTCTTCTATTGATGAGTGTGTATTTTCTTGCTGAATTTTGTGAATTGCAAATTCCTATCACTGGAAAGCCATTACAACTAGCTTAGGCTATAAATGCTGTTGTGTGTAGAATTGAATAATCCCACATACCTGTACCTGTACAAATAAACACTGAATGCAGAGCAAACAATGAACCAATACAGTATTTGAGTATTTGCAGTGGAACTGAAACCAAGCTGACACCCTGATTACATCTGAACAGCAGCTCCAGACAACGACCAAACCTTCTGTTGGAATGGAGTATGACATATTGCATTCATAACGTGAGGTATGGACTGGGTATGGAGACAGTATATTATGAAGTGTAGCATCTGTTCTGAAATGCATTTTCTATTGATCGATGAATTGTTAAGACTGTGAATATACAGTGTAGCTGGTGAGTATTCACAGGGATCTTTTCTCTATGAATGTGACTTCAATGTGGCTTTTCACATGGTTAAAGTATTCGTTTTGTGACGATCGACGTCTGTCTGTCTGTCTGTCTGTCTGTCTGTCTGTTAGCAACATTACTCAATAACAGACTAATGGATTTGGATGAAATTTTCAGGGAAGGTCAGAAATGACATAAGAACTAAGTGATTACATTTTGGCGGCTTATAGTCTGGATCCACGGATTTCTTAAAGATTTCTGTATCGTGGTGAGATAGTGGCATGGCGTCACTGTAACCATGACAACGACTGAACACTACGTCAGCTGCCTGCTGACGATCACATGATTGTGATCCTACTACAAATCCATCTCTGAGGACTTATCAGGACTTATCTGTCGGAAATTATACAAGGAACAACTGATTAAATTGTGGGGGTGTTTCTGAGTCCCATCAATTCCCGCCTCCCGCTACATATTTAGGTCGTCACATGATTCGGTATACACATGCACACACCTGTGTTCAGCGCAAGGTTATTTTGTTTGTGGGTACATCTATATTAACACATTCTATGGTGTCGTGATTTCTGATCATCGATAACTAACAAACAAACGCTGTATTTCTGATAAAGCCCTGTGGGGAAATGTGTAGCCTTGGAGGAGGACTGCGCTCTCTGAGTGCTTTTCTAGTTTACCTTGGTTTGGCAACTTTATTGATATCATTCAATTTATTTTTTATCAAATTTAAATAGTGCCAGTTCACAATATAAGTCTTCACATAGTAAGGTCAAAAATTTACAATATCATAAAAAAAAATATATTAAAGAAACAATTCCAAGCGATCTCCTTTCAGCAGTACATTGGCGACAGCGGGAGGAAGTACTCCTCTTCAATGGGAACAAAACTCCTGCAGAAGCAGCCTGAGGCCTGACCGGTTAGAGGGAGTGTAAAGAGGAGAGAGAAAAGGACTGCAGACAGACAGACAACACACAGGAGGACAGCTGTTACATGAACATCTGGAGAGGTTGTTGTGTGATGCTGTTTCACACATTAACATTACAGCAAGTCTTGTTTTCTCCAGCACATAGTCTCTACAGCTCGTGTAAATGTAGTTGTAAAAACACGTCTGAGTCAAAAATAAAAATGGACCAGCTGAGCCATATCCGTTTCTGAGCAGCTCCAGTCTCATGAGATGTGACAGTAGTGGTGCAGTCACACATCAGATCAGAGGTGTAACAGTACAATTCATCCCAGGCTTCAATCTTAAATATGCTCCAGTGTATTTTACTTAAACGTTCTGCAAATCAAAAAAAAAATTAAACAGCAGCTCACTTGTTCTACTTGTCGTGAAAAATATAAAAGATACCCTAATCACACTGGGGTGAAAATGAATAGTACTCTGTAATTTACATTACCTGTTTCCATGTTCATGTTTGAAAGGTGGTCCCATTTTCTGTTTCAGCTTTTAGTGAGTGACTCAGAGGTCAAAGCGGAGCATCTGTCAGGAGCAGCAGGACGTTCCTCGGTGAGCTGCTGCACAAATTGGGCCGACGGTGCAATGAAAGAGAGAGAGAGAGAGAGAGAGCGAGAGAGAGGGAATGGTGATGTATAGCGGGCTGGCTGGCCCAGTGTAGCTCCAGGTGGCTGTCACCTCTCTCACATCAGTCTCCGTCCCAGTACGTCTCCAATGCCTTTTCCGTGTGAGTCTCTTTCAACATCATTAGAACAACCGACGTAGAAGGAAGAAGGTCCTTGCAGTGAGGCCCAGAGCAGTGGATGCTGGACCACAGCATCCAGAGACAGTCTAGATGTGGTTTTAATCAAGACGTTAACAATATTTAGCTCCGTTTCGTAACCCTTCGATGCATCAGTGGGTTAAAAATGAGCCGCTGAGCTCATTTTCTTGCAATATCTTTATAATGAAATGTTTTCATCATTTCATATTCCAGATATTCCTCAAAAAACATGTTTTTGAGATCATTCTATTTAAAGTTTTAAGTTCCCTTTTATACTTTTAAAGAAACTGTAATATGTGTATGACTACCCCAAGCTCTTTATCACAATAATATCATACAGAGGTGATGAAGGGACGGAGAGCAGCAACAGCTGGAGGAAAAGAGTAGAAAAATGTCAACAACATGGATGCTGACATTCTTCTGCTGTGGTTCTTCTTTTTCAATTATCAAAATGTTCAAAATCTGTCATAAAGTGAAAAATAAACCTAATTCAAATATGAAATCATGTAAATATATGAATATATAAATTAGAGACCATTAGCAGAGAAAGTGTTGCTTCTATAGGTTAACAGGCTAATGTATTTTAACTATGAAAAATATTGTATTTTCAAAAGATGCTTGTTTTTTCTTATATTGCATAGTGTTTGTTTGGAGTTCCAGTTCTCTGTAATTCTGTCATAAACATTAAACCGATGCCCTTTTGCTGTTGAAACTATGATATGTCCCATGATATGAAGCGCTGATAATACTTGTAAACAACAGCTTAGTGATAGCTGTGATATTAAGAGAGAAAAAAACCATGTTTAGGAAAAAATTGTTAAATGAAAGATATCTTGTATAGTTCCTGAGGTGTAGAGATGTTGAATGAATGTGTTTTTATCAGTGTATAATATCTGGAAGCTTTGAAAATCTGTCAAAAATACAGTTTTTATCATTGTATATCATTGATCAATCTATTTATTGGCATCATTTTGTATAAATGCACACATTCACACACACATGCGCTTTAACAAAGTATGAGTTATTAATCACCAGACTTACTGATGCATAATAATCTGCCAAAATCATTTAAGACCTGGATGTGAATACAGGTCTTCCCTCCTCTGCTGGAAGGAAAGTGGTAGAAAAACACACACAGTTTTACATTGAGATGTGCAGAAGCTATGGTGGTCCACAGCACAAGAGATGATATAAAACTTGCCTTATTTTTTTGTTTCGGTGGTATAACAGCATATGGATGTGATCAGGGCAGGACTCTGATCACACATGTAAAGTCTGAGGCAGATTGGAGCATGTAGAGGAGAGTTAGACAGCATTTACTGGGTTATGGCGAATCATCAAAATCCAGCGGCCGCCATTTCCACACCCTCAGACTTTTGTGGAGCATTTTGATAACTTCTGATCACCCATTCCTGGAGTACATCCTAGCCAAATTTCAGCTCTCTCGGAGTTACCCTGTTTGAGTTTATAGCTTTTGAAAATGTCAAAAAATGACCCAAAATCGTCAAAAATATGACAGATAGTTCAAAATGGCTGACTTCCTGTTGGGTTTGGGGCATGGGTGTCAATTACATTTTTGTGTGTCTTGGTGAGTTGCATTTGTTTATCAAAATTCACAGCTTCGTGGTGCTCGGACCCTCATGATTACTCTGAACCAGAACGACAAAAATGGCGTAAAAACACACTGATTCTTCTACGGATCATCTTTGAACCCACTTATGGAAGAGTGTAGGGTCCAATCACTGGAGCGTCTAAGGGTTAAATGTAATCAGCCAAAGTAAGTAATCTGTGATTAGCTCAGACACCACAGAACTTTACTCCAAAGGGGTTCATGGAAGATGGAAAAGCCTCTAAATTTGTTTCCTGTTCTCCACATTCATGTACTGATCTGTTTAGGTTCTAATCCCACTCTAAAACTGCACTTAACATACACAGAGTAAATGCAAACAATATATTATGATGTGCAAAGATTACTCATTACTCATGAGATGATTCATTTTGAGAAGATGGTGGCGCTTTAGAGGACTCTTCAGTACAAAAGATGTTTCATCTACCTGACAACTTGACACGCTGCAGCTGAAGAATGAGTACAGAATCTGTCCTGCCCCTCTGTTAATAATGCTTAAATATACAAATACACTGTTATTACTGTCAGTATAAAACACTGTACATGGGCTTTAATGTATCCGTTTACAAATATAGGTAATTAATCTCCAAAATCCTATTTCTGTTGACTGTAATTCTGATAAATCATGACCGCGTCTCTGTGGTGTTGGATCATCATGAGTTGTGAAAAGTCCTGAACTGATTTTTACTCCATCCCTGGAGGTACTGAGCCTTTGACAGGATGGCTCCACTGGGGTCCAGACTCTGAAAATTACAAGTAATGAATGTTTTCACCTTGGAGTTAATGATTTTTAAAATAAGGAAGCAAAACAACACTGAACCGTCAAACAATTCCAGACTGTTAAAAGACATTACTAATGAACCAAGCCACTGAAACTGCAAGCTGTGGTTATAGTAAAGTACAAAACCACATTGTTGAACCGCCACCCAGACTATTTACTGTATCTGGGCCAGTGGCCAGCACATCAACAAGCCTCAAGGGTCGGAGGAGAGCAGCTTTGCAAAAACCCTATCTTTTATATTCATTAAGGCTCCTACCAAGCATGCACAGCACACCCGGGGTAGGAAATAAGTGAGCTGTAACAGAGAAGGAGCAGAGACACTTTGAAAAGAAAAACAATGAAACACTGCAGCATTTGAATTGTAAGGCTTAGTGCACTAAAATATATATCCACTGAAAACATCCAGATAAGTTCTAAAGGATTCTGAAAACCATGTTGCTTTGTTGGATGCATTTTGTTTACTGACCATCACTTTCTACGGAATTCTCCACTTATTAAAACATAAATAAATCAATTACTACACATACAGTTATGTAATGTAATCCCTCACAGTTAAATAAAGTGCAGTCTTTCAAGCTGACAATCACAGTTAGCAACTAGCTGGTGAACATTTAGAAGCGTAACCCTATAAGACCCCAAATGAGCAACAAAATAAATAAAGAAAAATAAAAAATAAAATAAATGAACAATAATAGTAACAACTAAATTAAATTAGATTAAATTAAAAATAAGTTTATATATATATATATATATATATATATATATATATATATATATATATATATATATATATATATATATATATATGTGTGAGTAGTTTCTATGAGTTTGTCAGAATGTATTATGCAGTTTTGTGTCATATGTAGCATGTGATAAAGGTGTACAAACTAGCAGCTCAACTTTAAACTCTAGCACTATGGATTGAAGGGAGTTTTCTGTGATAGCTTCTTCAAACACAACATATTTTTTACTGAACTTTCCTATTCCAAAGCTTGTTTTTAATGCAACTCAGCTTTGTTTCTGTCTGAACTGCAGTTGGATGAGTGTTTCGTGCCAGTGGCCTCTGTTGGGATGCTTCATGTGTAAATGCTCCCTGTATATAATAGATAATAAAATGCACAAAGAAACCACAGAATGGAACGCCATCGGTCTTTGGATTCTGTTTGCACCGGCACAGCAACATCTAAAAACAAGACAATTCTATTACCGTGTATGCAGGGACCTTTCAATTATTTCTGGAAGGTGCTCTCCATTTGCAGAACGATGCTGCTCTCGGCGTCTAGCGCTTGAAGTGTGCTCTTCCAAGCACAGGATGAATGACACTACTTACTGTATTCTTATTACCACTCGCTGCCGTTTCAGCAGAGGGGGTGTGGAGTGATGCCATTTATCATGCTAGACATGAGACTGGGTTTTTATCAAACACATTTTCTCTTACAGGGAGTTCACAGTGCACATCTTTGATGCGTTTTCGAATTTATTGGACATCTTTATTTATATATTTTGCTGTCGGTGAGTGCGCCGGGCTTGATGCTCCCAGCACAGGAGCCACTGTCCTCGTCGCTTTGGTGTCAAAACTATTGAGTGGCTGTAATGTGGAACATCCTGTGGGGATAAACCTTAATTTCTTCAAGGGAACATGATGAAAATCCATAAACAAACTGGCAGCGAGAGTGTTTGATAGCTGGACTACCTGAAGGCTTTGTCTATTGGAAGATTACTGTAGGTAGCCCCAGGAGGTTCGGTAACAGATGAGGCGACTCTCGCATGCATGCAGATGTGACACGAGCTATGCTTATGGATTTTCAATGAGGCATAGACCGTGCAAATCTTGGGCTTATGAGCTACCAAAGGTGCCTAGCAGGGGACTGTGGCACCTCACTCTGTCTATGAATCCGGCTGTTCTCCCAAATTTACTGCATCAAATTTAAAATGAAGACTTACTCTACAGAAAAGGTCCTTGGGTTTGTGATTAAATCTGTAAAACACACAGTATTAAGGCAAAGGTGCCGGTCTTTGTTCATAGTTCATTACCAAGCCTCCCTTAGACATCACCCACCCGTGAAACACATTTTAAAGCTATTTCTGTACAACTAACATAGGATGAACCTTTAGCTATGGTGATTCCTGACCTGACTTTACATCTGCGGTCGCCATGCCAACAACGCATTAATGCCCTCTCAGGAGGCACTGCAAAGCTCTATTATTGTTTTATTATTGTATTTTTACATTAACGAAGCATCCCAATCAATTTGAAGACAATGTCAAAGTGGTGGCTTGTTGTGATTAGAAAAAAACAAGGCTCCTGTCAACAAATCTTCAACATTTCGGGCACTCATCTCTGCAAAGACAGAATAATGAATGACTGAAGAACTGTACCTACCTAAACACCAGTCACTGATCTTCAGTGTCAGTTGTCCTTTGTTTCTGAGTTATAAATCTGACTGGATCCTGAACTGTATTTAATGAACATTATATCCTTCTACATTAATGGTAGAATTATCTTAAAAACCTTGTACATTGCACTGGCAAGTATGGTGGCATTTTGGAGGGAAGATGGACTTGATGATTCAGTTTAATTTACTTTTAAACTTTAAATATTTTGCATTGATAGTTAACATACTTATGTTCTAACTAAGCATAGATGAAAGAAGAGAAAGTGGTGGGCTCGTTCTTGAATAACTTGAGTGGCTCTTTTGTATTTCTAAACAAAATTCAACTTCATTCAGTTTTAGAACTGATAAGACCAATTTGCCAAACAACCTTCTGTGGATAAAATACACTTGAGAGAATGTTGACATTGTTCCTTGTCCTTATCACAAGGACAGAGAGAGATTTGAAAAAAATGTCATTGAACCTCCAATAAATTCTCTAAAAATTCTCACCTCCAACTCCAAATACCAAAGACTGAAGCACAACAATCCAGCATCCATTTTATTCATAGCAATACTATGCAATCTGCCACACCGGTGGGGTTTGTATTTTCAGAAATATAATTATTATATGTTATTTGTTAATATAATTTGTCGTTAGTATTTGTTATGTCAGTCAGATGTTTTGTAATAATTCTTTCAACACAGCTAAATTTAGCCCAGTCCATTCCTCTGACAGCATCTGAACACGTCAGCTTACATTTGTGAATGAGCACCATGCTCACTTTTCCATAAAAGTCACAAAGTCAGTCTTTCCAGGTCTGACCTACACTTACATTAGCTGCATTACTGTATGCATGAATGTTTGAGTACAGTGTGATTAGTACAGCAGACTACTCAGTATTATGTCTGTTCATGTTCATCTTGTCATGCTAAAGTTCAAATATTTTATGACGAAGTCTAGTGCATACCCCATATAACATACTACATATTAAATGTTTATTACACCACCAAGGAATGCAATAGAACTCCGATTGGTGTACGTTTGTGTGTCTGTCTGTCTGTCTGTTAGCAATATTACTCAGACATGGATAAATGGATTTGGATGAAATTTTCAGGGAAGGTCAGAAATGACACAAGGACCAAGTGATTAGACTTTGGCAGTGATGCGGCTTATAGTCTGGATACACGGATTTGTTAAAGATTTCTGTATCATCGTGGCATGGCGTAACTGTAACCATGACAACAAGTGAACACTACATCATCTGCCTGCTGACGATCACGTGATTGTCATCCTACTACAAATCCATCGCTGAGGACTTATCAGGACTTATCCGTCGGAAATGATAACAATGATAAAAATTGACTAAATTGTGGGGGTGTTTCTGAGTCCCATCAATTCCCGCCACCTGCTACATATTTAGGTCACGTGATCCGGTATCCGTACATAACGTACACATGCAGAACACACGCCTGTGCTCAGCACAAGGTCATTTTTTTTATTCAAGATTTCAGTTGTCAGAAATGATACAACGACTGAGCAGCCTTGTCGGAGGGCTGCACTCTCTGAGTGTTTTTCCTGTTTTATATTTGGCGTTTATTGTAAAATGTTTTTGTTTGAAAAGAAGGTTTTGGAAGCAAATAACTCCAATTTCCATTCCCGCATTTTCCTCCTCTGGCACATACAGATGAACTTTATAATAGTGGTGGGGCACAATTTAAAAAAAAATTATCTAAATAACTAGAGGCTTTGTAATGAATTAATCATGATTAATCGCATTTTTGTCAAATAGCAATATTTCACACAATACGCAAAATTTTTCAATTCAAATAAATGTTGGTTGACTGAATGGATGAATAGACATTTCTATTAATTTCTACTCATTTCTATTTATCTGCATTTTTCATCTGTCTGCTACATTCACAGATTACTGCTACCTCAAAGTGTAATTACAGCGATTATGTTCCACATTTTAAGACTTTTTTGTGAACTCAAGCACTTTCAGTGTCTTGTGAAGTGGTCTATTAAGGGATGGCTACACCGTTAGCTAGTACCAGGACTGTCGTAGCTAACATATAGTGCGTTGCCCTGGAGCTCATATGTATAAAGCAGTTTCATTTATGGTAATGAGGCATGGGGAGCGGCGGTCCGACACATCGTGAAACTTTCGTTCAACGTCTAAACCAGCCGTCATAATAAAACGAGGACAGATTCAGCAGCAAATGCTTTCAGAAAAACCTTTTGCTGAACAGTTTTCGTATTGAAAGAGAAAGTTTTTTAAAGTTTCTGCGTTAAGTGCATTCTGTGGATCTTTTCACGGCTGGAAAAGACTTTAGGCTCATTAGCGCCACCTTCTGGGCTGGAGTGTGCATCAGTGTTACTGGTGTGCCAGAAACTAGGGAAGTGAGAAAGGTGGGATTAAATGTGTTATGTTTTTAAAAATGCATTATTTTTTCTGTAATCAACGAATCGTAATTAATGCATAAAAGTCTCAGCCCTCATTTATACACAATGTTCAGCCACACTCTGAGGAAAATGATGCTGAGCGCCACTGAGACTTGTCAAACACATCCAAGGACTGAAGCTGAAGACTCATAGATTCCTGTCTGGTTGGCCTCACTCGCTGTCTAAAACACTTCGGCCTTGTTCGCTCTCTCTGTGGCCTTTGAACTGCAGGTGCTCATCCTTGAGGTCTGCTGGATGCGTCGGCACATTATTCTTCTTTAAAGATACAACAACACACTGCGGGTAGGACAAAAAATGAGGAAAAGGGGGAATGTCATTTATCATGATCAGGGCTGCAGCTTTGACTCGCACTGTGTGGAGGCACAGGCGTTATACGGAGGACATTTTTCAGGGTGGAGAGGATTCAGGATGTGTTTGGACTGTTAAGACTGGCTTTCACCAGTTTTAGGGTGACGGTATTGACGGCAACAGAGAAGCTGATCTGAACGTGCAACAGGGACCCACTGAAACGTTAAAGGGGAAAGTCAGAGTTTTATTGGCCTGCAATGAAAAGTCGATAAAAATGTGACTGTACTATTTGTGTCAACACCAAGGCACTGCAATTTAAAGGGCTGAGTTATATTGATTTGTTTCCTGGTCCTAATGGTCCCAATGACACCCTTAGATGTTGGTAAAAATGACAGAATAGTCACTGTAATGCATTTTTTAAATAAAAAGCGGTCCACAAAATATGACTGAACCACCGGTTTTTATGTGGTAAATGTTTTAACTGAAGAAAACCCTCAGAAGTGTGTGAAAATCCACTCCATCTGATATATGAAGCTGGTGGGCCTAGCAGGACTGAAGCAGATTTGTGAAGGAAATCAGGTTTTTGTTATTTTTTCAGTACATCTGAGGGGTTTATCATCCTTCACTACATACAGGGATGACTCTGGAATCTTTTACACTATATACTATATACTATGGTCTTTACTGTTTGGTTGGTTTGTTTTGGTGGCATTTATTTTTTAGCCGTTAATCAAATTAATTTTTATCTCAAAGCAATATCATTTAAAACACATAAAGCATCTCTCACTGAAACACGAGGATCCTTGACATCTCACAGATGTGTTGAGTCCATGGAATGAATAAACTCCTTTCTTGTAAACATCGACAATCTGAGGCGCGACGGTTAATTCTTGATCTTGGAAATAGCAGTTTTTAACTTGGGTATTTGCACAAGTGCATGACGGCTGGGAAAACTCCATTTGATAAAGAATATAATGGGAAGTGATCAAAAGGACCAGAGCTGGAAGTGAATGCATCTTGTTTATGACACCACATACTGCTAAATGCACGAAGACACCCATCCAAGGAGTTTTTTTTTTTTATCAATTTCTTTAGCTTTTACTATTTCCTACATTATACAACAAAGACTTAACGAATTGTGCAGTGAGAAAAAGAAAACTAAATTATGTTTCATTTGTTAGATTCCATAAGTGACTATTGATTGCCTTGACTATAGATTTGCACAATTTTGGCAAAATATTAACCAACCAGGTTAATGAGATCATTTGAAGGTAACTTTCACATTTTCCTGCCTTCTTAATGTGTTCGAGAGCATTCAAGAAACAAGAAAGGTACATCAGATAGGAATAAAGACCATCAACAACTGAAACTGTCTCTCAGTTTCAACGTTTGATGTCCTTTTTTGCATTCCCTTTGTTGCTAAGGAGAAGTTCTTTGGAGTTAGAAGCCTCAGAAATCACCAGTTAACAGATACACCTCAGGTTAGAGCCCATACCAGTGATTCCCAGAGTTCAAGCCCTTTCTCTAAAAGCAACCTTCATGATGTTCATGATAAGCTTCATGTGTGGTTTTTAAAATCTTCCAACAGTTGCTTGTATTTCATAAAATTGTCTTTAACTTCCAGCACATAATACACAGCATCCTGAAGTTCAGTCATTATATTTTTCCTTAGTGTTAAATGTGCAAGCTTTCTGTAATAACAGATACGGATTGTTCTCAGTTACACTGACCGCCATCATATTAAGGGTTAACGTCTCGTGAAATGCCAGATGCTTTTATTCTTAAGATATGTGCGTTAAGAAGTTCCTTCAGCAGATACCAGCCACATCTTTAAACAACATTGTTTTGTATTCATATAGTTAATTAATCAGTTATTAATTAATGTGGTTGTTGCTGCTTTGTGGGTAATGCTAGCTTTTGCCTCTGTTCATTGAGGGAATTGTACAGGACAGTACATTCCACATTTATGGTTTTAACCAACCACCAGACATGCAGCTTGGACAGAACATGAATGCAGCTTTACAGGGATTGTGAATGAAAGATTTACTAGCAGCATGGATAATTTACCAACTTGGTGAAAGAAACTATAGTGCCTGTTACTGATGTGATGTGTTTTATACTTCTTGGACAATAGCAGGGCTCTGTGGGACGGAGGAATTGACCTGAAAGAACCAAAGACGGCAAATGTTCTTGGTTTTGTACGTCTTAGACTTTTGGTGACGGTAAGAAAAGGTTTATCCTAACATTAATGTTTTTGATTGATGTTAATGCTGTAAAATGACACATTAAAAGTTTAACATGTGTAGACAAAACACACAAAATATGTTAGATGCTTTTTATATGTAATCCAATGATATTTACCTGCTAACATACTGGTCAGATACAACGAGGCCATATTGGGTCAAAGCAGTTTTGCAAACTAATTTGCCATTAATCAAACTATGATACTTTAGACCTTGGGATGGTCAGACCTCTAAGAGTTTAAGGCCTCAGGGAAGTTCCAAGATCCATTATCTATACATCGTTTAATCCTCATCAGGGTCATGGGGGGTGGAGTCTATCCCAGCTGACTGAAGGCAGGGGACACCTGGACAGGTAATAGTCTATCACAGGGCTACACATAGAGACAAACAATCACACTCACATTCACACCTACGGACAATTTAGAATCACCAATTAACCTCAGCATGTTTCTGGACTGTGGGAGGAAGCTGGAGAACCTGGAGAAAAGCCACACATGTACAGGAGAACATGGAGACTCCATGCAGGAAGATCCCAGGAAGGCCGGGACACGAACGGGGATCTACTAGCTGTGAGGCGACGATGCTAACCACTGCCCCACTGTACAGCCCTAACTTCCATCATGTGATTGTTTATTTGTTTGTTTATTGGGCAGGGATTATTCACATACTCATGATTTGTTTAATATATTTTCTGTTGCAGAACGTTTAGGCTTACTCTACGCCCCAAAATAAATCTGGAGATTGTGTGGTTTATAATTATTGCAGAACAAGAATGGCAGAGAATACACCCAAGAAGCACGATTGATTTAGAACCCAGACATAATTTTCAGTATAGATAGATAGATAGATAGATAGATAGATAGATAGATAGATAGATAGATAGATAGATAGATAGATAGATAGATAGATAGATAGATAGATAGAAGGGTTTTAAAGAACAAAAGTCTCATGTCTTTAAGACTCCAGTGACTTAGTCGCAGTCTCACTTCTATACTGATTGATTTTAAAAACTGACTACTGACAGAAATCCGTCTGACATCGTAAATCACAGTGACAGCGTTGCGTAGGTACTGAAGTCATTTGAAAACCCATTCCACGTAGGGCGTACAGCATTGCTCATGAGTTACATCTAAAATTTGAACAGGATTTAATCCCCCTTGGCAGCTGGCTTGATGCTTCCATGTCAGATTGAAAGAAAAAGTGGGTAATGCGTCTCAGTAACAGATACAAGCGATGTCTCGCTGTCAGCGGGAACTCACACAACCAATTTGTTTGTCTGATGTTGAAAGCCAAAATGGACTGGGCTGACAGATTTTCACTGAATTAACAACGACAGCAGCCACTTTAACTCCTCTTCCACAAGTTGGAATAAACAATTAGGTGGCGATGCTGTGTGATTTCTCTTCCACTGTAGAACTGCAAGGCACTTGAACCTTCAGTCGCTCTGGAGACTCCTCTGAGGATATCTGTGTTTGTTTCATCTGCCTCCTTTTTATTAGATAAAACGTTCAAATTGCAAAAAAAAGAAAACAGACAGGATGGGATCTATAAGATAGTGTGTCCCAGATCTGACCCCTGTGGGGACACAAAAGGTCACGGCCGAGTGACTCAACAACAGATGTATACATGCAAACACAGAGACACATGGAAGCACTGGAAGATCAAACTGAAAGACTCTTCACTCCAGCCTCTAGTCTTACCTTTACCTCTCCTTCTTATGCTAATGACGTTAAGCCACACCACCAGCTCTTTCATTTCATCTCCCTCTTGGTTTAAAGACAAGCCAAGTATTTCTCTTTGTCACATGTGTGCAGGATTCGCCATTACCCAGAGCTCCCCTTATCAAGGTGATAAAGTATTCTTGTATTTCTCTTGGAATAAAGAGGTGATAATGGTGTAGTCCCCTTTTGAGGCCATTGACCTGAAATCGAGTCTAAGAATGGTTTCTGCCTAATTAATGTTAACAAAGTATTAGAAATGTCACCAAATAGAACAGAATTTCGCAGCATTGCCAACTATATTCCCAACAATGATCGCAGTCTAATCAACACCTCTGGAAATTATAACCTTTAAACAGTGGTTGAATGCAATTAAGTACATTAACGCGTTAAAGTGTTGAAACTTCTCATAATGTCTGTTTTCTACAACACAGACTTTTAAAATACTACTCATATAGTGGTTGTTTTACAATATAGTTTTAATACTTTGACTTAAAGTAATGTCATTAACAGCGTCAAAAATAAGGTTTAAATAAGGAACATTTTAGTGACTTCCTGTTTAATTACAACAGGACATAATGCCATACAGACATTCAACACCTTCACTATTAGTGCTTGTAATTACATGTTATTTAAATCCAGCTTGAGACATTAGTCCAAGAGCAGCAGCTGTTAGAGATGAACGCTGTTTCCAGACTTCCTCTCCTGATCTCTATAACACCACTTGAATTCCTCCAGATATACTTCAAGGAGATAAATTGTCTTTGGTGCTTTTTGTGAAGAGATAAGAAAGCGTGGATTTGTCTTCAAAAATTAGCTATGCCCGGAAATAAGGGTGGATATGGCCTGCCTGATGTGTATCTTTAATATTTCTCTTATGGTGGCGGATACCCATTATCACAGTCACATGAAAAATACCAGGAGGGAGAGGCGGGAACGACTAATGGAAGACAAGGGCCGAAAACAAACTATAAAATATTTATGAAGCTTTCTTGTGGTAGCTTGCTAAGTACAAACCGGAAGACGGACAAAACTCAAATTAACTTTTAATTAACGCACTTCACAAGCAACCAAGTATTAATGGGCCCTCTTGCCCACTTAGGAATGGCTGGTTATACACAAGCCCTGGGTAAAACTCCTCTAAACGGTGCTTGGCAGCATTAATACAGCCCAGAGCTGGGAATCTTGAAGGAAATGGAGACATCATAGCAGTTAATGAGCTTCACGTGCAGTTTGGCCTGAGTGATTAAACATCTTTGCTCTATTTACAGCTGGTGGTGATGCTGCTGCACGGCTTCATGAGGGCTTCAGATTGGGCTCAGACTGCAGAAAGAGCAGCGGCAGCAAATTGGGGAATGGTCTCAGCTCGTAGAGGCAGCTGAGCATTCAGTGTTCCTCTCTGGGGACACTTCACACATTAAGGAACAATGGGATGTGGGTTTATCTCACCACAGATCAATGGCATGTGTGACGGTGCAAAGTATATGTCAAACTGTGGGTGATATCACATCGTACAGCAGAACATTGCGTTCAGAGTCTTTGCTGATGTCCTGTGACAGTTTTTGCTTATTTCTGTGATAAGCTAAAGGAACACAAAAATACATTTTGGTCGTTTTACCTTTCTGTAATGTTTAACTGTCACTGTGCACACTGGCCAAACTCTCTCTGTGTTCACCTGCTAGCAGGATTTGTGACATAACGATATTACAAATGTATATCCTGTCATTAAAAACGTTACTATGCCCCTTTGTTCAGTACAGATCCTTTCAGAACGACAGTGTTTCATTAGAAGCTGCTGTGAGTTCCCTGGATGTGCGACAGTATTTGGGTGCAGAGCTCAGCTTCCACTCCTTGAAGGCATAGTGTCCGTGCCAATTGCTTTTTCCTTCTCTCATTAGCACACTAAAGATTTCATGGTGACAAAACAAGAGGCACGGCTGCAGATAAAACTGCTTTTGCCAACTGTCCACAAACTCTCCACAAAGTAGATGCACAAAGTAAAATACAGCATTTTTTCACTTTGACAAGGCAATTAAGGGCAGTCACAACAGTTTCATTTGACTGTGTCGTTGAAACTTACTTACCAACGTGACAAACATCTCGATATGCAAATGCAGCATTCACTCTGGTAATGTTAACTCACGTTACTGCAAACGGTTAGAAATCTGTATTCAGATCAACAACACTGATTGACATCAACTGCTCACCTGAGTTCCTGCAGAGAGAGTGATTAAACTGTGCACTAAAGTTGTGTTACACTTATCTCCGCAAAGATTTACCTCTCATAAGCAGCAGTGTGATATGTGAAGGTACAGAGATCTAAACTGAAAAAAATGTGAAGATACTGATTGGAATGCAGAGCTATCCAGAAGAAAAGTACTCAGAGAGTGCAGTACTCCTCCAAGGCTGCTCATTCCTACATATGGCATCTTCAGAAATGTTGCATTTTTTTTTATTAGAAATGATGGCAACATAGAATGTGTCCATTTAATATAGACGTACCCACAAACAAAATGACCTTGCGCTGACCACAGGTGTGTGTTACGCATGTGTACGTTATGTATGGATATTGAATCGCGTGACCTAAATATGTACACAATTTCCCACAACTTAATCAACGGTTCCTTGTATCATTTCCGACGGATAAGTCCTGATAAGTCCTCAGTGGTGGATTTGTAGTAGAATCCAAATCATGTGATCGTCAGCAGGCAGCTGACGTAGTGTTCACTTGTTGTCATGGTTACAGTGACGCCGTGCCGCTATCAGTGATACAGAAATGTTTAACAAATCCGTGTATCCAGACTACAAGCCGCATCACTGTCAAAATCTAATGAGATGGTCCTTGTGTCATGTCTGACCTTCCCTAAAAATTTTGTCCAAATCCGTTAGTCTGTTTTTGAGTAATGTTGCTAACAGACAGACAGACTAACGCCAATCATCACATAACTCCGCTGCGTTCCTTGGTGGAGTAAAAATGTCCTGTTTTGCTTTAATATTGTCAAAATGTGTGGCAGCTGTTATTCCATTATGCTTCCTAAAGGTTACAGGTTTATCTGTAGGATTGTTTCATTATTAGTGTCAGTATATTTAGGTAGTAATTGCATAAAAGTTAGAATTTTGGTCTCCTGACAACACTAGTTACATCAAATGCAGTCTGAATCTAGTCCTTGTCCAGTAGGAAGCTTTCTCAACTGTTACATGGAGATGGGAAGACACACACAGTGAAAAAGGACATGCAGTGATGTGGGAGTCATTTTGATAATATAAGACGTTTTATTGATCCCTTTATTGGGTTCCCTTTATTGAATGACTGTCTGGCCGGAGTGTTGTGGCTGCTGTGGTGTCCTGGAACTTCAGTGGTCTGCTAGGTCAACCAGGAGCTGCCAGTCTCTTGCTGATCAAAAGTGGAGCAGACCACCCTACATCTTTGGATGGGATTAGGGATTGGTGACCCTCCTTGGGTGTTGCTGCTGGCTGAAACTGATGCCAGTGTGGACGGTCTCTGCTACTGCCTGCCTTTGAGGCCTGTAAATGATAATTCTCTGCATTTTTGATCAGCTGGTGTTTCACCTGTAATTTGATATACTTTTGTCTGGTATATTCTACAACGTAGCATTATATTTCATGGGCTTGGCAATTTGGCATGCTTTAGTAATTCAACCATACATGTTTGACTGATGCTGATTCTGAAGAAGAATGATGCAAAAAGCCTCACTGAATTGACAATGACATGGTTGATTCTTTCTTTCTGTTACATAAGAGACCCTGGAAGTCTGATTCCATGTTTCTGAGACTGCTGTGGGTATATTGCAGTTTCAAGGTGGAAATACTCAATCATGGCAATAGCTACTTACTGAGCTCATGATGTGTCTTCTAGCATGTAAACAACACCATATGGACATGTTACAAGGTCAAACAAAGACTTTTCCTGGTAGGGGTCCTGAAATGGAAGCAGCATCACACATTCACTGTATTTGGGTCGAGGCAAAAGTCTCAGATGCTATCTCACACTGTCACAACCTAAACCCAGAGAAGTTGCTGATTACTGGCACTGGTTTCTGGCATGTTTCTGTCCATTTCTTACAACATCACAAATACTGATGTTACTGACTGTTTTCTGAAGCAGACCAGAGGATTTTGTTTATTCAATGCATTTTTCATGAAGAAACTAATTTCCATTCATCTCTCTGCAGCATGAAAATCAACTTACAGAGACACAATAAGTAATCCATCACAGGGAACAGCAGGTTTGATTTCATTTTTGTCAAATTTACAATCCTTACTGTTGTATGGTAATACGCTACGGACTATTCAACTCTCCACTTAGAACAACAGCAAATGCTGCAACTTTGACTACAATAAACGCAGATGCTGGGTTCACCATGATGGATTTCTTAACTCATGCAAGTTTCAAATTTAAAGTCGATCTGGGTGGGATTTTAATACTCAAGTGAAATGAATTGAAAACTGGCAGCAGAAAGACATTCACTACTTTAAAATAGTTTTCGTTGAGAACCATTGAGCACCAACAGTCTGACACGGACTTACTGACATAAACAACTCATTCAATCATCTTGAGGAAATCATTTTCTAGGAAAATTGTAGCGTGAACAAAGAAGCAGATCTCGCTGAGGCTAGTTTTACTGGAGGAGCCCAGACTTGCATGGTTGTTAAATACAGGAAAAGTGCACATATTGCCATTTCTTCCGTGAATCACACTCCTGAGAAAATACTTTAAGTCAGCCAAATATATTTTATAGGTCACCCAATGCTGTTGGGTAATGCATTATCCTAACATGTGAGACAGATCTGGAGAACTCCCTCACTGGGAACCTGAGTGTTTTCTCTGTCTTTTTTTTTCTTTTTCTGAATCCATTGTTTTGTCTCCTTGATTCCACCAAACGATGGGGTTTCTGCTGCAGCCCCAGGCTACTTCTGTCTGCACATACTTTCTAATTAGAACCAACAAAGGTGTGCGGTTGAAATCAATTTTATTTAACTTAATCTGGGATTCCACAGTAAAGGTGGATCTGATGCAAACATAAGAAGCTCTTCAGTGAGTCCCATTTTAAGTTCACTTTAAACATTCAGAGAAGACCGCTTCTGTTTTTACCTAATGCCTGTCAAGGGAAATGTGCTATTAAGCACTGAGTTGAATATACACCATTCTGTTTATTGCCTGTTTAGCTCTCGAATAGGCTTTGATCTGCACTGTGTTATCGTCATTTACACACAAACCTTTACTCTACCTCAATAAGGCATTGTGGAATTGATCTGGATTCGATTAAGATGGTCTTCATTGTAGACTTTAGAGATTGCGGCTGTGCAGGGGAGCTCAGAAATGTGACAAGTTATAAAATATACTGTACATGGACAGGGTATAGGCCAAACCTGGATTCTATTATTTTTTTCACCACTTGGGAACTCTAGGGCCCTGTGTGCTAAAAGCTTCATTTCCTGTTTGTCAAAGTAGTTGCAGGTGGATTTTGCTTTGGATCATTGATGTCATCATGGAAGTCAGGCTCTGATCACTTTCACTTATTACACGACATTTGCTCCCAGCCTTTGCTGATACTTAGTGGAATCCATTCTCCTTCTTCCCGTGTCGTTTCCTGTCAAAAGCAGAATATCTCCACCCTATTCTTACAGGTGACAAGTTACCTGAGGTGAGTTTGACCAAAGAGTGGCATTTGACCTTCACCTGTCCACAGCAGTTGTATCCATGCTAATATTGCTGACTTATCAAGGTTTTTTTTTTGCAGACTTCAGATTCTGACTTCTGTGGTGGGGTGGTATGTGAGGTTTTCTTTTTATGTTTCTTTCATGTAGGCCAGGGGTGTCAAACATGCGGCCCGCGGGACAAAACCAGCCCTCCAGAGGGTCCAATCCAGCCTGCTGTATGACTCTGTAAAGTGTAAAAATTCCAGAGAAGACATCAACTGCAATTTTTAAATTAGTAAAACTATAAATTTAAAATAATGTCTCGACCATGAGAAGTTGTTTTGGCCATGAAGTAAAATACTAGATTGTTCATTGTTCTTTTGTCATTTTGCGTGTCATTTTTGTAATATTTTGTCTTGTTTTTGTTGTTTTTTGTCTGACTTTTATCATTTGTGTCACGTTTTTGTTGTTTTGTTTCTTGCTTTTGTCATTTTGTGTTCCTTTTCGTCTCGCTTGTGGTTTTTGTCTCATTTTTTGTCATTTTGGGTTTTGCTTTTTTCGTAGTTTTGTGTCTCATTTTTGTTGTTTTGTCATTTTTTGTTCTGTTTGTCCATTTTTCTGTCCCTCTGTAGCTTTTTTGTCTAATTTTTTGTCCGCTTTTGTTTTGTTTCATGTTTGTCTCATTTTTTTGTCATTTTGTTTCTTGCTTTTCTTGTTTGCGTGTCCCTTTTGTAATATTTGTCTTATTTTTGTCTTTTTTAAAGTAAAATCCTCTATGGTTCAGTTCCAGATGACTAAATGTTGTGTTCCTTTGTAGACACTCTGTGATCTGGAAGTTGTAATGTGGAAATGATAAACTGAGGCTGAATGTTGGTGACACTGAACTTCCTTTTCATAAGAAGTTTCAGGTTGCTCATAATGTTTTGTAAAAAGATAATTCTTTAAATGTGAACATTTTCAGAATGTGCTTTTTTGCACTAAAACAAAGGAAAAATTTAGAGTTGTGGTTATTTATCGGTTATTATGTTATGATTTTATTGGTCCGCTCCACTGGAGATCAGACTGGGTTGAATGTGGAACCTGAACTAGAATGAGTTTGACACCTTTGATGGAGGCCCAGTTTCTGCTTCAGTGCAGACTGGTGTCCCAGCACAGCTTCGTCAACTTAGCCTTAGTCATGTGACCTGAATATGTGCAGTTTTATCTGAAAGCTTTCTTGCTCTTCCAAATCTCCATTTCCACAGTTCACATTAATTGCTATTTCTGCTTTAGTCATACAGTAGAATCTGCATACTGCAGGAGCTTTGATATCTTTTTGATAGACTTGCTGCTGCTTAAAGGCACTGGGGATATTCACTTTCAGATCTCCAGTCATTCGCTTGAAGAAGCCCGTGGTTAAATGCTGCCGTTTTATTTTTACTTTTATTTAGATTTAAAGAATTTACTAGCACTGGAACTCCAACCTTCCTTATAATCAACTAAACCAGACTAACTAAAAGTTCACCATGCTCTGTGATTTAAAGTCCCTCTGTGGTTTTTGATATAAGTCATAAAAACAAAGACGTTTTGTTTATTTTTTATTTTTATTTATTAATTTTTTTTTTACCATGAAAATAATTCCTTTCCACCTTGAAATGGTTTAGAGGTATCTTTATACTGGTTCTATGTAGTCTCTGAATCCAGTGTTTTTCAAACAGTCACGGAGTTGCGAAATGAAAATGCTCAGCTGCGGGCATTTATTTTTTAAAAATGTATTAATATTTTTTGCTGATGATGCATCGTCAGCATCTGGACTTGGTAAAAAGCATTCCTTACCAGAGGGAGCCTTTAAAATGAACCTTCAACTTTTGCAAAAGCCACAGTTATTGAATGATCCTGAACCACTTGGTAACATGAGAGAATTATTGAGGCGATTTAGTGGAATAATTCTCATCACTACAAGCTGCCTTTCACATTGTAATGTCTTTTCCTGTGATCATTCTTAAAGGATAAAATAACCAAAACAAATTCTGAGTTAACAGCAGCAACACGTCGATTCATTCACTTTCACAGTTTCCTTCTCCAGTTAATGCAACCTGTGTAGAATAAACCCCATTAACAGGAAAGAAGTGATTACCTGCTGAATGAGAAAAACACCTGTGGATCACCATGTGTGATGCATTTTCACACTTCAGATGTAGAAAATGATATTGTCAGGAAGGGCTGGTTTACACTGAGGGGATTTTATTTTATATATATAGATATATATTTATCAAGTGTGAAAAAGCCTGATGAGTTCCTCCATAAGTACTGAGCAGTTCTCCTGTCTGGTGGTTTCAGATGCTTAAATGGAGCTTAGTCACAGTTTTATGTTGTCTATATTTGTCTTTAATTCATTTTTAAAAGCACTGCAGGAGAAGTGTGTGTCATGTTTGTGTGTATGCCTGTCTTTATCAAGACTAAATCCAGCTAAGAACAATATTGAAGTTTTTGCTCAGTAATCCGTCTGACTGCTGCTGTGTGCCAAACGCTGCGATGATGAGGCCAATCAGCTGCAGCCAGGCTGAGGAAGCAGAGAACAGAAAGAGGTTCAGAAAGAAGCAAACCCACAAACACCATCGCCGCCTTTTATCTGCTGCATTTGGCAAACGCACAGAGAATGATTTTCCCCCAAGGTAGATATTTATGAGATAAATGGGAAGTATGAGTTCCATTACCAAACAGGTCTGTGCTGTTAAAGCAGTCTTTTCCTTCAAGTTTGTTATCCATTACTGATCTGGAATCAAGGGTCCACCTGTTAAATGAGCCAAGGATTTAAAAAAGACCACTTTTCATTTGCTTTTGCGATTCCTGAATGGAAAGGATTCATAACTGCACAGAAATGTTTCAAACAGCAATTAAGATCTAAGTACAGAACCTTCAGTACCTTCAGTTTATGCAGTCATTGTACGATAATAATCTTTATTCATGTTGTGTCTTTGTGAAGGCATTGCAACAACAAAAACTTCAGATCAAAGTCCAAAAATCCTAACCATAAAATAGATTTTAAAAAAAATAAAAATAAAATAAAGGTACCTCGGAAAACAAATCAAGCAAATTAAAAAAGGAAAGAAGGTACTTAAATAAAGAATGAACCGAGTAAATAGATAATATAGAGCAAACAGTGAATTTATGAGGGAAAGTAGATGTAAATAAAGGCAGTAGATGAGTTTTAAAAGGGTACAATATACTCATTTAGCTGAGCTTATGTCCTCAGGTGAGTCGTATTTAAGCCCTTTGGTTTAGTAACATTAGAAAGACCACAAAAACCGCTGCCACATGTGGAGCTGACACGTCAGAAATGCAAGCTAGGAGCATCTGAACTTAGATGGAACATTATCAGATGGAAGCTCTTTGGACCAGTGCTGGTGCCTGTAACTTGTAGTCACCAGGTATCAGGATCTACCTGAATCTGCTGACACCTGTTATACCAAACCTAGTAAAGCTGCTGCAGTCAAAGCCTTAAACGAACTGAAGTGAGAAAATGTGCATTTTATAAACCAAGAATTCAACATTTAATTTACAATAGGAAGGCTGTGTTTTTTTTTCTTTTCCCAACAGTTGCACTCTCACTTTAACAGGCGTGCTTAATATGTTGTATGCTGTGACATATCTGACACTCTCTTTGATTTGGTGTTTGCATGGGTGACAAACTCAGTCCCCTCTGAAGTAACAACTTCAAATTAAAGTCTGAGGGTGCAGCAATGCAAACACTGCAATAATATTGAGTTGTCATTTGGCACACATTTGTCAAACAGATGAAGGCGGTAACAAAGCCTTTCTCCGTGTGCCAGAGCTCAGGGGTTTAATGTAATCCAGGAGATGGGATCAAGATGCGTATGACAGCTTCAGCTCAGCGTATAAGGAACTACATCCATATTGAATCACTCCATGTGTTGCCATTTACATCAGCTCCCGTGGCGTACGTGGAAGGTAAAGGTGTGGAAGGACCTGTAGCTTTTTGAACTTTAAAGGAGCAGACCAGGGATGGAAATTAAGAGGTTGACATGAGTCCAGCTGTATTAATATCATAATAGGATAAATGCATCATACACGATCAGGCTGATTTAAAGAGTCACGGTGTACCTCACATATCGTAAATCTATGAGTAGAGGTACATCCATTGAACTGTTCTTTATTGTCATCCTGTTATGAATTGCAGTTCCAGTGGTTACTTTCTTTCATTCCCTGATAGAGAGATAGTGGGGAGCAGAAGGTCTGCAGTGGAGATGGGGTGGCCAAATGTGTATTACTGGAAATGAGAAGTTTCTTCAGTGCCCTACATGTGGTCTTAACCATCATCTCCACCAGGATCACGGAATTGGAGAGGATATAAAGAGCTAATCATAGTTCTTGCAGTCACCATGAGGTATCTCCAACCCTCCACTATGACACATAGAGACATTCTCTGATACAGTGAGAACACTTCATATAGCTAGCTAGCTTAAAATCCCTGTTAGAATATTTTTTAAAAACACAATGACTTCTAATTGACCTCCAGGAATGATCATGTGGGTGATGGTTGTTGCCATCAGCAGATATTGTAGTTTGCAGCATTTATTCAGAACATCAATCAGAAGTGCTTTCTGAAGAGACACAACAATGAGGTCAGAAACATTCAGCGTCTGTGTCCATAAAGGTTGAAAAGCATACCAAATTAATATTTGGCCACCATCCATCCCTGTAGTCTTCCTGTGCACCAATGCAATGCTCGTTACTCTCTCTAGAGCTAATGAGAACATCTCAAGCTTCAACTGCGCTGGGCTCTGAATCCCCTCAACTCTTTCAAACAGCCAACCCTCACACTTGAATTTCATTGTGGTGAAGATGAAGTCACAGGGAGTCAAATAGGTGATGAATGTGTTGATGAATGTGTTGTTGTGACTAAAAACAACCCAGGCGTAATCACTGCAGTGTGACATATTGAAGAACCCAACGTTTTCCCTCAGACATTTACAGTAGAGGAAGTTGGAGGTAGACTCTCCAGAAGATTCCCACAACTACAGTGAATGCTGATAAAAGAATCAGCTTGCTGTTGGTGTCTAGTTTCAGAAAGTCCAGCTCTTTCACTGTGAAAGCTGCAACCCATCAGTTATGATTCTTGACATTGGATCGTCTCGCCTGCTGAGAGAATCAGAAACTTTCTCCGCTGCTCAGTTTAGAAGCCAAACGAGAAATCACAAATGTGTTTCTGCCAGTGGTCACAAATACTTGTGTAACACAGATCCTAATGTTGATAGATAGATTGATAACGATGCAGTCTCCTGATTAATGGTAGTTCCTGTTTGCACATGTTGAAAGTTCAGAGCCTGTAACTCACTTTGTGCACGTTGCACCACGAACAGTCCCAGAAAGTTCTGATTACTCCACCTATAGACATGTTGCCATGCTTTGTTAAAAGCTTTAAAATCAGTTCCAAACTAATGTCAGAAAAATGGGTCCAAACATAACATAGTGAGAAAGCTCTTTAACATTAAGGTGGTTACTATTACAGACACTTGGTGAAGGTTCTACAGCAAACAGAGGTCTCTTCTGTTACTTAATTTTGCTGACCCACGACTCCTGCAGGTCTGTTAAATGTATAATATGCCATCTTCAGTCATTTGCTGAAATGACTGTTGCTTTTTTCTTTTTCTTTTGTTTGTTCTAGTTGTCATCTGCACATGCTGCAGAGTTTGGGAGAAGTTGTACTTCATGAAACATAATGTGGATTTGTTGCAGAACTCTGTGTTTGTGTTCCACTAACATTCATGGTTGAGATCTATTGTCGGCACCAACTCTGTTCAGAAATGTTAATATCTACCTACTAAAAATAGAAAATCCCAGAATTAAGATGATTGCTTTTTCATGAACATAATAATGTAGTTCTGTTCCCAACATGGCTGTGCTCATTTTCACCCCGTATAGCAGTATTTTTCGCAGTAAATCCATGCTTCTCTGCCTCGGTAATGGCCCTGCTGAATACCTGAATAAGGTATTTTTACTGGGACTAAAAGACCCACAGCTTTGCCAAGGTCACACACAACGCCATTGATTGGACTCCATTTTGTGTTCATTTGTCATTTAGTCAAGGCTATGAGAAACAGTCAGATGTCCTGCATTCAACAGGCATAAAGGATTCTCAGTGAGTCATGTTCCATTGGAGTTCTATAGACGGAACAGAAGTCTTGCTGTAAACCACTACTGCAGGTTAGGATTTAAAAATGAGAGTTCTCCCACTGATATAACCACTGCAACACTAGATGGATTTAAACAATCAGGAACAGGAACTACTCTTTAGCAGCTGCCATTTTTACATTCCTTCATTCAGTGGGACAGAAAACAGTGACTGCAGTTAGCATGTTTACAGTGTAGATGGTATTAAATAAGGTCACACTTCCACTGTAGTCATCTTTCCTGCAAGGAATTTTTAGGAATATACATTTTTATTTATCAACCAACATTTTTTTCATACACTAAAAGTTTATCATTAAGTTATTAAAAGACAGACATATTTTTTGTAGTTTAAGTTACTACTCTGCCTCCTTGGTGCAGTAATAACTTAAAGTACAAAAATGTTTGTTTCATTTCTATTTATCTGCATTTTTCATCTGTCTGCTACATTCACAGATTACTGCAAACTCAAAGTGACATTATAGCGATTATATTCAACATTTTAAGACTTTTGGTAAACTCAAGCACTGTCTAGAAAAGTGATCTATTATGGGATGGCTACACCATTAGCCAGTACCAGGACTGTGGTAGCTAACGTTAGCTGTGCGAACAGCAACATGTTTTACATTGAGGTGATCAGAAAACAACCAGGCTTTTATCCAAGCTGCCATCGGGAGGATTTTTAAAAGAAACTTTCCTCCCAACAAGATCAATGCATCTCGTCTTCCATCACTGTTCACCAAACTTTCTGACATCACTCAGTGCGCTCTGGATCTTTTTCATGGCTGCAAACGGACTTTAGGTTCATTACTGCCACCTACTGGGCGGGAGTGTTCATCAGTGTTACCGGTGTGCAAGAAATTAGGGAACTGAGAAAGGTGCGATTAAATACTGTATTTTTTTAACGCGTTATTTTTTTTGTAATTAATTAATCAAAGTTAATGCAATAAAGTCCCAGGACTAATGAATAGATATGATACAGGTCTTAAAATACAAAACTTTTTAATACAAAACTTAAGAACATAACTGGGTCAATATATAATTGCGGGACTTTTTGTATCATAACTGACATTTTTGCTGTTTTCAGGCCTAAAATCAACATGGCCACCTATAACCAAACACCACATGGCATTTTTTGCAAGAAAGATTCCTCTAAATATTATATATACGACGGAGTAAAACTGAAATTGAAAGTCATTTACCAAGATATTGTAGTAAACCTGTTGACTACTTTATATAAAAATAACTCAGCAAGCCTTGGAGTCTTGCCAGTCTTTTCTTCAGGAGGAAATGACATCATGTGGAGAAGGTCATGTGATCTGGAATGAACACACTTCCTTACAGGTGTTGTGATCTTACTACAAATCCAAGACTGAGGACTTATCAGGACTTATCTGTCAGAGATGATGCAAAGAACAACTGATTACATTGTGGGGGTGTTTCTGAGTCCCATCAATTCCTGCTGCCCGCTACATATTTAGGTCACGTGATTTGGTGTCCGTACATAATGTACACATGCATAACACATGCCTGTGATCAGCGCAAGGTCATTGTGTTTGTGGTACATCTATACTGAATGGACACATTGTATGTTGCCATGATTTCTGATCATCAATAACTAATAAACAAATCCTGTGTTTCTGACATATGGGGGAATGGCAGCCTTGGAGGAGGACTGCACTTTCTGAGTGCTTGTCTAGTTGCAAAAGTGTTACAATGACATAATAGGTGACATTTGGTGCAGTTTAGGCACAATCACAACTTTGTGTTGGGTTATAATTGCCACTCTTTGGAAGCTATGGAACAGCAAACACTTGAGGGAACGGTTGTGGTCGTGCCTTTGAATGTTTAGATGTGAGATGTTGACTGTCTCCTGGAAGTGAACAGTTTTTCGTGTTTAAGCAGATAAAGGGCTTTGTCACTTGCAATGTAGAAAATATGTTGTTGTTGGCCATTTGCTTGAAATGACTGTCACATTCTATTGTACACTTCTGAAATAGTTGCTATTGAATGTAATACGGGCATTTGGCAGAATCCTTGAATACTGAGGGGTTTGTAACTCCCCCTTTTAAGTGCATACACTCCTGCCAAGGTAATTGTCCCGCTGAACACCTGAATATGGCATTTTTACCAGGACTGAAAGAGCCACAGCGCCATTTCCAAGGTCACACATTGCTGCCAATGTTTGGACTTTTGTTCATTTGTCACTTCGCCAAGTCAAAGACAAACAGAGCCATTAACGTCTTCTAGCATTCAACAGGCACTGAAGAATGTCAGCGACTCGTGTTTCCATTCAAATGCTGCAGGTGTAGCGGTGGCTCTTTTTAGAGGCGACTTCATCCTGTTGTCAGTCCTTTCTCTTGTTTTGGTATTTACTCTTAGGAAGAACTAACTGTAGTGGGGAGACTGTGGTGATGAAGGGGATTAGCTGTATTTACGCTCCCAGATGTTTGTCTAGAAGTGAGTAATCACCAACGAGCGTGTACTCCAAGATGCCAGTCCTGAGGGGAGGTAAGCCCAAGACGGGGGAGGATCTCAGCATTCGGAAAAGAAAAACAAAAAAGCAGGGTCTTTGATGGGATTACAGTCAAAAGACAAACACCGGGAGGAAAAAGTGGAGCAGCTTTATCTTTGCAGATTCTCTGACCACAGAGCTTGCTTTGTACACCTGGTAATTTGTTGATATAAAAACCACATCTTTGGCTGGTAATTATAGCCCTTCCATCACTTTCTTACAGACTGCTTCCCTACTCTGTTAGTTTAAAAGCTCTTGTGGGGATTGTAGTCAGAATGCATTTAAATTCTATTAACCCAAATCAGGGCATGAACAAAATTGTTTTCATGCAAGGGAAAAAGGAGCTAAATAAATAATTACACACCTAAATGCCAAATCCTATCAGCATTGCTGAGTTAAGCTCAGCTCACTGATCCAAACCCGCTTCAACACCAGTCAGTTAGCTCCTCAGAACCCTAAAACAGAGAGGGAGGAAGAAAAAGCGTCAGGGAGGATACAGAGTTCACGCTGTGCTGTGGATGGTCTATTCTGCTGGGCCTCCAGCTGTCTCTGGTGGCTGATCTGAGCCCCCCAGCTGGGGTGACCACCAGGCTGCTGTTATCAAAGCCCTGTGATGTTCCGCGCAGTCGGGACTATAGAGAGCCTACGTGTTCTTTTGTGAATATGTCCCTTCAGCCGTCATTTAAATGAGATGCGTGTGTGGCATGCTAATTATTTCCATTCATCTGGCCAGAGTGACAGATAATGCTTTAAAAGCTGCTCCACTGACACAAAATCATGTATTGAATGCATTTAGCAAGTCCAGGGAAAGACTGATGTAACGGTACCACAGCATATTAAGTGCAGACCGCTGCTTCCACTAGTGGTTTGAACTGTAGAGAAATGAGATGTGGAAATGGATCCTGGAGAGGAGCTGCAGTGAAAAACAGCAGCAGGAGGAGCAGTAATGTACAAGCTGTCAGCTGGTCAGTAAAGGTTACAACCACATGGCAATCCAAGACCCAATGAAAATATTACACACTTCTGCTCACAGTGAGCTCACCTGATTAAAAGAATGGCAAAAAACATGTTTCTGAGTGGTAAATGTGGGAAAAACTTTAGTATTTTAATCAGTTCTCTTGCAAGAAGTAAGATGCATCAAATTTATAAAGCAATAGTCTTTCATTTTATTGTTTCAGATACATATTCTGTCAACTTTTAGGTTATTATAAGCATTGCATCAGGCTTGGTATGGTAGATAACCGATGTAAAAGCTTGTCAGATCTGGATCAGGCTCTAAAATAGACATCCTAATTAAAAATAAATTACGAAGGGAAAGGCAGGGACTGTGTAAAAGTGTGAACCTGTTTTTATGATCACATTTCACCAAGCTGATTGTAAGTACAAGAACTGATCAAAGTCTCAACAGTTAATGGATGTCCTGGATTGCCCTTAAAGGGTAACTTGCTGCTTGGATTTTGGACTTAATTTATATTAAATATTTCTTGGAAATTATTTTCTCCCCTGTCTGTTTGTATTCTTTGTGACACCCAACAGGCAAATAATTAGAAAGCTGTGGTCGTCATAAATATATACAGTAAATATACATGATGAACCTCCTAACCTCGGCTGCTCCTTCTCCACAATGTACCAGTAAATTACCACCAAACCTTCCAGCCTGATAGTAATATAGGTCTCCAGCCTCTAAATACAGGCCAGTAGAATACTTTCTGAATTAATGTATTTACTAGCAGTAGGTAATATAGCATAGAAGCAGGTTTATGCACAACAACAACAACGTGTTAGGTGTTGGGAAAGACTAGAGTTTGTGTTAAATTAAATGACCTTTGATGTTATGACAGTAAACGAAAGCTGGTGAAACCATCATTATGAAAGGAAACACTATCAGTTTGAAACAGCAAATGAGCAGCTGTCTTCTGTGTAAAATCCAATGTTTTGTTCACCCACCCATCCACCCCGACCTCCCTCTACCATCAGTTTACTGCTTCTATAGCTGTGCCACCTCACTTCATGCTTTATTCTCATCCTAATTACTGCATATATAAGCTGTTAGGTGCCCTCACCATATTTGCAGTGCAGATTTCAGGCTTGTGAAAGTGAAGTAAATAAAAGCTGAAGCTCTGCATTACGGAAGGAGGACAGAAAATACTGAAAGACACGTCATGGACACACTAAGTAGTCAGCACCGTAGCTGAGCATTTCCACTGCAGTGTACCAGTGACGGTCTTAAAAACATGAATTTAAAATTACAAGGTTTTATAAATAACAAACCGTAGCAGCTAATAATGTCCCCTGCAGTGTGGGGATTTCTGTGATGTTCGGCTTCTTCAGAATGAGGTTCTGGTCTGAACATGTATTACTGAATTACTCCATTTCTACAACTTGTCATTGTGTTTCAGAGAGTAGCATAGTGTTCAAGCAGAGTCATAAGTGAGCTGGTGTGCTCGGCTGCAGCGAGTAAGGCAGGGATGTGTGGAGGGAGGCGAGGATGCAGCGGTGTAGACTTACATCTAATCCATTATAAGGCAGGGAGAGGTTGTTTTTATGGTATAAAAAATGTAACTTTGATACACAGAGATTAGTTTGTAAGGCTTTAATCAATGGCAAATAGAGGAGAGGAGCAAAATACAACCAACAACAGGAAATTAAAAAGCTCAAAATCAGTTCAATCCGGCACTCAGCACACGGTTCATGAATTTAAACTACCGATTGGTCATTTTCATGTCAGTTCGTGTCTCAGCAGGTCACTGTGTGGTCAGTGTGTTACCACAGTGTGTGTTTGATAGCTGTCACTGCAGACGCAAACATCTGGCTTAATTGTTACTGATATTTAAAATGGATTTCTTGTTTAGCCGTATTTTAACTTCAATGTCAAAGTTAGATCACTGTTTGCCAAAGGGTATCTTTTACTAAGACAGGAGCTGAGCACACAGCTGTATCCTCATCATCCATAGCCCCACTGTGATTGCTGCTGCTCTATTATATTTGCATGGAGCACAAGTAACCTGACTATTCAAACAGGATCCTTGCACAGCATGTTAGTGATATGACTGCTATCACCTGAGGCCCCAGAAGAGTGTCCCCCTACAGAGTCTGCCGGTAGTCTTCTCTCAGTTTGTGTTGGAGCAGAGAGAGAGCAGTGGGAGTATTTTGTTTGACAATGAAATGTGTGCATGGTGCAGCAGAGACAGACTTTTAGAGCTATACTGGGCATTTGAAATTAATTACAGCATATTTCATCGTCCTCACTGGCAACCCTCCAGATGGTGCCAGTGTCTAAAAAGCAGCCCTGACACTATATATTATGCTTTATTATTGACGCGCCATTTTAATGCAGCCGTCGCATTAGATGGAGCTGATGTTTAATTCACATTGTATTAAGTATTTGGCTCTAAACCGATGCAGTGTATTTGATCATACATTTTAAGCTGCAAAATCTTAGCTTTGCATACAGTAAAAAGCAAATCTGACCAAGTAAAAGTATAAAGCAGGAGAACAAAATTCTCAGGTGAAGCACACTTTACTATTTTATCCCACAGAAAATGCACTGATGTGTTTGTAGAAGAGATTTTTAACACATTTGATAACCGAGTTGTTACCCACTGAAGGTTCTCCAGACATTTAGGGTTGACTTCCAGTAACTGAAAATCTCCATAAACAGCATATATTTTACTGTGGCCACAAACAGGCACTTCCCACACATTTATGCGCAGTGGGAGAGCCTCTCGGACAGGACAGACACAACACTGTAGTAGTTCCTTTGATGACATGATTTTCTTTTTAAAGTGGCAGTGGGCTGTAAATGCCCTTCATTGGCTGCCAGATGCAAACACAGACACAACCACACACACACACACACACACACACACAGATAGCTGCTGCTGGAGGCTGCATGTGGCTGGCTGGGCTCTGATGACCACATTTAGTTCAGTGCAGTCCCCTGGCATACACCCACAGCCCTCAATGACAAAAGTCTACCTACATACTACTCTCTGGCACATTTAGGATATGAAAGGATAAAGCATTTAGAGGTATAAGGTAAGGGTTACCTTTCTCAGATTGTTTAAGTAGAACTTGATACCAGGCCATTTATTCATGTGAAGCTTGCTTAAAACCCCTCAGTGGGCTTCTTCATGCCTCCCATTAGCCCATAGAGCATGTGCACCAGAGTCCTTTTTCAACCAAGCCAGATAAGAGCTGCCGGCCAAGCTGGCAGACTTCCTTTTGGCTGCCAACACACATGAATGAGATAAAACAGAATAAAAATGTGCATCATAGGATGAACCCCAGAGTTGCAATACCCAGTGCAGCCATTATGCCAAAACTGCTTCCCAGCCAAGTTCAGTTCCTGGAGGCTTTAAAACCGCATTGGATGATTTCATTTGGCCACCTGAAGGCAGCACAGGAAGTGGAAAAACAACACATGTATAGCAAAAGTGTCAGTACCAGTTGCTTCTTTCCACAGCAGACATAGGTTGTCATCAGCATTCATTTGGAGTAAAGTTTATGTATTTAATAAATGTATGCTACCATTCAAAAGTTTGGGGTTACTTAGAAATGTCCTTATTTTTGAAAGAAGAGCAGTTTTTTTCCAATGAAGATAACATTAAATGAATGATAAATCCAGTGTAGACATTGTCAATGTGGTAAATGACTATTCTAGCTGGAAACGGCTGATTTTTAATGGAATATCTCCATAGGGGTACAGAGGAACATTTCCAGCAACCATCACTCCTGTGTTCTAATGCTACATTGTGTTTGCTAATGGTGTTGAAAGGCTCATTGATGATTAGAAAACCCTTGTGCAGTTATGTTAGCACATGGAGAAAAGTGTGAGTTTTCATGGAAAACATGGAATTGTCTGGATGACCCCAAACCTCTGAACGGTAGTGTATGTCCAATATTCTCTCTCTTTTGTAGGTTTGTGCTGGTGTCCACCAGCTCATGGGGAAAAAAGCAGTTTTTCATCTGATAAATGCTCCTTTATCTTCACCAGCTAGTCATTAATGTTATTCGATGTCGTCTGGGGCTAAGGATATAGTGTATAATGGATTTATTGGCATTAAACTGCAGGATCACTTAGAATTAGCTTGTTGTTCTGTAAAATAGACAAGGACACGTAGTGTATTGACCCATAGTAATGAAAAACATCAGATTATTCTACAGACTCTGCTATTGCTGTTCATGCAGATGAAAATTACTGTTGCACTGAACAGAGAGGCTGAGCTGCCTTTGCTGTTGCTCACATCAGCATTAGCTTGAGAGTCGTCGGGCTGTCCTCTGAAGCAGCAGATCTGCAGAAACAAAGCAAGCTAAAGCACTTATAGTATCATCAGTCACAGTGCATTAAAGGAAGAAATCCATGACAAAGCCTCAAGTCCTCAATCTCCCCTTTCACACCGTGAACCTTTTTCTGGAAAGGTGAGAAGGCCTCAGTCTGCTAGTTGAGACTGGCACTATGTTGAGACACCAGCAGTATTTCCTCCATCTGTAGGCTGAAACAGTAGAATGATGAGCAGTATTCTCTCACACCTCCCTAACGGGGTGTCCTGGAGACATTAGTCCAAAGTTAATTTGAAAGACTCTGTACAAACCAGTGGCCAGGTGCATAAAACCACAGGACGGTCATTACGCTGAGGCTCATTTCCTCCTCTCAACAGCTGGTCAACTGGTACTATGGCTTCCCCGACACTAGAGGAGGTTCGGCACACGCTGGGCTCAATCAAATAAGCTACAACAAGCACTGGATCTGTGCAAAGGAGAACATCCCTTTGGTTTGAATAGCAAACCCAATTCCAAACTGGAAATTGACAGAGAGTAATCCCACCAATTCCACAGGAAGATTAATGCAACAATTCTGTGGAATACTAAGCGTGCGCTGTTATTTACTGAACCGCAAGAGGCCGGAATTACCGCACAACTACGAGAGGGAAATCAGGTTACTTTCAGCATGAGGACTATATTCAATCACTGACCTTTAGAGCTCAAAGAGGAGGGGGATATACTATCCCCTCATTCAAATGAGCCTGTAATGGAGAGCCATGCATAAATGATGGATGAGAATCTCGCTGCCACAGAGAACTGTACTGTTGTTCATGCGATGTCTGATTCCGTTATCACAAGAGGCAGTGCATCATCCTTTCACTGTTACTTCTGTGTGGAGAAAAAGAAAAGAGGAGCATGAAAGGATTACAAGAATCGAAAAATATTATACAATTCAAACATATCATGGTAAAGTATCTATTAATGGAGTGGTTTTTGGTAAAGAAGTTGTTAAAATGAAGCTACTGAACTTTGATTCAATCACTTCAACTAAAGGAATACACTTAAACTGAAGCTTTTTAAAGATGCACAAATCTATATTTTTATTAAAATATCATTGAGTGAAGCTTTAAAGTTAACAATGTGTAATCTGAAAATAATCTTTAGTAAGAATTAACACAAAAAACAACACCACTTCCACTTCCCTCAGTCCTACAGAGCATGTTAGCATCTTTCAGTCATTGTTTTGCTCTAATATGCTACAGCTTCACAGGTTTGGCAGGCATCTGTTTTCATCCAAAATGTTCTAATAAACCCATTGTATTCTACCAGCACAGCACCATGAGTGCTTAAGAACCAGATTAACCAAGGTGAGTTCAAAAGAAGGTACATATCAGCAGGGGCCTGCAGTCAGGTGGGGCTCATCATAAAAAGTAAAAAAATCAATAATGGTGACATAAAATACGATGTCCATTGGTCTGTGCTTTAAATTGGTTTTCTGTATGATTCCAATATAGTCAAATTTGCTGAATTTGTGCATTTCCAGCGACGAGCCGAGCCTCAGACTGCACCATCCCTCACACTGGGTCAATGCATGCAGTTGGTGTGTTTCTGTTGCTGTGTCTCTCAATGTCGTCAATATAATGTTTGCAGATTTGTTTATTTGTTACAGATACCGGGGCTCAGAGACTCAAGCCACGTGCCCACTAGATGCGATTTTCCCGCACGTTAACGCTCCGGCTGGCAAGTTGGATAAACAAAGCGGCTCGGCTGCAAACTTTCCCCTTTATTTCGAAAACACTTCAGCCGATCACAGCTAGAAACACATCGAAACCAGACCAGCATGCAACATGTGGTGCATTTCGAGCTGCAATCCGTTGCGTTTACCCAGACCTAATTTGCATAAAATAGACTTGACTTCTACTTTATGCAAATTCGATGCGGCGTGCAGAGATCCCACGCATCGTGAAACTGTCTTCAAACATCTAAACTAGCCATTGCGGACCTAAAACGAGGACAGATTCAGCTGCTGCACAGCTTATGTCTCTCCTCAAATGCTTTCAGAAATACTTTTTGCTGCAGTGTTTTCGAAATACAAGGGAAAGATTGTGGCTGAGCCGCTGTGTTTATGCGAGTCATCTGCCGGATTGTCAAGCTGAAAGCGCTGTCACGTGACCACGTAGTGCCCCGCTGTTGCTCGAGCGCTGTCATGTGACAATGTTGCAGCCCCCTAGTGAATGCCCGCCATCCGTGCGATTTTCAGATGCGACACATTGACGTCCGGGAAAATAGCATCTAGTGGATATGCACTTTCAGGCGCAGGACAACAGAGATCCTACAGGCAGGTGTAGGAGTTTCAGTACGATTTATTTACAGAATCACACCAAAAACTACAACAGGAAATGACCTCACAAAATGTTATGCAAACGGAAGTGAATGACTAGGGTTCAGGTTCAACGGAGCCTCCTAGTGGAGCAGCAGGAAACATTAACCAGACTTGATTCACTAACAAAAGAATTTAACAAGTTGCCCCCAGAATGAGGTAACACCGTGACAGGTAAACACAAGAATAACCTGGGTAAACTAAGGCAGGAAGCCGAAGAATTTGGTGCTAGTAAAAAGTTAACCAGTAACTCTGAAACAGGAAACAAACACTAGCCAGGACTGGCTAAGGCTAGTAGCAGAACTATGTACTGAACAACAACTCAGAGTAACAGAGCTGAAAAGCACAAACACTAGCTGACTGGGTCTTTAAGGCAAGCTGGGAACGTAGCTGTACACAGACTTGGACAGAACCGTAGAAGCTGGGTGGGGGAGGCACCGGCATGTGGCTTGGATGGGATCGGAATCCGGACAGGTGCTGAGGGAGCTGGTTGGACTGTGGATGTCTCGGCAGGGTGAAGGTGGAGGGTTGACGGAAGATGGAGGGGTTCAGGCAGACTGTGGTGTGGAACAAGACACTGGGTGGACAGTCAAGCAGGCCGGAAATCCAGACTGACAACAAAGGAGAAAACAATGAGTTGCAGGAGTAACAAGGCGACTGGAGAGAACTAAGGTGGCAATGACTAGGTAGTTCAATGATCCGGCAACGTCTGTCTTTTGTAGTAGGTGAGTGTAGATTGAATCCCGGTGATTATCATTGGCAGCACCTGACCTCACACCACACGCCGAGCACCCGCCCACCTAAGGAGAGAGAGAGGGAAGGGGAGGAAAAAGAAGTTTTCCATTCGGTGGCAGCAGAGCTGGTGGGTGTAGCATTACCAAATGCCCTGCGTTTCCACAGTCTGGCTAATACAGTTAATGACTGTGCTGATCGGATATAAAACCACAGTGAAAAGGCACATGGGGAGGCAGACAGTACCGTGCTGCACTGAAGGGGGCAGATGTGAGCAGCTGCTTGTTGCTGCTGTTCTTCTACACAGAGCCTGAAGGCACCCATAAGTTAGCAATATCAAAAGTTCAAGTGTACTGCAGTGGTCTGTTTATTTTTACTTTATGTTTCGACTGACTGTCAAAATTGAATAAAACATTTCTCAAAACTGGACTTTCAGTCAAAACAGGAAGTGATAAATAATGGAAGACCAACGCTGGAGCTGAAAGGTTTGCTTCAAACTAAGGGACAAAAGATAACTCGCTGTTTTCAAACGGAGTGGTACACCCAGAAAGACTGGCTGTGTGGCTGTCCTACGAGAAACTGCCTTTACTGCTTCACTGCCTTTTGTTCTCAACTTGTGACAAAGTCTGGACCAACACGGGATATTGTGACATGAAAAATTTAACAAGAAGTCTCAGCAAACAGAAAGATTGACAACTCACATTCAAAGCCAGATTTCTTCAAAAACCTTTGGAACCACAAGGATCGATTTGGCCTTGAACGAACAACAGAGGCTAAATACTAGCATCCACAATGCTAAGGTAATGGAAAACTGAGAGATTAAAAAAAAAAAAAAAAAAAAAAACATGAATAAATTTTTCATGGAAATGATGAGCGTAGGAGCTCTTCTAACCATGGCAACTATGTAGAGCTATTATATGCTTTTGCTGGGAAATATGAAAGGTTAACTAGACACACAGTGGAGACATCCTTTGTGTTTTCTGACATGAATGTTGCAAACAAAGACCAGATCTCTGTCATTTTGTGCTATGTGACTAAAAGGGACGTGGACTATGATGTGAAGGAGGCGTCTTTGCGATTGGATGATATGAGTGATGACAGACGAATCCCTGCTGAAGCTAAGTATGTCTCGGGAGTGTTGGAGAAATACAGCTGTGTTGATAAGCTGTGTGATAGCATCAGAGCTTAATGGGGTGGAGGCCAAAATTAAAGAAGAGGTGCTCGAGGCCATGTTTAACTACTGTTATGTACAAAAATTTAACCTTATGTTTCATTCAACAAAATGCATGCCTGAATGTAGAACTTTTTAAAAAAAAAAACAGTTGAGGGTTTAAGGTCATTTGTTTACTCCACAATGTGCATCCATCAATCTGATCTGAGTCCTGTCCTGACAGTTGGGATGACAACACCGTAATGATGGTGGCTGGATATGATCGGTGGCTGTCAAAAGCATCAGCGTACTTCTTAATTATGGCATATGAGGGAATTCTCAGTGAAACTGATGCACTTTTTAGAGTGCTGCAAAACAAAGTCGTGGACATTGGATAATGTTATGTGCAAATCCGCCACACATTTGAGGTTGTTGGACACATGAAGGAGGAGTTTGATGCATTCTATGAGTGATTTGAGCAGAAATACACCACACATGGTCTGAAACTAATGTTTTATAGCATAAATGAAAGTTAGGTTTGATCATTTTGGTGAGGTAGCTTGATACCAAACTGCAGAGTCACAAGGTTCTTTGATTTGTCAGACTAAAGGTTGCTCCCATCAGACTGTACAGCTCACAAACAGCAAGGAATGAATGTAAATCTCCTGGACAACTTCTCAGCTTTGTGGTTCAGAATGATCTGATGCCGACTGTTCCTGAGGCGACAGAGTTACTTCAGCTGGTGCTCACTGTACCAGCTACAGCAGCGTCCGTGGAAAGGTCATTCTCTTTGTTGAAAAGACTGAAAACATTCAGTCAGAATAGGACAGATCCAGGATGACTTTCCTTCTTGGCGATAATCTCAATTGATGCGGAGAAACTTTTAAAGCTAAAGGAAAATAGGGAAGACTTTTACAACAAAGTGACAGAGATTTTTTTTTTATGGGGAAGGATAGGGAGTCTGGAGTCTATCCCAGCTGACTGAGGATGAAGGCAGGGGACACCTGGACAGGTAACAGTCTATCACAGGGCTACACATAGAGACAAACAATCACACTCACATTCACACCTACGGACAATTTAGAATCACCAGTTAACCTCAGCATGTTTCTGGACTCTGGGAGGAAGCTGGAGAACCTGGAGAAAACCCACACATGTACAGAAGAACATGGAGACTCCATGCAGGAAGATCCCAGGAAGGCTGGAACGTGTAACCCGTTACCTATGACATCTGTTTTGTTTTGTTTCTTTATTTTGTTGCACCTACCTGACCCTAGAGGCCAGGTCATAACTAATGAGTAAATTGAATTGTGGAAGCTAATGCACTTTCTCTCCCTGCTATGAATGGAACGTTCTTTCTTAGACAAATATGCACCTTACCTGTGTTTGTGTAAAGAATGCTGATGAGATGGGAAACAGAACCAGTAGCCAGTGTGCATGCTGCAGTTTGAATTGTGAATAATCTGCTCTTCTGGGTTTGTATTTGTAAATCTGACTCTGAAGGCGTCAGGTCCTCACCAGCCATGAACTCAACGCATGTCACTGTGTATCAATTTTCGAGCAATTTTTTCATCCCATGACATTGTGAAAAACTGGTCCAATGAAGCTTCAAGACTAAGCAGGTTTAGGCCAATTCATGGTTTCTGCATGACCAGTGTGAACTTTGAAAGCAGACAGTGGATGTGGTTCTGTATGGTATGTAGACGGTTTCATCACCCAGCAGAAAAACACTTGGGGTTCCTGGAATGTTTCTGAAAGGCTGTGACTTTTGACAGGATATAGCAGCTAGTGGCAGATTGGACTGAAGCCCCATAATTATTCCCTAGGACCTGGAACCAGATTTCTGGAGAATCCTACTGTGTTTGGTCAGCGACAGTGGAAAGCCTGTACAAATCGAAGCACCTCCAAAGTGAGCATACTGGCAGTAGGTGGAGTACACAGTCACAAATTTTATCCCTGCTCACAGTTGTCTAAGAGGGGTCTGTGATGACACACATCCCCTTACAGATGGAACTAGCCTTTAAATTCAAAGCAACTTTGAGATCTACAGTCACTGACATTGTGAGAAACGCTATCCAGAGCTGTGGGCGGCTGTGGCTCAGGTGCTAGAGGAGATTGCTTCCTAATTACAGGGTTGGTGGCTCAGTCCCTGGTTGCTCCTGTTCACATGCTGAAGTGTCCTTATGCAAGACCACAAGTTGGCGAGCATGGAAACTCCACCATCACTGGTGTGTGAATCGCTATGTTAGAAAGACTATCAGTGTAAAGCTGAAGTTGCATCAAATTATATTTTTCCTTTATAGGTTCTGAAAACATTGTTTCATATAAAACTGGGAGCTGTATAGCATTGGAGCTTCTATGATGGTTTAAAGGAAACCAAGATTCTTCTAAAAATCACTAAAGATTGCCTCTAGTCGAACAAACCATTTCCATTCATTTCATTTCAACAATGAACCAGCATCCAGCAGTTCTTCTTTCTTTTTTTGAGGTCACAGAGGATCACATCACAGCTGGGCCACACTGATACTGCCCAGTCTTTAGTGAAGGATAAAGGAAGCTCATCTAAAAAAAAAAAACCTCACAGATCTCATCCAAAATATGTTTCCACAGGGATAATGAATGAGTTTTGGAATTTGAAGTTGAACCGTCTATTGTTGTGCATTCAATGCAGTAAACACTGTAATACAAACCCTGTTAGGCTGCGGTACATGAGCAGTTAGTCCAGCCAGAGGAAAAGGACACAGTCAGTGAGATATTCTGTGTCCATGGACAATAGCTTGGCAGCAGACCAAGCTCCTAATTAAGTAGCGCCATACAATGTTAAATACAGAAGCCCTGTGCATAGGTGAGGGGCTGGCCAATAACTCTTTGAACAAGGTCAATGTGCTCAACATGATCTCTCTCCATTCCACCCTGCTGGACATGGGGATAATCTCATGCATCTTTAATCCTGTTGTACTATGCTCAGACTGAGGAAACAGATTGGATGTAGAGCACTGGAACAGAGAGGAGAGAGTGCACGCCGCAGAGCGATAAAAAGCCACGTACAGAAAGAGGCTGTGTAGGGATATTTACATGTTTGTCATCATCCACTGCCGTATGCTGTAAGTTCAAGCTGCTGTCTCATCACACACCAAACTGCTAATTGCCTCTGTAAACCATTACACAATCCAGTAAACACAACTGCACTTCACTGCAGTTCTGAGGAGGCTTTGATGCAAGAGCCAGTTTGGTTTAGGTGCAGATTGGATTTTTGCTGTACTTGGAGTGTTTCGTAACACAGAACCAATTAATATATTTTTCATCTTCATACTCCTCTACTATATCATAAGCTGAGGGTGTTCAACATCTTCCACGAGTTGAGTGCCTATAATGGCTGTAAGAATGGCAACATAAGTCTGCCAGTCTGTCCGATCATTTGCTTCACACTGAAATATACTAGCAAATGTCAATCTGCCAGATCTACTACAGACAGTCACGGTTTCCCAAGGACGAATACTACTGTCTTTAAAATCCTCAGATTTTTCCTCTTGATGACTATTGGAGAGATTGTCAAGAAATGGACAGTATATGCACACTCATTGTCCCCAGAGGACTTACGTGATCCTTGTAGCATCACCAGAAGTTCAGAGTTTTCATTCAGTCTGTGAAATATTCCAGTGTCTATAGGATTTTGTTGTGACAGTCAGAATGTGGTGACACTGATTGACCTATCAGTGATCTTCCTATCTCTATCTGGTGATTGATATTAATGTCAATATTTCAACAACTGCTAGCCATGAAATTTATTACACATAATTGGCTTTTGGGGAGTGACCAAAAGGTTCAAACCGTCAATACAGCTGGCCAAAATGAGTGTGGGCTTCGACAAGATGAGGCGCTAAGGTGTCTGGAGGAGCTCAAAATTGAGCTGTTGCACTGAAAAGAGTAAGTAGAGGTGTTCAGGCATCTGATAGGAATGCATCCTGGGCACATTATAGCGGAGGTGTTCCAGGAAGGTCCAGCAACCAGCATTAGACTCAGAGAACATAGCACAGATGACACGTTTATCCTATCTGGTCTGAGAACATCTTAGTGTGTCAAAAGGAGCTGTAAAATGCTGCTTTAACATCTGTGCTAACTGACTTAGCCTGCTGCCACCAACTCCAGACAAGTGTCAGAAAATGTCCGTATGGATGGATATTGATTGTCTCCACGGGATGAATCATAAACACTTTGATTGCCTAAATCTGTTCTGTGCTTTGATTTAAAACCAAATACTTACAAATTTCCAGCATGCTAACATACAAGACTGATACAGTGAACATGGTAAATATTAGTGACATTTCAGTATTCATGCTACCAGTATGCAATACACCAAAAATATTTAATATGTCACAATAAATACTATGACAAATAGAGTATGCCACAAAAAACTAGGCTCTTTTACTGCATATGGTTACATTTTAGATGTCAAGCAGACACGCTTTTCAGGCCATTTTGACTCCCAGCCACCGTCCCAGCAGAAGATACATCATATATGCCACAGTGTCTCGCATGAATAACATTCCTGAGCTGCTGAGAGCACCCAGACACGTGATTTCATACCGCAGATTGTGACAGATGTGTGGGCAAGATGGTCGAATCGTCAGGTGCAATATTATGACTAAGTAGTATGTTCCAAATGTATGATTCTGCATGCAGCGTTACGTACTTTCATAGAAACAGCTGAAGTACATATTGAAAAAAAGAAAAAGCATATGTTTTGGATTGCAGGGATCGTCATTGTGACCATGTTAGCAGCTGGAAATAGTTCTCTAGTCTTGCTTACCCTTTCAGGTAGTAATTTCCTTTTTTCACCCCTAGAATACCTTTTGGCAACTCTCAGAGAAGGAAACTGAACTTATGAGTGTCAATTAAAGCTAGGGGTATGACCATATTAACATAGCCAGGATCATCATCATCAGGGAGATAAAGCCATTATTGTACAGATGGTTGTACTAATGTAATTGGTGGCATCGGTTCTGCTCCCCCTAATCTGAAGCAGAGCTCCATTGTGGAATGCAATCAGCCCCCTGGGGGAGGCAGATCAGAAACCAAAGCACATATCACCGACATATGGAATATGCATAATTTCAAGAGATAAGCCCAAGGAAAGATAGCATTGCAGGTTTGTGAAGAAGAGGGAGCCAACTACAGCAGCTGAGAGACTAAAACAGCACAAGCAGCAGCGAGCTGCAGATAGAAGCTGCATAAATACTGTAAATGAGCAGCTGATGGCTTTGTGGAATGTGATTGGTGTTAGTTTGGATCAGTTGATGTAGTGCGTGTGAGTTACGTGTTCTGCATGAAGGCCTGCAATGCATAAACAATGGGGCATGTCTTTGGACTAAAAGGGCATGTCTATTATTTAAAAAGCAACATGTCCTGTGGGTGTTTGGCATTCCGCTTCACTGAGGCTACTGACACACAAGAAATTAGTTCTCTGCCTATTCTGCAGTGTTTTTCTTCCTGTGTGACTGTTGACCATTGTTGCAGGACGTCTCAAAAGGAGCGTTTACTCAGCTTGTGAGAGACTGACAACCAGACGTTTACCACCGATGCCTTACATCACGAAAACACTTTCTGCCATGAAACTCCACTGCTAGAGAAACACTGAGACAGGATGTTAAATCATCTATACCACTGGCCAGGTACAGAAAAACAACAAATTTATAGCAAAAACTCTGCAGCTTTACCTGTGCTAGGGCATTTCAGAGTACAGATCTCCTCTAACATATGCCATTCGGTGGGGGCTTTCACTCAGAGTTGCTGATGGTACCATGAGCATGCATATATTTTGGGCATATGTGGCCCCAGTGGGAATCCACCCTTAACCCTGGCTTTGTTGAAGCAGTGCTCTCTCCTCAGAGCTACAGCACCACACTGTTTTACACCAACACAGTTCAAAAGTGTATCTAAAAGCACAGTCAGTCGCTTTGTTTCTGACGGTATGCTGCATTGCTGCAAAGGCTTATGTTGCAGATGGTACACATGTGGACAAAGTTGTTGGTACCCCCCGGTTAATGAAAGAAAAACCCACAATGGTCACAGAAATAATTTGAATCTGACAAAAGTAATAATAAATGAAAATTCTATGAAAATTAACCAATGAAAATCAGACATTGCTTTTGAACCGTGGTTCAATAGAATTATTTTAAAAAATAAATTCATGAAATAGGCCTGGACAAAAATGATGGTATCCTCAAGTTAATATTTGGTTGCACAACCTTTTGAGGCAGTCACTGCAATCAAATGATTTCTGTAACTGTCAGTGAGACTTCTGCCCCTCTCAGCAGGTATTCTGGTCCACTCCTCATGAGCAGACTGCTCCAGTTGTCTCAGGTTTGAAGGGTTCCTTCTCCAGACGCCATGTTTCAGCTCCTTCCACAGATGTTCAGTAGGATTTAGATCAGTGCTCATAGAAGGCCACTTCACGATAGTCCAATGTTTTCCTCTTAGCCATTCTTGGCTGTTTCTAGCTGTGTGTTTTGGGTCATTATCCTGTTGCAAGACCCATGACCTGCGACTGAGACCAAGCTTTCTGACGCTGGGCAGCACATTTCTCTCTAGAATACCTTGACAGTCATGAGATTTCATTGTACCTGCACAGATTCCAGACATCCTGTGCCAGATGCAGCAAAGCAGCCCCAGAACATAACAGATCCTCCTCCATGTTTCACAGTAGGGACAGTGTTCTTTTCTTGATATGCTTCATTTTTGCGTCTGTGAACATAGAGCTGATGTGCCAAAAAGTTCCAGTTTTGTCCCGTCTGTCTATAGGACATTCTCCCAGAAGCTTTGTGGCTTGTCAACATGCAGTTGGCTACAGTCCCATGGATCTTAAATTTCTGAATAATATGTGCAACTGTAGTCACAGGAACATCAAGCTGCTTGGAGATGGTCTTATAGCCTTTACCTTTAACATGCTGGTCTATAATTTTCTTTCTAATCTCCTGAGACATCTCTCTCCTTGGCTTCCTCTGGTCCATGTTTAGTGTGGTTCACACCATGTCACCAAACAGCACAGTGACTACTTGTAACCCTATAAATAGGCCGACTGACTGATTGCAAGTTTGTAGACACCTGTGATGCTAATTAGAGGACACACCTTGATTGAACATGTCCCTATGGTCACATTATTTTCAGTCTTTTCTAGGGGTACCATCATTTTTGTCCAGGCCTGTTTCATGCATTTAATTTAAAAAATAATTCTGATGAATCACGGTTCAAAAGCAATGTCTGATTTTCATTGGTTAATTTTCATAGAATTTTTATTTATTATTACTTTTGTCAGATTCAAATTATTTCTGTTACCATTGTGGGTTTTTCTTTCATTAACCGAGGGGTACCAACAATTTTGTCCACGTGTGTATATGGCAGTACACGGAAAATCAGAAAGTATTACTGTTAATGTTCAGGTTTTAACATCTGTAAATAACAGAGAGCGCAGTACTCCTCCAAGGCTGCTAATTCCCCCATATGGCATTGGCAGAAATGCAGCAATTGTTTATTAGTTATCGATGATCAGAAATCACAGCACCATAAAATGTGTCCATTTAATATAGATGTACCCAAGAACAAAATGACCTTGAGCTGAGCACAGGCGTGTGTTATGCATGCGTACGTGATGGATACCAAATCATGTGACCTAAATATGTAGCAGTCGGAGGGAATTGATGGGACTCAGAAACACCCCCACAATTTAATCAGTTGTTCCTTGGATCATTTCCGATGGATACGTCCTGATAAGTCCTCAACGGTGGATTTGTAGTAGGATCACAATCATGTGATCGTCAGCAGGCAGCTGACGTAGTGTTCACTTGTTGTCATGGTTACAGTTTGGAGTTTAATTTGGAGTTGTGTTGGTTTTCACATCATGAAAGTTCCAGAGTTGTACAGAACAAACCTGAGGAACCAGTCCTGTCAAATAGCAGGGTGCGACTTTCTGTGTCATTATTCTGATTTAATCTTGTGTCGCTGGATTACTCCTGTAGTCCAATTTGTCACTGTGTAGAACACTGTAGAGTAATTTTACAGGGTTTGAGCAGAGTCATGAGTGAGCTGGTGTGCTTGAAGTGTAGAGAGTGGACAGGGTAAAGAGAGAGGCAGCGGACGCACAGATCTGTGAGTTCTAAAGGAGACAACTGTGTTAAGTTACATGCAAGTCATTTAAATCAGGAAGGAAGTCCTTTTTTAACTCCTGAATATGTAATTTAGATACACAGAGATGAGTTTTTAGGGGTTAAATCAATGGCTGGTGAGGGATTTTTGAGACGTTGAATCAGAATAGCAAATCAGCCACTGAAACGTTATATACATAGACTGCCCAGTAGAACAAAGACGGATAAAAGGTTTTTATAAGAGATGTGTTACCCTCAGCACAAATCTGGGTATTCTCACAACCGAGGACTGGAACAAAAAAATGAAAAGATTATTGGAACCAAACTTTAAAGATGAAAGGATTTGAGGTACAAAATAAAGAATCAATAGCAAAAAGCTGGCTTGAATGTTCAAAAGTTGTGTGAAACAGAGAAAACAAAGGAAAACAACCTATAAAGTAGTGCCAGACTCACATTTTATCATTTCTACTTTGGTATTCTGTTCGATGGTCAAAGATGTGACCTGAAATTATGATCACATAATATAAACTTTTCTTTGCTCATGTTCTCATATTGTGCTGCAGCATTTTCTTTAACTGATGGCTAATTGCAGTCAACTATAACCCCTAACTAGCTGGGTACAGCTAAAGTGCTCTCCAGCAGAGACCAAACTGAAGGACTCAGTGTGCCGTCTGAAAGTTTATGAGTTCACCCTCATGTTCCTCACAAAACAACTGCACAGCCGTTATTTGAGCTCAAGCGTCGTCTGCGACCCGCGCCAGTCAACGAAAGCGAGCGCGTGTTTGATTGGCCTCGTCTGCAATGGATTCTGTGCACAACTGCCGTGGCCACCGTCGGGGCTCGCTTACTTTAAACATACTTCAGTGATGGCATGAAATGGCTCTCCCCGGAGCTCGTTTTATTAACTTGACAAATCTTCCAGCGTTCCACTGCATCATCGCCCTTGATAATCTCACAGCGTGGGAGATCGGGGCAGGAATGATATTTCCATGTGAGGCACAGGGATAGAAGGACTCTAATGGTATTAAATGATTCGTAACTCAGTTATCAATAGTAATGTCCCTCAGGAGGAGAGTTCATTGCCTCGCCTCTCTGGCAGATGCTGCCGGAGGGTTGATGCTTGTGTATGAAGACGCGTAGTCGCAGAGCTGAGTCGAGATCAGGATGCTAGTTATTTATCTATCTATGAGTGTATCCCAGGACCACAATAACCTGTCAGGGGTCTGGGGCAAAGATGTCCTGTGGGCCCCTTTTCAAACTTTTTTTTCCCCCCAGAAACCAACGATCACAACCTGGTCTGCTCCTGCTCAGCTGCTTTGGGATAAATGGATTAAAGGTAGAGTTTCCTCATTAACAAACACAGTTATGGTTTTACTTCCTTTAATGTGTGATGTCTATAAGGAGATCTAGCAGAATCATAGTGAAATGTCTGCATTGTTGCAGCCGTCTTAATATATATCAGAATACATTAGCAGCCTTTTCCCAGCATATTACTTTACTTCCTGCCATCTAACAACCAAGAAAGTAGCTGATCAGTGGAACAGCCTGACATGGCACTCCTCATACGCCTGAACTCTCTGGAGTCTCTCCAGTCGTGAACAACAGGAAAAACACTCACTTAACACTTTTGTGTGTTGCCTCAGGCCACGGGTGACAACTTAAAAGGAACCCACCTACAAAGTTTTTTGAGCATGTGTTGAAAAATAATTTAAAAAAAAAGGTTAAAAAGCAAAACGAGATTAGAATCTTTAACTATTTATAATGTCACGAGGTATTAAAGTGGCACAGATATTCTGAACAGCCCAGGAATGTGCTGAAAATAAATAGCAGCTTCTTGCTCGAATCTTGCAGAACTGAATTTATGAGGGGAAAGCTGCGTTTTATACCCTACGTTCTGCTGGCAATTAGTTGGAGGAGGCTGCGTAGGAGAGACCAGATGAACCAATAAATATTTACAGAAAACCATAGATCTAAATCGTAAGTGGTACCAATTAAGGTTTCTTTTTTTTAAATACAGGCAGAACAGTTCGTCCCCGTTGCTTTCTTTATCACCCTCTGCCAACTTCCACTGTGAAATAGTGTTTCAATCAAAATGTAACTCAGTAAAGAACAAAAAATCAACATGCGTGCAAATATGAATTGATCATTCAAGGTTCTGTACCAATGATATCCATGAATTAATGCCAGCGCATCCTATAGAAACACGGCTGAACTGAATGTACATAAACCACCTGGAATCCGTGATCTGGATCTTCAGTTCTCGGTTTAGAACTAAAGAGGCCTCTTGGACCAGAACCTAACATAGAAGTCCAGTTGTTTTTTACTGAAGCTCTTTGGCCTATTTGAAAATGGCATTTTTCACATTCACACCTACAGACAATTTAGAATCACCAATTAACCTCAGCATGTTTCTGGACTGTGGGAGGAAGCTGGAGAACCTGGAGAAAAGCCACACATGTACAGGAGAACATGGAGACTCCATGCAGGAAGATCCCAGGAAGGACGGGACACGAACCAGGGATCTTCTAGCTGTATAGTGACAGTTTTAACTTCAAATACCGTTCAAAAGTTTGGGGTCACTTAGAGAAACATTTTTTTCAATGAAGATACCATTAAATGAATGATAAATCCAGTGTAGACATTGTTAATGTGGTAAATGACTATTCTAGCTGGAAACAGCTGATTTTTAATGGAATATCTCCATAGGGGTACAGAGGAACATTTCCAGCAACCATCACTCCTGTGTTCTAATGCTACATTGTGTTAGCTAATGGTGTTGAAAGGCTCATTGATGATTAGAAAACTCTTGTGCAGTTATGTTAGCACATGGATAACAGTGGAAGTTTACATGGACACTACCATCAAATACACAGTGGTACATTTCACAAAAATTCTGAAACAAAACTAATTAATATATACCACATTTTCCCAAGTGTTGCCAATACTGGAATAAAAGGAGGGTTCACATATTATAGATGTTTTTCCATTTACACTTTTAGAGCCTCTGCTAACTAAATGTTCTTGGCCCTACTCTGCATGTTTCCCCATGCTGAATGTATCCTCCAATACCTCGCTGACAACCGACTCCTCTCTTTTTGTTCTTGAGTCATGCAGCATTTGTTTTCAAGATCACATACATCCTCTTCCTATTTCCTTTCTCCTCTCTGTTCTGTGTAAACAGCTACAGTTCATCTGCTGGTAAAATAAAGCTCATTTTTACTTCCTGACAAAACCATATGTTACACATGATGTTGTCACACTACCATGGGAAGTTGAAAATATGACGGTCCTTTGTGTTCACAGCTTCTTGCTGTGATAACTGGAGTCATTTTGGAGTAATTAAAGATGTAAAACTCCTTTCAAACATGTTCGCATGTTTTCAGAAGGTTAACTTTTACAGCCTGGTGTTGAGCTGCTCTTTAATGAGGTTTACTTGACCTGGGGACCACTTTTACAAAATGACAACAGGTCAGGAGCCACAAATTATAACAAATTGTCATATTAATCAGACAAAATTAATAAACATTAAAAGGCCCATAACAAATAAATTGCTTATTTCCAAATTAGCTTAATAACAGCTAAGGGACATTGTTGAACATGTATTACATAAAAAATCCCATCAAAGCCCAGATTTCAGTTGAGTATCACTCCTTGTGGTTGCAGATTCCGCTGTGGTTTAAAGGTTCAGTCAGAGCTCAGCAGCCAATAGGAAAGTCTGACGGGGTGCTTCTGCAAGACTCTGCTGCTTCAGGAAGTCGGGATTGTTGATTGCCTCGGTCTACGGAGGAGGAATGCCTAGTCACAGCCCCGCATGCAAGTTCCAGGACAAAACTCACAAAGCATCAGGACAGTTCACGTGACCAGTTTCCAGCCGTCATCCTGAAATGATCAGGAGGCTGTCGAAGGTAATCATCTGGTGCATTTGCCTGTTTTCCCTCAATTGGTCGCCTCACACAGAAATACATTAGGTTGTGTGAGAGCCACAGGAGCAGCTTCCCTTTGCATTGAATATGTATGAATACAAATGAAAACTCTCAGCATGAGCGCACGAGTACAAAAGACATTTGATTGAAGGCAGGATCCACATCGGCAGAAATGTGATACAACGGATGATGTGTAGAATGTGTTGAAAATGAGTGCATCCGCGAGAGCATTCTGATGGGAAATGTTTCTTCCCAGGAGAAAAAAAAAACTGGTTATCGTTTCATGTTCCTGCTATATTATGTCCACAGTCCGAAGCAATGGAAAGAGGTGGAGCCTGACTGTGGTAGTTTGCAAAAGGAAAGCGTCAGCAAAGTAAATCACTGACTCTAGAAAACATTCTGCACTATCTTCTCATAAAGCAGCGGCACAATATAGAGAAATAAGAGAGCCATGATGTCCATGAATACCTTCCCTGAGGGCAGAATTCTCTTTTCGTTACTAAAGATCTTTTTGTTGATAGCAGCCGGGGCGAGGATTAAACTTGAAAAACAGCAACACCCGCAGGACTGCCATTTAATTTCTAACTTTGTTTAAGAAAAAACTGTTATGAATGTGCTAAGGTAATGCAATTCCAGCCGGCATATTTCTGTGGTATAAAAATCTAATTTCCAGAGGTAGTTTTGTGCTCCTTTATTGCAAACAGATCAATAAAGGTGCCAGTGCGGCTCCAGTGGTGCGAGGGCAGCCACTGTTTACTGGAACACGATGGGAACTATTCACAAATATTAGGAATGAACCGCGTTTATGTCATGAATATAGAGCAGGCCTTGAGGCTCTGCGTTTAATATTGTGGAGCAATGGCAGGTATGGGGGACCTTGAAAAAGCAGTTTAGCATCTACGAAACATCATTTTGCCTCCCACTGCCTCCTCCGAGAAGGTGACCCTCTGACACACAGGGAGGACACGATGCGGCTCAGATTATCATCTTTATATGCTCGCTGTATGTCCGGTCATGATTTGGAGCGTAAGCCTCCCTCTGGAGGGGGAGCCTGGTTTATGGACAGTTCTTACACATCTTTTTATACCACAGGAGCAAATGAAAGCATTATTGTGCTGAAATGACTGCTTTCTAACCGAGGCAATATCCAGTGATCGCTTAAAACATTTAGCAGCCGACGGCTGAGCCTTAGAAAAAAAATATTTATATTCATTTTTGCACACAAGAATAATATAAGTAACACACCCTTATGAATAATGCAAAAGAGCAAAATGCACTTTTGTCCCATTTTCGCTTAATTCAGTTCCAGCTTGCAAATCTAACTTTGCATTGTTTGTCTTTATCACTGTCTCCAAAAAATAAGAAATAAAAAAAAGTAAAACAAAACCCAATAATAAGGTTTACAGTTTTCTGGATAAAACATAAAAACAGCAGCATGAAGCAGATTCTCTTCTCTCATTTGCATAATCCATTTGACTGTTTTTTTTTTTTCTTCTTCTCCCACCACCTGCAATGCTGGTGAACCCATCAGACATCCCAGTCTGACTGAGCGGGTATTAAATCAAGTAGCTGTTAACCAAATCAGTGCTTTTCTGTGTATTGCTGGTGCTGCAGACAGTGGAGGTGATGGGGAAGTACCGAGGGCCTCGTCCCCAGAGAGCCCATGCCGATGATATGCTAATGCTCTCTTCACATGTCTGTCAACTGCTGCATGAGTGTACCTTTGCCGAGAAACTAATCTGAGTTTTATTGGCCTGCCAGAAGGAATTTATACATTGCTATTAGATTAGCGAGGCTGGCAGCTGTACAGTGCGTAGAACTAATGTACTCTGTCACAGATTGTGTGCATAATGAACTTGTGGAGGAAAGTAGCCAAGGCAAGTCCAGGAAGGCACGCAGTTGTAATAACACCATCAAAGGCCTGGTTGTAGTCAACAAGCAGGGAAACAGCATCTGTCCCGATGGCTCAGTGCAGCCAGCAGAGTCCTCCCTTAAAAACAATATGTCTGAGCAGCATTTAAATCCTCAGTGAGTGGAATCTCCTGCCTCCCGCTGCTTCAGATAAATAGATCTGACCCAGATCAAGGAAGTGGAAGAGTTTATGTGGAGAGGAATCATTTCCACTTTAGATATTCAGATGAAGGACCGTTTCAGTTTAATTTTTTGCAATCGAAACAATTCTACATGTACAGTGTCCAGCTGTTTTGATCCAGATGCTGACAGTCCCCTTCCAATATCACTTTCTTTCTCCTTTTCTTATTCTAACCTGTTGTCTCTCAAGCTACATGCAGAATGTCCCCCAATCTGAGCAGGTAAATATACTGTTGCTAAATTACTACAACAAAATGTTGGTGAAAAAAATGGAGGTTTTTACACAAAAAGTGCTTGCAGCTAGTAGATCCCCGGTTCACATCCCTGCCTTCCTGGGATCTTCCTGCATGGAGTCTTCATGTTCTCCTGTACATGTGTGGCTTTTCTCCAGGTTCTCCAGCTTCCTCCCACAGTCCAGAAACATGCTGAGGTTAACTGGTGATTCTAAATTGTCCGTAGGTGTGAATGTGAGTGTGATTGCTTGTCTCTATGTGTAGCCCTGTGATAGACTGTTACCTGTCCAGGTGTCCCCTGCCTTCACCCTCAGTCAGCTGGGATAGACTCCACCCCCATGACCCTAATGATGGATGGATGGATGGATGGATGGATGGATGGATGGATGGATGGATGGATGGAAGTCTGAGCATCATCTAATCAGTAGCTTCACTGCACTGCAACATTTTAATTGTATAGAAATGTATTGTTTTTTGAAAACAGGGTTGATTAGTGGCATCACAGGTTTTCATTTCATTCAGTTTTACTTTCAGATAAGATGGTTTGGATTACCTGGTTAAAATGCTCAACAGGATTATTATGTCTCTAACCCTCTTTGATCAGTTCAGGGAAGTGTACTGCATAAAAAACTTGGAATTAACATTTATTGACTGATGGTTTATTCAGGTGGTATAATTTGATCATTTGTTAATGGGAGGCATCAGGAATTCATGATGCATCCTTCATTGATTCATGCCTAAGTATGTGTTTTGTATCACAAAAGCAGAAAGTATTACCAGACGAGACAGAGTAAAGGGAGTACTATATATTATCTGTAAGATTTAGCTCCATGGACTCCTGAACTGTGGAGGACGTTTAAAATGAACAGTTTGCGGAACCACTTCATTATTCGTCTTTGTTCTCTTTTTCAGATAAATCAGACTGATCTGGAGGTTTCTTTGTCTGATCAGCTGACTCCTCGTGTTTCTTGCTTCCTGTTTTGTAGTGATTTCGTTGTGTTGGGACGTCTGAGGGACTTCTTGGGGAGCACGATGTTCTGTTATCTGTGGTTCCGGAGCTTCGTGTTTCGGATCTGCGGTTCCTGGCTCCACCAACCTGCCCACACTTTGCTGTTTGTTGTGTCTCAGTGCTCATCTTTCCCTCCCTGTTCTCCTCTCACCCCAACCGGTCGAGGCAGATGGCCGCCCACCTTCAGTCTGGTTGTGTTGGAGGTTTCTTCTTGTTAAAAAGGATTTTATTCTTTCCACTGTCACTACGTGCTTCATGAATGAGAAATTGAGTTTCTCTCTATTGTATGGCCTTCGAATTATGACACAAAGATCACTGAGATCATTGTTATTTTGCACGATATGAATATAAAATTTAACTGAATTGAAATTGAATTCCCTCCACCTTAAAGCTGGATCATGTAAGATTTTATATGCGTCAAATGGCTGCATATTATTCAGAAAGGGCTCTTTCTTTCTGACAAGGTCATAGGTGCAGTTGTGTTTTGT